>PPKH03000007.1:0-357020 GCA_003709205.3 Ogataea zsoltii
ACGTCGTAAAGGTTCTTCACACACAAAACTGTCCCGCAATCAAGTTTATCTCCATCGCTATCCTTATGGCTGTCCATTCGATATGAACTTTACTGTAAGTGGCTGCCATGTCGCACCTCTCCCGACTTTTCTCTAACTAACCCTCACAGACAAATCATAAATTGCCAGTGATCTCACTGCCCCCAAACGTGCCCCCGCCCATCCCAACCATCTCCTCCCTTCCGCCACTCAATCCAGAAACCTCCTACGTTCTTCCGAGGCCCATCACAAACAACCTTCCGTGCGACACACGTTCCACATCCAGTGTTCTGCCGTACGCGTGGCCAGGTGATTCACGGCCCGTGAGCCTGTTGTCTGTGTCAACTATCGCAAAGGAAGACGAAGACTCTAAGGGAATACCGCCGGCTCCGAAAGAAACACCCGAACCGTCCACCAAGCCGGACTCTGCTCAGACCAGCTCGCCCTCGCCTACGCCAACACCAAGCAGCCAAGGGCTGCCAAACGCAGATAGTCCCAACGGTGGACAACTCAAGAGAAAACGCGGAAGACCCCGCAAATATCCACCGAAGGAGAATGCACCGGCTGATGTCTCTGTCTCCACCGAAAACCCAGTGAAAAGAAAAAGAGGAAGACCTCGGCTACCTCCGTTACAAGCGAGGGAGAAGTCGAAATATGTGAAGAAGTCCGAGATCAAAAGGCTGGGAAAAACAGAGTGATTACGAGTTTGTGGAGCGAGAACTCTTTGTAAGTAATAAAGTCATTTAATACCGTCATTTTGTCGGATTGTACTGTTAAAAAAATATATGCACAAAAATGAGACATGAAAAATCTGTAAAAAATTATTTTTCCTTTGAGAGGAGAGAATTTGCCGAACAGCCACGAGGAAATTCTCAGATCCAGAGACCATCTCTGGGCCTTTAACCCGCAGACCTATGTTCCCAGACGGAACAAGACAAAATGTTCCTTTTCCCTCCTTCAACTACCGCCAATTTGTGACGAAAATGGACCTTTTTCAGTGCGACAACAGCCTGCAACTCCTCACCGAGTACGATCAACACGCGAGCCAAAAACCTAGAAACTTTCAGCCTAGTATGTTTCCATATCACCTCATTTGCCATAACATCTCGGCCCCCTTCTCCAGCTTTCTTCATCGCCGAGACCAGTTTTCTTTGCTTACATAAGCCGAACGGACAGAGCTTGAAAAAAATCATTCCCAGTAATTCAAACTCGCTAGATCTTCGATTTCTGCCAGCCAAATTTCAACTCTCCAGTCCCCGAGTTGCCGATAATCACATTCACCACGCAAACTTTCCCCTGATCGACCTGTTTCAGAGCGTCAGACATCGCTTCCTTCAGCTCTCTGCCGTTCTCAGCATAAAAACCCGTGCCCCCCAATGCCTCACATAGCACATCGTACCTTGTTTTTTGACTCAACGAAGTGGAAGGCAGTGGTTTTGTCCCATAAGGCTTGAACTCGCCCGGATCTTTCACCCCGTGGTAAATACCCGAGTTATTCAGCACAATAAGGAGACATCCAAGCTGCTCTCTCACCAGTGTCTCCACCTCCATGGCAGAAAATCCAAACGAGGAATCTCCGAGAATTGCCACAACCCTTTTTTCCGGGTTCGTCAACTTGGCAGCCACCACATAACCCAATGCAAGTCCCATGGTTCCGTTGGTGCCCGCATCGAGTCTCTGTTTCGGCTTAGTTAGTTTGAACGTCAGTCGCGAAGAATCCATGGTCCGTGCACCTTCAGAAACGAAGATAGTGTTATCAATGTCACCTAAACCATCGCGAATCAACGCCAAAGCCTGTGCATGTGTCAAATTGTTCGAGTCTCCAATCGCTTCGTTCTCGGTTAACTTTCTCTCATTTTTTTGCACGGCTTGAAAAATTTCCTGCGAAATTGTGGGGAAATTATAATTTTCCAGCATTTGGTCCAATTGTTTGGTGACAGTCCCAATATCTCCACAGATGCCATAATCAAGACATTTCGGGCTTCGGGTCAGTTCATCTGCGTCGTTATCGATCTGGACAAACTTCACGTCCTTTCGGAACTTTGGAAACTCTCCAAAATGTAGTATCCAGTTCAGTCTCGCACCCGCAAGAATGATCACATCGGCACTTTTCAAGGCCTGTGATCTCGCAGAAAGAACACTCAAATCCCACGAGTCCGGCACGATTCCCTTTCCCATAGGTGTGGGAAGAAAAGGAACTCGGTGGTTTCGCACGAACTGGCGCAGCGTCTCCGCATCGTTCGCAGCTCCTTTTCCTATAATCAACAGGGGCGATTTTGCTCCTTTAAGGAGAGAGACGATTCTGGAAAGGTCGAAAGAAGTGGCACAAATTCTTGAGTCTTCTGCGGTAATTGAAAGCTGTTCTAATTCCTCAACAGTTTTGACCTTTTCGTCAATCAGACTCGCCGAAATGTCCACATAAGTGCATCCTGGCACGCCGGAAGAGCTCTTCTGGTAGGCCTTATTGACCAGGTGTGGAATTTGGCAGACACTTAAAGGCCGGGCACTGAATTTTGTCCATCCGGCCATCGTGCTCATCTGGTCCATCTCCTGAAAGGCACCTTTGTGTTCTTCGTCAAAGCCACAGGAACCGGACAGAACCATCAAGGGCCATTTGTTCGAATTTGCATTGTGAACGCCCGCAAGAGCATTCACCAATCCAGGGCCGCCAACGGTCAAAAGGACTCCAGGTTTGTTAGTCAGATATCCATACACCGATGCGGCATGTGAGGCCTGCTGTTCATTCCGGAACGAAACAAAGTTGATTCCGTTTGAAATGCATGAATCGGCGATCTGACGACCGTGTTAGTGGGAACATAGTTATTTGACCGATGAATACTTACTTCGACAACGGGTATGCCCACAATTCCGAAAACCGTGGTGATACCGAGTTTCTTGAGTGTTTTGGCTATCACAGTTGCACCTGTAGATGTCATGTTGTAGTATACGTGCAAAAAAACGGGCTTAATTGGCCTAACAATAATCAGCAAAGTCGCTTGATAGCAAAAAAATAAAAAAATAAAAAACTTTCGAGCATTTCCCCGCATTTTTTCCAGCCGAGAAAACAATCCTTTTTGTATCCATTATGATGTCATATTATTGTGGCATTAAATCGTTGATGTTAGCGTACATAGCACAATGCTAGCGTAAAGTAAACAAAATAGCGGGCCAAAGGGATCAAGATGCCTCCAAAGTTCGTATCAAATAAACTTCGACTACTCTTTCAATCACCTTTTCCAGAATTCAGGCTACTTCTCAATCATTTTCTCCAAAACTCCCTCATCATTCAACCGGACCAATTGTCCCCTCTCGTAGTAATCCTCCATCTCATTTTTTAACATCTCGAGTTTGCGGTGATTTCCCATCAACTTGATGGCCTGAATCAGTGAATATGCCGAAGTCGAATGGCACATTTTTCCCTCCACAGCACCCCGACGAATGGCAGGTAGCGGGTTCTCCACCTTGCCAAAGTCCAGTTTCGAGCCAATCGTGTAGTACTTCGAGTAGAACTCTATTTCTTGCTCTGAAGTCATGAATCCGTCCTCTGGCTCAAACTGGTTCTTGAACATAGGGTCATATTTGTGCGAGTTTCGTATCTGTGAAATCACCGAGGGGTACTTTGCAACCTTTTTGGTCTTTTTCCGGGGACGTTCTCCTCTGGAGGATGTCGATCTTGTTTTCAAACTGTTGATTGGAGAATATTGCGAATATTGTTTGCGCACTGGCTGCTCTGTCGGGGTACTATTTTCCATCGGCGGTATCAATTTGGCTAGAACAGACTCCTCAAAAAGGTCACTCGAATCATCTAGATCCAGATCCAGATCAATCACCTCGGGAGCAGGCTTGCTGGAAGAGAGAATTTCGCTCGATATGGTGTCGTTTTCTTTGAAATCGTTGTCGGATTCCTCGACCTCGTCGGGCGATATGGCACGAGGGTTCGTCACTGGTTTGATAGATCCCTTTTCCAGACCAACTTCAGCATCATTTTGGTTCAAAGAGTTGGTATTTCTGACCTCTTCAGACGCAGTCTTCGTGAAATCACGTTCTTTCTGTTTATCCAGCTCGACTCCGCCAACAACTTCCCATTTGACCTCCTCGATCCCCTTCTCCTGGACCTCTGCGGCTCCGGTCACACCGTCATCATCCCCCTCATCGGTGAAACTCTCCTCAACTTTTGAGTCGAAGACCTCATTATCAGAAGAGGTTGTACGAGTGCGCTCGGCAGGACGCGCCACTTCTTTTCCTTGCGGCATGGTCAAAGAAATCAAATCATCATCGGAAAACTCATCCAAATCAATCAACAGTCTTTCTGTATTAACAGGCTTTTCGTTCTTGTCCTTCTGTTGCTTCTTATCCAGTTCGTCTTCATCAAGCGAAATTGAGTGATTAATGGTCGAGCCCAGAATGCTTGCGTTGACACCACGGTCAGACTTCCTCGAGGAATTGAGTATCGAAGAACTGAAAAGCTGACTGGGTTTCAATTCGTCATCGTCGTTCTCCGAAAGTTCAGGATCAGAGATTTCAGACACAAGTTTCCTCTTCTTTGTCACCTTGACAGGTTCTTCTTTGTCGAGATTCTCTGTTTCCTCTTCCCCTTCTTTTCGCTTCCTCACCAACTTTGACGCATTTTGAAACCCAGTCTCCACGCCATCTGGCATGAAAAAACGTTTGATTGGCTTCTGAACCTTCTCGTCCTTCTTTTTGGAGCCCTTCTTTTTGGCAGCACCCTTCGTGGTGAGTTGAGTAGCCAGTCGCAAGAACTCATCGTTGTCATCCGTCTGTCTCACAATTTCTTCGTTTTCTCTTGGTATCTCAATATATCTCTTTTCTGCAAATGGCTGGTATTTGGCAGGAAGAATGCGGTCCGTCTGGTGATATTTGATGGTCGTTCCGGTCTGAAGATGGTTCTGGATCCAGCTGTAGTTGTCCATCGCCTTGTCAAACTTCTCACGTTCGTTACTGGACAACAAAAGGACAATTCGTCCGTCTCTCTTTCTCCCCGTACGTCCCATTCTTTGGATATTTTTGATCGGAGAAGATGTCGAATCGTAACAAACAATCAGATCAACCTCTCCAATATCAAGACCTTCTTCACCAATGGATGTGGCCACAAGAACGTTAAAAACTCCCTTTTTGAATTGCTGGATCAGTTCTTTTTGAACCTTCTGTGTCATTCCCTTCAGTTGCGCGTCTTCGGAACTTCCGACACGGTCCGTTGGTCTTGCTTTGTACTCTTTCGTTGTCGGCTTCTTCTCCTCCTCTTTCTGACCTTTTTTTCCCCTTCCTTTCTTCACGTTTTTCTTCAAAAAAGATTCCTGATCAAACTTCTCCTTCTCCTTCGATTGACCTATGAAAATGTGCGGTCTGAACAGATCGGCGTGACCGTTGAGGTGAGCAGACTTGACAAATTTGTTTGCAGCCTCCACACATTTCACGATCTCCAATGCGCTCTCTCTGAACTCTGTGAAAATGATCACCTTCGAGTCCTTGGCTTCCGGCCGGTCAAAAAAACTCTGAAGTTCATCAACCAAATACTGCAATTTAGTGTGAGAAAACACCCCCGCAATTGTCTCACCCTTCATGGCCTTCATCTCATCCTCTGCAATCATCTTTTCAACGCGGTTTTTCATTTCCTTCACCCGGTTGTGGTAGTAGAACCACGCCGCTGTCTTGTTGGTCGACTTCTTGTTGTCGTACTTGGTCGTAAACTCTGTGTACTTGTCCATGAAGTACGAAAAAAACGTCTTGATTCCGTAAACGTTCAGCCGCCGGAAAAACTGACCAACAACTCCCAAAAGCTGCAGCTGAAAGTAGTAAGTCCACTTAATTCCTTCTGCCAGACTCGGATTTCTTGCAACCTTTTGGGCCTTTTCCATCGCCATAAAATGGTTGATCTTGGCCGGATCTGTGATGTCGTATATCCCGCTCGCATTGGCTTTTCTCAAGACAGGCAGAATGGCTTCGCTGATCATGTCGACGATGTAGGCGATTTCGTCCGTCAGCTCACAATCAACCTTCAAAAGATCCTTGTTCTTCATGTACTTTGCTGTATCCTCGCTGTCTTCAGTTCGAACCTCAATCTTGGAGATCGACAGTGTATCGACAATTTCCTGGATCGACTCCGTGTCGGAGCCGGGAGTGGCAGACAGTCCCAGAACACGGAAACTTGTGTTGAAACGACGAATGAACTTCACCACATTGCTGTACGAATAATTGCCCTTGGCCCTGTGCGCCTCGTCCACAACCACACACACAACGTCTTTGGGGTCCAGAAGACCACTTTTCAGATCGTTTTCAACCACCTGCGGCGTCGCAAAAAAGACACGCTTTGTCCGCCAAATCTCTGCTCTGTTCCGCTTGGACTTGTCCAGCAATATCGCGGTCTGGTCGCTTGGAATACCCGTGATCCCGTAGCACGCCTTGATCTGTTGGGCCACCAACGGCCGAGTAGGAGCCATAAATATCACCTTGGCAGTCACAGTCCAGCGGAAAAAGTTCAGCATCACCGTGGACGCAATAAACGTCTTTCCCAGACCTGTTGGGAGCGCGCAGAACACGTTCTCAAACAGACATTGCTTCACAATCTCAAACTGATAGTCTCTCACCTCGAAATTTGTTGGGTAAACGTAGGAACCCAAGTTGTCGTAGTTGAGTTCGTGATGTGTTGGTCCGAATCGCACGTTTTTCTCTCGTATTTCCTCATAAATTGTTGTTCCAGACTCGCTCTGGAACTCTACAACGCCACCATCTAGCGTTCTCTGGCCAGTTTTGATCACGGTCGAACTCCGATTGATTGCGGAGCTTAAGCTGCGCTCTGCGGGCCGCTGTGGTGGGTTCAGAAAGACAATGTCGCCATCGTCACTGAATTCATCCTCGGACGACGCCATGGTCGATTGATCGCAGAAAAGAGGAATAAGTGATAAACAAAAACACAGATCATACGCGTATTTTTTTTGTTTTTTACTATAATATTTTTTTTGTTGGTACACAGACTTTTTTTTTGATCGCGTTTTGGGGCCCTTGGATTTAAAGGTACTCCTTATTGAAGTTGTAATTGATGACGATTTTGTCAACAGGGTTCGACAATCCCTGGTAGAAGTCCTTTAGAACGTTGTTCAATCTCGAGAAACTCACATTGTAGAAGATGCTTAGAGAATTCAAACAGCTGTTGAACAGGTCTTTCTCAATGTCCTGGGCTATGTTGATGCTGATCTCATTCTCCTGGTCGTCAGAGGACCTCATTTTTCCAATGATCTGGCTCGCAAGACCCGTCGACAGCTCGCGAATGCCAATTTTCAGGTTTGATGACTCAAACTTGGCCAGTAGTTTTTCAATATTACTGCTGGAAAATGCATTTGTTCTGGATGGATCCGTGTGAGACTTCACCAACTCCTCGATGTTGTCCAGAAGCGCAGTCAGTTCACCGATCGGCTTGGTCTGGGCAAACACGTTGCAGTAACGTTGCATCTCCCCAGACTCGAGGTCGTCAACAGTCTGTTTCATCTCGGACGGGATTGTCGACAGCTCTTTGATCTGTTCGCTCAACCACTTGTAGTTCAGCAACAGCATCAAATGTCCGTTTTGATTGTCCACAGTCTTGTCCAGGTCGTCACGTGTCGTTGCAGACAGGTTTGTCACACTCTTGGTCAGGACATGCGACTGGGTCTCAAGCTGTTCGACTGCGGTCACGTTCTTGCGCAACGTCAGATCTATGTTCTTCCAGATCTTCTCGTAGTCCTCCATAAGCTGTAGATAGATCGGATAGTCAACGAAATTCGAGATCTCCAACGCCGTCATTCCCTGCTCTATTCTCCGCACAAACTCAGGGAAAATCTTGACAAAATTGTACACCTTCATTCCTGCTGGCTCCTGGTCGATGATGCTGATCTGTGTGTCAATGTTCTGGTTCCAAACAACCGTCAGCTTCGACTCGATACGGGTCAGCATGTTCACCACGTACTCCTGGTTCGTTGACGAAAGTTCCCGAGTCAGATTTTGAGCAAAAAGCGTGATGATAGGGAACTGCAGAATGTCTTCCCTTGACCGGTAGGTGAGTGTCTTTAAGATGGTGCTCATCGACTCGCCAACGGTGTTGTGCATCACATTGAAAACCTCGTCACTCACGTCTCTGTCTGTTTCCATTCCTCCAGTAGAATTCTTTGGACTCAAAAAGTTGTCGACCCTCACCGAAATCCGTTCTTTGATCAGCTCAGAAAACGTCGATTTCGGCGACGACGACAACGAGAACAGCTGCGTCACAAACTGCTGGTGGAGAACAATTGTATTGAAGTAATCCTCAATCACTTTGATCACCAATGCACCAGCGTTCTCGTCCGTCTCTTCGCTGAGCTGAAGAGGCATGACAGTCGACTTCTTCTCTTCCTGAGGCTCGATTCCGAAACCCAGCTGTTCTAAAATCTTGGTGTTGGACGAAGACTTGGTCTTGGAAGAGTGCGAAACGTGCGACTTCTTTTTGATACTTCTCTTGGTGAAAACCTCACCAGGACGACTGGCGAACGAAAAGCCGCTTTTGCCAACAGAAGAGTTCAACTGATCAACCAGAACTTTCGCCAGATTGGAGTAAAAAGTGGCAAACTCGGTCTCCTGTGCGCTCAAGATCTCGTGGTAGTCCTTCAAAGAGGTCTGCTTCACGTACGCAACAAGTCCCTGCAAAGACAAAAGATCCGCAAACTTTTGACGCAAAGAAGTCTGTAGAACTTCACCAACAGATGCGGTTTGTAACTTCAGATTCAAGCTGACGACGACTGAGTTGAAGATTCGGCAGATCTGGTTCTTGAAACTGGACACAAAAATCTGGTTTGTCTTCTCGTACTTGATCTTCTTCTCCTCCAATGCTCTCATTTGTCCCATTTCTTCGTGGTCGTCCTCCTCGCGAGTTCCTCTGATCTTCATGAGCGCACGATACAGGTCGTTCAAAATTGACTCCAGTTTCTCGTTCTGCACCCCCATAGACACCTTTGAGTCTAACAGGAACCGCAGTTTCTCGTCAGAAATATCCACAGAGTGCAAAATCTCATTCAGCTCCTTCTTCAGTAGCTTTTTGTTGGTCGTTTCAATTTGCAAACCCTGTCCCTGTCTTTCAACATGATCGATTTCATCTTGGAAAGAGCCCAGTTGAACGCCGAAAAACGACAAAAGGGGCTCGATAGCATTGCATTCCTGGATCGAATTGCTGATCGCCTGGGTCAACAAGGAAGAGCCACCAACGGCGTCAGTCAAAGCGTCGACTCTTTCGTATTCAATGCGCTCAAGCTCTCTCATGAGCTTCTTCTGCAAAGTCTTCGAGTCGTCGGTCTTCGGATCCCAGCCAATCTCGTCAAACAAGTCCGTCAAGTCTTTTGGTCCCTTGAGCTCAGAATCCACCCTGCTGAACGCACGCGAGCGGGCATGCGGCCTGCTCGTTGTGTAAGGTGAAATAATCTCTATTTCTTCTTCTTCTTCCATGGAAAGTCTCCCCGTCACGCCCGTGTCCCGGGAAATGGTCTCCGCGGGAACGGGAACTTGTTGCTCGTTTTTCTCTCCAAAGTTGAGCGGAGCTGTCTTCATTTCCGGCTCGTCAACATAACTGTCAAAGAAGTCGTCATAGCCGTTGTCATCCAACGTTTCACTGTGTTGTGACGTCATCTCCTCAATCTCGTGCATGGATTTCCTGTGTCCCACAAACGTAATTGACTTAACAGACTCCGTCTTCACCCGTGAAAGCTCGTTGTCCGGAGTCCTGGTGTCCTGTGCAATCAAGCGATCAATCTCACTCTCGTAGTCGATTGAATCAGAGACTGCAGGCTTGGAAACCTGAACAGGAGCTGTTTTTGAAGCCTTGGGAATCGAGATTGTTGGGGTTGGCACCATGGAAACCGGTGTCTGTGCGGCCGGCGAAGCTGTCTCTTCAGCAACCATTCTGTTTCCAGAGCTCTTTCTGCTAGTCTCCAGGTTTATTCTGGTAGGCTTGTCAACTTCGGAGGGTCTTGCTGCCATCTTCTCGAGGCCAGACTTGTCTGAGCTTCTTCTTCCAGAGGTTCTTTTCTCTGGACTGTAACGAGAAACATCAGACTGTCGTCCTTTGTCCACAGGAGGAATTTCAGAGCCGGACCTTCTAGGATCTCTTGAGTTTTCAGACGTCGAACGCGAAGTCGGAACATCCTTGAACGGAGAAGGCAACTTTGAAACACCCCCCTGGACCTTAGGAAGTGTCGGTTGGGACCTTGGGGCCGCTCTCGGAACTGTAGTGGTGGTGGTTGCCGTCGTAGCAGTCAACGCTCCGCTGGACGATGAGTTAGTGCTGCTTGCTGTTGGTGGAGGATTTTGAATAGCCTTTTCCTCGTACTTTTTCAACAGCCCTCCCAAATGGAAGTAGTCCAACGAACAATTCACGAGCTTGGGGAGTTTCTTGCCCCTCGTATACTTGGTATAGTGTTCCAAAATGGAAGTTAGCCACACTCTGCGCTCCTTCGGCGAGCCTGTCTCCCAATAGTACATCTTTCCCATCCCAAAAATAAACCCTGTAGGGACCTCAGTGTCGAGTTCCACCAGGGTTAACTCCTCGAAATCCCATGTCCGACCAATTTGAACCGAGCTGTCCGGATTTTCTCTTGCCTTGTGCAACCGAATGCGTCCCGACGCCTTCACAGACAGAATCAGGATCCGGTCCTTCTTGTTCTTGGGAGGACTATTTGCCGGAGGTCGTTGACTCTGCGACTTGGAGTCCTCGATGATCCGCACATGGGCAAGATACCTTTCAAGACGGTGACCTTTGCTGTCCACTTCATGAAAAAGATGCTTGTTGATTTGGCTCACGTCCCTCTCATATTGTCGGGCAAGATCCATCGACGAATGCGAAACGGATTTCTGGTGTGTTTTCTGAAAATTTGCGGCTCGAAGCGACTCAGGCCCCCCAGATGAACCACTTCTGGCAACAGTATTGTGCGTGCTCATTTGGATTTGCAATACAGCAGTCCTGATGTCAATTGCAAAGAAGAACCAGAACAAAGACTTGTTTACCGCACCAACAAACACGATTTATTTCTGTTCTGTGCTAAACAACATCCGTACACCAGTTGAAGAAGGAAAAAAAAAAACCGTTTGAGCGGCGCGCGACTGCAATCAAGATACGTACAACACGTCTTCCACGTCGTTCAGCTAAACTGACTCGATACAAACACAATTCCACGTAGCAAAGACATCAAAGAACATCAGTAAACTGGCAACTCAATGCTACCAGTAGATCAATCCCACTCCACCACGACCTTTCCTTGGACGTTTCCCAATCCCACCTTTTCGCAAGCAGCATTACTCTCCGAAACCTTCAGCACAGAGTCAATTGGGATCTTCAAATGCCCATCTTCCCACAGCTTCGCCACAGCCTCAGCCCATTCGTCACCCGGTCCGAGCTTGGCGAGGACAAGTTCCGTGCTAGACCATCCGATCTTGGTGGCGATCAATTGTCTTGCAAAACTCCATTTTGGAATCAGGTCGAAGTACCGAATAGTGCCGTATTTCATCGTCGAAGCACTGATCACCTGAATGAACTTGCCGCCTTCTGCTTTGCTTTTGAGCACCTTGTCGAGGTCGTAAGCAAGAGAGTCGTCTCTGCAGGCGTCGAAAATAAGATCAAACTTGCCGATCTCTGCGACAGTCTGCAGCACAGCTTCCAACTCGTGTTTGGCTCCTTTTGTGTAGTCGATGGTCTTCTGTGCACCATATGACAATGAACGGGCTGAGGAGCGTTCCGAGCAAGTAGTCACGATGTTTTTGGCTCCATAATAGTGCTTGGCAATTTGTGTGGCAAAAGCTCCCACGCAGCTTCCACCACCCAGAACCAGAACGTTTCCATCTTTCAAATTTTCGTGCTGCTGGACCAATTGAAATGCAGTTCCAAACGGAATTGGCAAACTGGCCGCCTCCACAAACGTCATTCCCTTTGGAATCTTGCTCAAGCGCTCAATTTTGGACGGCTTGACAACCAAATAATCACGGAAACTTCCCAGAATACTCCATGGATGCAAGTAGTCTCCAAAAACCTCATCCCCGACCTTGTAATCGGTCACCTGGGCTCCAACTTGAACCACAACACCGGCAAAATCAGAGCCGAACCCCTTTGGAGACGGTTTTCTCAGCCAGCTCAACACGCGACTCGATTCCAGCGCTGGGTAAAGCGCTTTGAGCAGCAAATCAACGGGATTGATCGCAGAAACCTTGGTCTTGACCAAAATCTCGTCTGGCTTCACCAGACTGGTTTCAGAAGCGACATCGACTTTTAACGTCGTGAGCTCGAGGGGTGACGCATTGCTGAGATACGTCACTGCGTGGACTTCATACTTGTTTCCTTCGACAGGAGGGAGAGACATTTTGCTAGAAAATAGAGTATAATTGGGCAAACAGCGAAGTACATTTACGATCCTCAGAATAAACAAGAACAAAATAAATTTAGACCCGGGAGAAGCGCGGCGCAAATTTACACATCCTTGCACCGCAAAGAATGATTCACACCGTTTGATAGTTGCGAAGATATCATTAGTTTATAAAGATCAGTTCGAACGGACAGGGAACAAAACAAGCACCCCTCTTGGGATCGATGCATTGCGGAATCGTTGGCCTTCGGAAAACCCAGGGCATATGGAGTGCTCAATTGAGATGTCTGTGCTAGACTTTCCGGCTTATTATGTTCCCTGAATGATAATACCCTTCTTGTACCATCTTACACCGACACAGGCTCGTCTGGTACGAGACCAGACTCCACCAGACCCTCTTGTTCCAATTTCTGTCTCTCTTTCTCGTCTGTCACCTCGTAACATCCGGCTTCCAGGTCAACAACATTGACTTCTAAACCCGAGTTCAAAATCTTGTCAAAGTCCTTATGTTCAATTCGCCAGCCCAACTTCTTTCCCACAAGCCAAGTGATCACCTGATCACAATACCCCAGAATGTCAATATCAAACTCGCAATGGTTGATAGGATCTCTGTTGATCAACACCTGCGGGACATGACTCGGAACCATGTTGACGATCTCACTGACAGGAGCCACTTTAAGCGACGTTCCAATACAGATCAGCAGGTCACATTTTTCCACGTCGCCTCTGATTGTGCTGTGAAAGCTCTCGGGTAGATCTTCGCCAAAGAACGTGATGTCCGGCTTCATCACTCCAAAAGAGTTGATGTGGTCAAAACGGCGGGAGTAGTTGCCCTCTTCCTCCATCTTGTCGAACTTCGCCAGCAAAGCCTTGCGCTCGGGTTCACAGAACGGACAATACGCAATTTCCTGCCGTCTAAGATTCTTGAACAGAGCCTCACCGGGAACTTTGTACTTGCAAGTGACGCAGCTCGCCGTGGCAAACGAGCCGTGACACTGCACCAGTTTGTCAGGTAGAACACCAGCATTTCCTTCCAGATTGTCAATGTTCTGGGTGTAGTTTCGCAAAAGCTTTCCCTTGTCCTGTAGTAATTTGATAAACCCATGTAATGGAGTGAATGCAAGGTCTGGCGGAAGAATCATGTGCGCAATCGAGTAGAACACTTCTGGGTTCTCGCGGAACACTTCGAGACTGAACACGTCCTGCGGGTCGTCCAATCCCAGATGCTTCATCTTCGAGTAGAATCCTTGCGACGATCTGAAATCGGGTATACCCAGCGACGTGGAGATTCCTGCTCCTGTGAGTACCAAAACGTTGGTTGCCTTCTCCAGAGCGGCACAGAGATGTTCGATCGTGTGGAAAGTTGGTAATCTTGTCCGCATTCTCAGCACTCTGTTCATCGCTTTCTGGAAAAAAACAAGACATTTCTGCATGTAGAACTCCGTATCATCTTCGTCTTTCTTGAATCTCGCGTAATTTCTCGGCATATATCCCAGCATATTGGATAGCTTCATAATATCCTTCGCAGAAGGATCAGTAGGAACCGTCTTTTCCAGAAACTCCATGAATCCTCGGGTCTTCAAAAACCCTCTCATGAAGCTGCACACCTGTTTTGTCACTTTGATTTCACTAATGTCTGATGGGGTCATTTTTTCCCATTTTTCCACGTTGAAAATCTCTTCTGGCTCATCATCTTCTTCAAAAACGTACTCCTGAAGACCCAATTCCTCATCCTCTTCCGCCATCGATGTCTCGGCCTCAAGTTTTTCTATGCTATCAGAGCTCTCCTCACTCTCATTTGACTCCTCTTCACCCTCAAAAAACGTTTTCCCGACTGAGAGACCCTCGCTCGGATCGGGTTCCTGAGTCTCTGGCTCCTGTTTCTCCTCCAAACGCGGCACCTTCTTGTTAGACTCGGCTCTTGCCTCTCCTTCAAGGTCCTCCAGGCTCCGAGAACGTTTTGGGGTGCTCACTGTCGAAACCTGAATCGAATTCAACGGCGATGGAGACGCAGAAACGCCAACGTCCACGTCTTTGAGGGTGTTTGAGATGGATCTATTTTCTGCAGACCCCGCATAATTGCCCGACATCGTGCCGATCTGTTTGTGTGTCGAGTGTCCGTCCAATCACAGCCACCAGGCACGTTGGTGAGCTTCGCGTAAATCCTCGTTGCAACGACAGTTGTTGATCTCTCTGGAAGGCAAAACAAAGGCTTCGTCTTGCCAAAGTTTAATTTTATTTATCAAACTCTAAGACACTTGCGTCCGGGTAATTTGTGCTTAGGTAATCTGTTTTTTTTTTTTTCTCAGACTTCGAGTTGAAAAAATTTTGGATTTCTTGAACATTGACTGATACAATCGATTTGTCTGACAGTTTCCTCCACAACAACACAACATGGTTCCAAAAAGCAAGCCGGCAGTTCCGCCACTCCCACGGCTGAGAGTCAAGAATCAGGTGGCCAAACAACAGGCCAATCCATGTCTCGTGGTGATGTCGCAAATGCTTACGTGCTGGGCTTCGAACGGAGAAGGCTCGGCAGCGTGCAAGGATCTTGAATTGCAATTGAAAGAATGCATGGCCAAGGGAATCAAGGTTCAACCTCCACCAAAACCAACGTTGAACTACCACGCATCGAGGTTGTTGCCTAAGATTCACAAGAAGGAGTAGAAAAAGAACGAGCGATAGATAACGATATGTACATAGGTAATGCAATAGTGGACTCGAGCAGAGCAGCGGTCTATATGGAGAACCAGCAACAACTAGCGAAACCCAGTGAAATCAGCACATTCTGGGTGAGTTCTGGCGGTTGACGATTTTTTTGGGGGTTTTGTAGTTTGCTACGTGAGAACCTGAGATTGTCTGGCCGATGGGTAGTTACTATATTGTAAATTGAGCCCGAGGATGTTGGTTTTTTTTGTGCAAAAAACCTTTTTTCTCGGGACATCTTTGTGTGTTTTTTCTGTTCCCAGACAGAAAAGCTGGAAGGAACTTCCAGTTGGTGTGTGTATCCGTAGATCCTTGAAACACGTTTTTCGGTCGGCCTCTAGTTTGTCTATAGTAAAACTTATTTGAAGTTGTCGTGCTACCGAATTTCGTGCGGCTCAAAAAACATAAGGTTGGGCTGTAAATATCAGAACAGACTTCATTGACAATTTCGGTCATCAAAATGCGGAAACTGCCAACAGACGGTTGATTCCACTAGTCCAGTTGTTTCCTGGTCGTTGTTGTTACTTGAAGTCGAATACTGAAAGCCACATCCAATAGATGTTGTCTTACGAAGTAAAGTACAGTAACAAAATGATCCCATCCGTCTACCGAAAAAACATGTTTTTTTCTTCGCTATTCTTTGTTGTGACTTCAGTAGTGCTCTTCTTCCCATACTACAACCCCCTATATTCACCTCTTCCTTGTCTCTGGTGACTTTATTACAACTACAAACATCTCTCTAATGGCAATCCGGTTTTATTGTTTTGTTATTGTTTCGCTATTGTTCAAAGTTTACGGTTTTGGAAAAAAAATTCAAGGTTAGAAAAATATTAATGAAAAGCTTCAAATCCAAAGGCCTTCGATCTGAAAGACACAATTTAACGCTGCCGAAGGCCAGAAAGCTGCTTTTTTTTCGCCATTACCGCATAATTGTCACATCGCATCATGTTTTCAATGAGGAGAGGCTTAGTGAAAAAGCCGTTGTTTTCCCAGCTTCCGTCTCAGATAACAACGTTTCCGGCTCACCTTGGTAGTCGTTGCTACTCCCCGAAGGTCGGGGCAACGCTAGGCGAGCTGGAAAAAGATAAACAAGAAACACAGTCTGTCTCCAGCAAAATCGCCAACAACATCTCGTACCAGAGCTTTTTTGATGACTTCTCGAAGTCTGTTACAAACCAGAGTAAACTCACGTCAGTGGGAGAACAGAAGACGTTTACCAAGGTGTTCGACTATCTGATGAAGAACACGGGCTCGGTGGGGGTTACAGAGACGCTTCAGGAGTTTGTGGGAATTGACAGCGCATCACTGCCGAAAAAACTGGAGAAAGGGCCGCAGTTTTCGTTCAAACTTGACTCAGCAGCCAACCAGGTTCTCCGGAACTTCCAGGAAAAACATCGCTATAACGAGGAGATTTTGCGCCGACTTTCTCCTGTTTTGCAGTACATCAACACGGAGATCAAGACGAGCGAACAGATGGTGGATTTCATCGAAAAAGACCTGATTGAAGAGTTTGTGAAAGAGTTTGAAAAGAAGTCTTCAGCGATCGAGGATTCGGATTTTCTCGATAAACTCGAGCTCTCTTCCACAGAAAACCCCGCCAAACCCTACATGAATACCAAAACGCTCCCCGTTCTGTTGCAGTTCTGTCTGAACTCGCTCACGTTCGACTTTGACTCGCTGGACGAGACTTTATTCGTGCTCAACCACATCAGACAGCACCGTCTGATCTACGTGTACGAATTTGGTCTGAACATCAACGTGTACAACTCTGTCTTGGACCAGGTGTGGCGCAAAACTCAAAACCTCCAGCTTCTTGTGCGACTTCTTGACGAGCTCTCGATCAACGCCATCCAGCCAGACCTGCTCACCTACCGAATTCTCGCAGAGGTGTATCTCCACTGCATGGACGTCCAAGACGAGACCAAGGCAGAACATTATCTGTTGTGGGGAAGCAGTGCGGACATTCATCGTGTCAAGGCTTTCATTGACTCGATCAAGCTGGTTTGAGTTGTGCTGCCAAGTCCACGTTTTGTTTATAGAATTTGTCACCTGTCATCTGTCATATATATATATATATCTTATGTTGTCCTAACGAGTTGAGGTCCGGTATTCCAGAAATCCTTGCACCGCGAACGAATGTTTTAATTTTTTTTTCTGAAGCGTGAAATTTTCAGTGCAACGCGAACTTTTGAAACGCGTCTGTCTCAAAAGACAGTTTCTGCTTCCAAACACCCAGACTTGCAAGCTGTGAAGGGTGCTGCGGGACAGCAAACGCGACAAACTGGAAACAACGACCAGAGAATTGTATTAGCAGCTAAAAACCCCGCATTTCACGCCTTCAAAACAGCAATTACAACCTCTTGTTTTTTCTAGCATTGGTACATGCCCCTGACCACTGGCACACCCCGCAGTCATGATTCTCACGCCAAACGAGTTCTCCAAGGCATTTGACGAGATAAAAAACACCTCGTTGACCCATTCGACATGCAAGCTGGTGATCTTTGTTTCGTGTTTGAACGTGGACGCGATCTGCGCGTCCAAGATCCTATCAATGCTGCTCAAAAGACATCTGATTGTGTTCCAACTGATCCCGGTCGTGGGTTACAACGACCTCAAGACCAAGTACTCCAAGCTGGATGATAGCATCTCGAACATTCTGCTTGTAGGCTGCGGATCGATGGTGGATCTGGAGAGTTTTCTCGAAATCGACGTCAACGACCACCTCGACCAGGACTACTACCAGACGTCTGCGCCGATCACGCCCGACTCCACGGCCAACGAGAGCCAATTTCGCCTCACCAGGAAAATTTACGTGTTTGACGGACATCGTCCGTGGAATCTCGACAATCTTTTTGGGTCGCACATGGTGGCATGTTTGGACGACGGGTCCTCCGAGACCGAGCTGAAGAACGAGAAGACGGCGTACCAGGTTTTGGTCTCGGTGAACAGCGATGACGAGGACGACGACGAAGAAAACGACCAAGAAAACGACGAGCCAGAAGACTTGGCAGAATCCGATTCGGACTCAGACGAGATCTCGAGAAAGAGAAAGGCTCCGAAGTTGACTTCTCGACAGAAGCGCAGGAAACTCATATCGGATAACGAGAAAACCATCGAGGAATACTACAATCAGGGAACAACAGTGACGATGTCGACGGCTCTGCAGGTCTATTCGCTGATTTCGACGATCGGAGAGACCAGTGTGGATTATTTGTGGCTCTCGATTGTCGGGACGACGTCATTGAGTTCGAGTTTCAACTCGATCTACGACAATCTAGTTCCGCTTCTGAAAGACGAAGTGAACAGATTGCAACAGACGGCCGATTTGGTCACCCCAGAACAATCCGAGACGGGATTGGACGCGGATAGAAGCAAGAAAGCGGACAGCAGGGCATTGAAACTGGACAAGGATTACTCGCTGTTTCTGCTTCGACACTGGAATCTGTACCACTCGTTTTTCTTCTCGAATTACGTCAACTCCAAGTTGCAATTGTACACCAACACGGGCAAAAAGAAGCTCAACACGATGTTTGCACGGATGGGCATATCGCTGGCTTCTGCAAACCAGAACTGGCATTATCTGGACATTGACCTCAAAAAGAAGCTTCACACGATATTCCGCAAGAACCTGGCGCAATTCGGGCTCACCGACGTGATCCGCGACGGGTTTGTACGCGACTTTGGGTTCCACGGCTCTGTTTCTGCGCGGGACTATGTCGAGGCGATCACGGCTCTGCTGGAGTACGACGGCGAGTTCTCGACGAGTCTCGAAACCAAGACGCCGGCGACGCCGTCGGACGACGAGGCCGAGGGAGCAAACGGGAAGGATCTGGGGACGCTGATTCAGAAGAGAGAAGCGCAATTTGTGACCAACTTCTGGAAGTCGTTCGACTCTCTGGACAAGTTCGAGCTGATCGAAAAGGGACTCAAGGTGGCCAAGTTGCAGCAGCAATTCATCTTCGACAAGGGTTTTGAGATCTTTCAGAAAAAAATGATCAAAAACTTGAGAATCTTCCGTCTGGTGGTTCTAAAGGATAACTTTGCATCCAGCAACACGATTCTGGATAGAAGCAACTACGACCCGTCGGGGGCCGGAACTGTTGCGGCACAGATCGACCACGACTCGATCGAAATCCAGACGTTGCATAACTCGCGTCTGTTCCAGAACCCGCTCATCTTGACCAAGCTCGGTAACTGGATCCTTGAGTCGTGTGCCGAGCTCGACAAGGCCCTGTTGCCGCTTGTTATTGCGTCATTGGATCCGGACACCGGAACGTATCTGGTTTGCGGTCTTCCGCCAAAATACCCCAACATGAAGGGAATGGAGAACGAGAACGATAGCGGTGTTGACCCGGAGAAAATCACCATTCTCAACACGTTTTCGCTGGCCTTCCAGGAGATCGCCAACAGCACCGGAGCGAAGGCCCGGATCGACAGTTTTGAGAGCTCGATGATCGAGATCCGCAAGGAGGATCTCCCGATGTTTCTCGAGCGACTCAGTTTGAGCGGCCTTGTGTAGTTGTATTAATAGAGCAGAAATAGAGGATTGGTGGAGGATAAAAAAGGGGTAAAAAGTTTGAGGAAAAATTCGAGGAAAAATTATTTTGAAGTGAGTATTTTGAAATATTTTTTTTTTTTTTTAGTTGAAGCGCGTTTTTGTTTTATTTACATATTTTACTCCATCTTGTTGTTTCCTACTGATAAACATCTGTCGTGCCGTCACAACAGAACAGAGAAATAAACAACACGGACTTCCGATGTCCAGTCCCGCGAGATCGCCAATCAAACAGAGTTTGCGGCCGCCACGCGCAGGCTACTCTGTCGAAAGAGTGCCCAGCATGCTGTACCCCGATTCTGTGGCAAACACCAGTCAAAGAGAACCGAGACCAGACCAAAGAAACAGCTCCTTCACGCCAAAACTCAGCTCAGAGCAGCGTCGACTCATCAACAGACGCGGAACATTGTCGTACGTCTCCCCGTCAACACGACACACAGTCGCAGTGGCAACCTCGAGACAAGACGGACTGAAGCCAATCACCATGACCCCGTTGTCGGCAATGAGGAAGCAAGCAGTTCTTCGCACGGAGCCTGCGCCGTCGCGGTCTCTTCTGAACTTTCAAAGTGCGACAAAATCAGAGAAAAGAGGCCGGGTGGTCGCCAAAGAGACCGCGTCGTCCTCCAAACGCACCCAGGAGGACGCAGAAAACGTCTTTTTGTCGCCCAAACAGGCGAAAAAAACCCGTATCGAAAGCGACCGCGAGCTGAAGGATCTGTTGGCAGAAAACACAAGGATGATGATGCAAGTTAACCGCAACCAGGAGATGATCCTGGAGTATCTCAAGAGATAGATCTTGCGGGATTCGGTCTAAAATCGACTTTACCAGGCTCCCAATCATTAAATGATCGCACAGACTTCTGTGGCAGGTCCCAGAGTCACAGATTAATCCGCCGCTCGATGTTTTTTTTCACGATCTCCATTGGAATCACCGCGTCTTCCAAAGAGTCGTGCTCGCCCGCCTGGATGTTCTTACTCAAATACTTCCAAGCTAGCTTTTTCAGCGGATCCTTTCGTCTGGGGTCCACCGTGTTCTCCGAGTACAGAATGGACGTGTCCACTATCTTCGGAAATATCACTCTCAACACGTTGAGATCGTTTTCCAAACCATGGCCAATCACCACGGTGTTTTCGTCCGTCACCGAAGCCAATTTCTGCAGCATCTGGGCGTATGTCATCGCATCATCCGGAATCTGGTCGACTCCAGAGACAAACGTGTTGAGGTCGATCACTTCCCCCTCCGGCTTGATGATGTCATCGAAAACGCGTTCTCCCCCGGGAAATTTGGCCACACTGAGCTTCATCAACTCGAACCCGCGAGTCGTGAAGCACATCTCGCAATCGAGCCCAACAGCACGCAGTTTCTCACCCTTGTACTTTTCGCTCAGTTCTTTGATTGGAACAAACGGCCTCTCATAGTGCAATTCACCGGCAGTGGCCAGCTTGTACACGTGTCTGTCTAACAATTGACACCCTTCGGTCACGCCAGGGGTCTCTTTGCAACACGAATACTGTCGCGAAGCGTAATGGGTGTTGTATTTCTTCACGTTTGTGTTCAGACTCGTCAGAATTTTACCCGGATGGAACCGACACGTCGTGATGGGCTTGGCAGCAACCTCGTTGTACTCTTGAGACACTGAAAACTTGATCTTGCAATGCGCACATTCAAGCATGTCATCGTACTCAACGGGCTCTGGAACGTCTAGAACAAACCCGCTTCGAAGGAGACGCTCGCGCGGAATGCACAGTTTGTTAAGCTCGGCAAAAAGCTTCTGCTCGGCCGAAACGTCGGACGTTTTGGTCTTGTTGGCGCCGTTTTCTGACCCGTACTTCTTCAGGTTGAACATGACACGTTTTATGCTGCTGACATACTCGTTTTTGTGCTTGGTCGTGGACGCAAGTTGGTGCTCTTTCTCAACAGCCCTCAGAATCCGCTCTGCAGGCGAAATGTCCGGGGAATATTGTTGGTGGAGAAGTTTCAGGTAATGTTGTCGCTCGTCCTGTCGGGCTGCTGCGTATGGAGTCACGGGTCTAGGGACCAGATGGGGAAGGCGTTTCTTTGTCGCGGGAGCGCCCGATTGCGGGGAGTCCAATGTACTGGCTTTCCGTTTATTCGAACCGTCTGACGCCATGTTTCGGGTCAATTGACTGATATCAAAGAGAATAGATCAGATGAATCAGATAGTAAGAGATTTTCCCATGAACTCAGAAAAAAAAAAAACTTCGATTTTTCGTTTTTGGACGCGTCGATCGTCGCGCGAAACAAACGACCGTCCTGGAGTAGTCGGCACGGCTAGACCGGGAGCCCAGAGTCGCGCCGCCGTCTTTGTTTGCGGGACTAAACGTTTAAAATCACACCAGACTAACGAGAAGCGTCACTCGTGCAGCAATCTGCACCGTTTCTGCGTGTGATATAACTGCCTAGGAAAATGACTCCACAAATGATAACAGGATGGGTCGGTAATTTCAGGGACGCGCGGCGGGATGCTGAATCAGGTGATTACATTTGAGGTTGGATGGGAAACGTTTGGAAGCAATGTAGAGTTTGTTATAATTGGTCACGTACGTTACAGACACAGTGGCATCTATTGGTTTTTCCGTTGCTGGTTAATCGCATGCTTTTTTTGTCGGAAGTTCAGGAACCAGAAAATTACGCATCTCTCCATGCGGCTCGCAGGCTCGAGAATTTTCTATTGTCCTTATTGTTCCCTGCCCTGGACTAAGGTTTTTGGTTCAGAGTGACATGATTTGGCATATGACATTCGATAAACTTCGACGTGACTAACCGCCAGAAACACCACGGAGATCGGAGGTGTTCGGGATTGTCACTGTAGAGATTTTCTTGAGGGATTTTTGTCTGGTGTTTGACCTCAGAATTTCGCAGAAATCGTTGCCAAAACGGTAGCCACCAGTTTCCCCAGGGAAGTATCGGAAATCTCTCAATAATGAACCCTGCCGTCCCATCCGAATTTTGCACTATAAATATGGTGCCGTTTTCCTGTCACAATGAAACCATATAACTTCATCTTTCCTCAGTTACAATCATCAAAAACATCTATCGACCAAATATAAGCCTACTCGATCATGTCCGAACAAGACGTTCTCTCCAACACTGACACAGCAGTCCACCCTGCCGCAGCCGTCGAAAAGGGCGAAAAAGTCCCATCACCGGTCGCTGTTGCCCCTGAGTACAAGGTTTACCCACCAAGAACAGGTCTTCTGAGAGTCAGTTACTACAAAAAATCCTCCCAGTGGAGACCATTTCCGGCCGCCTGTTCTGCCGGATTGGCTCTGGTTGCAGTCACTCTGTTCTCTCTTGGTCTGATTCTGTGTCAGGCCGACTCGGTCACCAGTCCTGCCATTCTTGCCGGTGCCTTCTTCTTTGCCTCGGGATTGGTCCAAATTATCACCGGTATCTGGGCTGTCGTTGACAACAACCTGTTTGGCTCTGTCCTGTTGTTGTGTTACGGAGCCTTCTTCATGTCCTTTGGAGGAATTGTCACCAACATTTTCGGTGTTCAGGATGCCTATTCTAACACAGACGATCTGAACAACGCATTGGGAATCTACCTGTCTTCCTGGACCGTGTTTTCCTTCTTCCTGTGGACATGCACGTTCAAGTCGACGGTTCCCCTGTTTGTTCTGACCTTCTGCATGTGGTTCTTCATGCTTCTCTACACCATTGCCACATTCGGCGAACACACCGGTTGCAAAGTCGCCTCTGGTGTCTTCTGCTTCCTCACCTCGATGTGTGCCTTCTACGCTGTCTACGACGGCTTGAGCACCTCGGCTAATTCTTACGCTCCAATTCCAGAGTCCAAGTGGCTCAGAATGCCAGGCTCTTGGAACGAGCCAGACGAGAGTCAAATCCCATTGGTTTGACCACCTTAATAATATGCTACCAGCAACTTATGACCGTTTTTTGTTCTCATATTTTGCTCATTGATACCGGACTCACACGTCCAATTGGCAATTGATAATATTTAATGATACTAATGATATGAATTTTTTTTATATATCTTCAACAAAATTATATTTCAATATCTAACAAATTAAAAAAGTAGAGCCAGAAAAAAAATGCCAGTTTGTTTCCTCATTGACCACTAACTATCATGTAAATCAACCATCCAGCTATAATAGAAACTATTCCGATAATCACAAACACCAATATCCCCATCCTCATCCTCATCCTCTTTCCCCTCCGGATAGCATCCACCGTGGCTCCCCGTTCCTGCTCAATCCCCTCGTCGATCGAAAACTCTTCCGCGGGCCTCCGTATCACATTCACGGCTCTGATAGACTCCTCCAGCCCACTCAGAAACGTCTGAACCCGGCTCTCCTGCTCGTTCAGTACCCTCAATTGATCCAAAAGAGCTCTATCCTGGTGATTCGCGCGACGATATGTATCCTCAAAAAACCTCTGTGTGCCCAATTTCCCCATGAATTCTCTCACACTTTCCTCCGTGTTCCCCGGGTGTCTGTTCTGGTATAATTGGACGCCGTATTCCGCCAGCCCCTCCAAATACCTCGCACAATTCTCCCGAACATCGCCCAAAATCTCCAGGACCTCTCCTGAAATGATCCTCGTTTGTTCCGTTTGCTCTCTATTTTCGCTGGACCGGCTCAGAAGACCCAACTCTGTCTCAACATCGTCTTTAAGTCTCATAATCCTGGTGATCTGTTGATCCACCTCCTGCATCAGTGACTCATCAAACACACTCGCCGTCGTCTGGAGCTCAATCAATCCGCTCCGCAACGTGTTGATTTTCGTCTGCAAACTGGAGAGATTGAAGTAGAATAAATCATCTTCAAGCGCAAAATCTAGCGAGCTCTCAACACTGTTGGACCGCTGTTGTGTCTCTTGAATCCCTAAAAAGGGATTGCTGTCTCCTTTATCCTGACGTTGTTAGCATTATTACCCAAGAAATAAGCTGGAAAACTCACCATTTCAGAGTGTTTTGGGTAAGTTCACCTGTCCTTATGCCAACAAATTACAACAGGAACGTCAAAAATGTCCTCTTTTATGATCATTTTTATCGATAACGCGCCCCACAAAACACAGCCCCTTTGCTTAGCCACAATTATTTCCGCAGCGCCACAGTGAACCAAAAAAAAAAGCTCGAAAAAAAAATTAAAAGCTGAAAACTGTCTTTGGTGCTCATCGGGCCTCACACTCGTTCACAATCAAATCTCACGTTATTGGAGTTTATCTATATTACAAAGCATACATAACACATCATTGTTTCACGCCCATTGGAGGCGTGGATCTTCCAGAAACCTGCGACCCGCTCGACGTCTTGCTCAACTTCTTTCCACTGGCAGTCAATCCCTTCGGAGACTGAGACACTCCCTTCGACGGAGTGCTTGGAGCAGCCACGCTGTTTGGACTCGAAACAGAAGCAGACAAAGACGAGCCAGAACGTTGCGCAGAGCCTGGTAACTGCTGTTGTTTCTGTGCTCCTTGTTTCTGCTGCAACATTCTCTGTTGTTGTAAAAGCCGCTGTTGGTGGGCTTCGATCTGTTTCTGGCGAATATGGTGGATTCCGTCGTATGCTTTCGTCAGCAACATACATCCAAACCTGATGGCCTGTGTTTGGTTACCAATCTGGTTCAACTTCGACGGGTCAAGAGGCATGTAAGCAGGAAGGTCCGAATCAAACATGAACCGCGAGGCTAACCGTCTCTTTCGATCCCGTGTAGAGTCGTAAACATTGATCCGCTTCTTCTTCACCTCAGGAGAGTCACAAACACTTTCGGGAGACGTGGCTGGCTCTTCAACATCCACTTCCATGTCCGAGTTGTCAGACCCTTCGCTCTCGCTGGATTGCTCCAGATACTCTTCAAACGACCGATCATCCTTCACCCTCTTTCTGTCTATCCACAATCTTCCGCCACGTCCAACTCTCTTTCTCAGCTTGAACAGAACTTCAGAAACACCGATCTTGTTCCCGTTATCATTGTGCAAATTATACGAGCCCTGGTCGTCATAATCACGATCTTGACCTGTCAAATCGTAAAACTCAGGCAAATAATTATGCCGGTCATGTTTCATCACCTGACCAGTGGAAGCGTCGATCTTAACAACCTCATCGTTCCCGTAGTGTTTATTCCCGTTCAAAACATCACTGAATTCGATTTCCTTGGAACTTTCAACCTCGTACAGCGACGAGGCCAACGAAGAATACGGAAGATGCGACCGTTCTTTCAACAATTCGTCCTCGTTGCTGGCAATGTCGAAATATGGGTTGTATGGATCGTCTGTGAAATTGACCCATCCTTCATCCTGTGCCTTTCTTTTGATCAGCTTGTCGCTGACAGCCTTTTTGATCCCTTCCAGTTTGTCTTGCAAAACAGCATTCACAGTTGTCAAATCAAGATCTGGAATCCGCGACGAAGGTAGCTTCACATATGGCTGAACAGCAACTGGATTGCCCGACGCTAACCCAGCACCGCTCTGCTGGCCCGGAAGCATATTTTGATGTAACTGTTGGTTTTGAAGCTGTTGGGCAGACAATGACTGTCCTTTCTGTAACTTTTGTTTTGAGTGAGACATCAAAATCATCTCCTTCTCGATCTGCTGTTTCTTGCGCTCCTTAGCCAACAATTTCTCCTTATCAGACATCTGCTGGAGTTTCAACTGGTCAGTGTCAAGCTGAGGAGCCCTCTTCTTCTTATGCGCAATAAGATCTTCGTCCTCCCCCTTGATTCCAAGGTCCCTTTTGAGTTTCTTCACTTCACATCGCAGGTTGAAAACATTAAGCTCTGTCTTGAGCTGCTCCATTCTTTTCACCTCTCTTTCAGCAACCATAAACATCAATCGTTTTGCTTGTTTCAGATCTTTGTAAAACAGACCCAACCTCTCGGCACCCTGTGTATCGGTTCTTCTTGTCTTTCTTGCCTGTCTGAACTCTCTTCTTCTAAAACAGACATACGGATCATTGTCGTCTTTCTGAGCAGCTTCTTCAAATTTGAGCGTTGGGAAAACAGGCTTTCCTTGTCTAGCAATTCTTCTCTTTTTCCAATGCTCGTAAATCTTTGGTCCAAACAGGGCGAAAAGCTCTTTCAACGGTCTCGCCTGTTTCCCGCTAGTAGGCTCAGCATCGAGCAAAGTCTTGAACGGATGGATGTTCAGTTGGTTCTCGAGAGTACGAACAACATCTGCAGGATCACTCTTGTCTGGAACAAGTGCCACTTGGACAATCTCCTCGAAAGATAGCACCTGTTGTGGGTCCATTGAAAGGAATGGTTGCTTCTCGTTCACCACCGTTTCCAGCCGATGTGCGACAATCTCAAACTCGTCCTCCGTACATTTGGTCTTTGCGTCTGCGTTCAATTCGTTCAAAAACTCCTCGTCTTCCTCATCCATACAGTAGGGACATCCAGCCGTGTCTTCCACGGTGGCAGAGAACTTGATGTAAGAAGCAGGCGCAACGAACTTTTGATTGTAGTACTTTGAGGCCTCGCTCCAGACTTTAGAAGCATCCGGCGTGGGGATGTAAACCTGTTCAACCTTGGCACCTTGGATTTTGGCCGCCGAAGCATTGATGACAGCCTGTAAGTGATGTTCTTCTTCTTCTCCTTTCTCAACACCAGTCTCAATCTGTTGTAATTCTCGCTGCTGTTCGGAGATTTCCAAATCTGGGATATCTTTCTGTTTCCACACTTGCAGGCTGTTCTTCACCGAAATCTTCCTCTGCCTGAAACGGGCACCCGCAGACGATGGCAGCACCATCTTTGGTTATTCAGGGCCCCTGTGTGGTTGGTTGTGTTGTGTTGTGTTGTGTTCTTTGTTACCCGGTCTTAAATCGACGCGTCGATCGACTTGTATGCGCGACTGGACGAAAATTTTGCGAGATTTTTTTTCTGCAATTTCCGAAAGCCTCCAACAACCCGACGGTGGCAATAAACGAGCTGGAATAGCACAAGATGGCCTCGTAAGCCAGCCTAAGCAGGGGAAATCAGTCCTCTTGTTCCTATGTACAGAGCGTGGTTCACAAAGAGAGACCTTAACACCAGCAAAACACCACTAGTTCGCCATCCAACATCCACTTTTGCAGTTGACCAGTAAAAGACGAGTGCACACTGGCTTGCTGGCTTCAGTGGTTTCCCCAATTCTCGCCCTTTTCTCCGCGAGTTTGCGGAATTCGCGTGAAAAGGGAGAAAATTCTGGGCAACCGCGCCAATTGGCAGGGGGCGCTCGCGCCTTCGCGCGCCTTCGCGCGCCCGGCAACGCCAGGCCGTTCCCGCCCAGCCGTCGATCGTCTAGGGGTTACCCGGACTATATACATACTTGTTGTTTTTTTTTTTTACTGTGGAGTTTATCGTTCACTCCAATTTCTTGACGTGATACGATGCCAACGACTCGTCAGAGACAACGCTTGGCGACAGCACCACCGGATCGACTCCCGCCTGGGTCTTCGGGAACGAAACCACGTCCCTGATATTGGACGAGCCGACCAGCATGGAACACAGCCGGTCAAACCCGATTGCCAGGCCGGCGTGAGGCGGACATCCACTGTCTAGGGCCGCGAGAAGATGGCCAAACAGACTGTCTGGGTTCGAAATATCAAGAATTTCCGTGAAAATGTAGCGTTGGAGCTCCGCGTCGTGCACTCTGCGGGAGCCACCGCCCAATTCGACCCCGTTCACCACTAAATCGTAGTGGTCTCCGCGAACTCGAAGAGGCTGCGTAGCGAGATTCTCGTAATCTTCAAGATTTGCCATTGTGAACGGATGGTGGGTCGACTGGTATTTTTGTGGGTTGTAGAGCGGATATGGGATCTTTTTGTCACTGTCGACCTCGACGGGACTGAATAGCGGGAAGTCCACGACCCAGGACCCGACAAACACGTCTTCTGGAGCCGCCCCGGTAGACACCTTTCTTGTCCACAATCCCGGGAAGTTCTGGATGGCGAGTTGTCGGAATCTTCCCAGAGGCGTAGGATTCTCGTACGACAGTTCGGCCCTGTCGCTGACGGCGATAATGTCCCCGATTTCCAGTCCCAACGACGAGTTGATATCGTTTACCGTGCCCGTCAACGAAATTGGCAGATTCTGGTGCCAATTTTTCAGGGTCTCTTGATCGGTGATTTTCACAATGTATGGTCTTCTGTTTGAGTATTCATTGACGTCAAAAAGCGCTTTTGGCAGCTTGTCGGTGTTCAATGCGCCGGGTAAGATGCATGCCTCGATAACAGGGAACTCCGGATTCATTTTTTCGGCAAAAAATCCCGATATGTCCTGCAATTTCAGCCGAGATCTCAGATCTGGCTTGTCGATTCCGTACCGGGCCAAAGCATCGGAATAAGTGAGTTTTGGGAGCGGGTCCTCGGGCCCGAGTTCGTGCAATTCATCGTCACCCACTGCTCTGTAGATGGGCACGTTTCTGACCGTTTTGAAGATCTCCTTGACCAATTTTTCAACCACTCTTTGGACGTCCTCGCTCTGGGCAAAAGACATTTCCATGTCGATCTGAGTGAACTCTGGTTGTCTGTCTGCACGCAAATCTTCGTCGCGGAAACATTTGGCAATCTGGTAGTATCCTTTGAATCCACTGGCCATAAGTAATTGTTTATACTGCTGGGGAGACTGCGGTAATGCGTAGAAATAGCCCCTTTTCCGGGTCGGGACAAGGAACTCGTTGGCCCCCTCCGGAGTGGATTTGAACAGCAACGGGGTCTCGATCTCGGTGAAATCGTGCGAGTCCAGCACAGAACGTGCAACACGAGCGGTTTGAGCCCGCATCTTGAGCGCTTTTTGATAGTATTGGTGTCTCAGTTGTAGATACCGGTACTCTGGAGGATACAGAGACGGTGTTTCCTTGAGAGATTCTAGCTGCGACGTGCGCACATCCGAACCATTCAGTGTCTGGATGTTGTTCAGAACGATTTCCCACGAAAAAGACCCATCTTTGTTCTTTTTGCGACCAACAACCCCAGAAACAGCCACCACATCCTCGGGTTTGGCGTTCCGCAGTCTCTGCGAAAGATGTTCGTCTTTGGCAACAATCTGGGTCTGGTCAGCATTGAAGTCCCGAAAACCGGCGAAAACAAGACGTTTGGACACCTTGCGTGGCGGGCCGTCGATCCAGCCGGTGAGAGTCACATTCTGCGCAAGATATCTATCGAGATTGTGTGCAATTTGGGTGACCGAATGGGTGTGTTTCGGGAAATCGAACTTTTCCATAGCTGTGGCCAAAGACGGCAGATGGGACAGTCCGCGCAGTCCGCGTAGACCAATACGGCCAAGACAGCTCACCTGGCGAAATTTCAACATCACTGCACAGATCCCGGGGAAATCAAACCATACATGGACAAATCAAATTTAACTCAATACGGATAGATATTTTCTAGCGAGACTTTTTTTTTTTTTTTTCTCCTCCTCCTCCTGTTGTCAGGCTGTGCAATATAAAGAAATTTTTCAGTCAGATTGACCTGGTGCATGCGCCACCGCCACCGCCACAAAACAGTCCCACGCGGAGCACCGCCACATTGTTTGGTTGGCGCACTACGTAAAAATTTTCCAACATCGCAGCGATTTGTAAAAAAAAAAAAGGTAGTTGAACAAAAGTATTCCTTCTTGGTGGCGACTCTTTATTATCCGTTTCGAAACAGATATTATCTATCAAATATGTCGCAAGGAACACTTTATGGTGACTCTCAGAGCAGAGTGTTGGTGCCAAAAGGTCTGGTGAAGGCACTTGAGCTCGATGTGAAGTTGGCTGGTGGAGATGCTCCAGAGTACAAGGCTAACTTCCCATTGGCCAAGGTCCCAGCTTTCATCGGTCCAAAGGGCTACAAGCTGACCGAGGTTGTTGCCATTATCTACTACCGTGAGTATTAAACCGAATCCGTCGCCTTTTGCCAGAATGCAATGATGAAAAAATTTTATTCAAATATACAGTTATCCCTGTCTTAAGAAACTATGTCGAGAAGATTATTCTGAAAGAAATTGGGCAAAAAGCGACAAAATTCTTGTTATTACAACTTACTAACATTTATTTAGTTGTCTCTTTGAAGGACGAGAACTCGCCATTGCTCGGTAAGACCGTCAAGGACCGTGCCTCCGTGCTCAAGTGGTTGTCGTTTGCTACCTCTGAGGTGCTCACCAACGCTGCTGGTGCTTTCGCTCCATTCATCGGAAAGGCCCCATACAACAAGAAGGTTGTCGATGACGCCCTTGCCAAGTTGGACCTGCACGTTAAGGTGATCGAGTCCAGACTCAAGGAGTTCACCTACTTGGTCGGTGAGAGACTCACTGTTGCCGACTTGTTCGTCGCTTCCGTTTTCTACAGACCATTGACTGTCTTGTACGGTAAGGAATGGAGAGCTGAGCACCCAGCTTTCGTCAGATGGTTCACCACCGTGACCTCCACCGACTACCTCAACTGGTTCTTCGCTGACGTTAAGTTGGCTGACAAGCCTGCTGAGGCTCCAAAGCCACAAAAGAAGGAGAAGGCTCCAAAGGCTAAGCAAGCTCCTGCTGCTCCAAAGCCTGCTGCCGAGGCTGAGGCTCCAGTTTCTACCGAGGAGAAGAAGCCAAAGCACCCTCTTGAGGCTCTTGGAAAGTCCAAGATTCCTCTCGACGAGTGGAAGAGAAAGTACTCTAACGAAGACACCAGGGCCGTCGCTTTGCCATGGTTCTGGAACGAGTTCTACAACGACGAGGAGTGGTCTCTCTGGAAGGTTGCTTACAAGTACAACGACGAGTTGACTTTGACCTTCATGTCCAACAACTTGGTTGGTGGTTTCTTCGCTAGATTGCAAGCTTCTACCAAGTACTTGTTTGGTTCCGCTGTCGTCTACGGTGAGAACAACAACAACGGTATTGTTGGTGCCTTCTTGGTCAGAGGTCAAGATGCTGTTCCAGCTTTCGACGTTGCTCCAGATTGGGAATCCTACGAGATCACCAAGTTGGATGCTTCCAACCCAGAGGACAAGGCTTTCCTTGAGAACATGTGGGCTTGGGACCAACCTGTTGAAGGTAAGGAGATTGTCGACGGTAAGGTCTTCAAATAAATGCAATCCGATCAACTCGATCAACCACGAACGAAGTGAAAGTTGGTATAATGAATACAATAATTATATTGTCAACGCATAGGGCTCGTCCGAGACGGACCAGTCTCTTTCTACAGTAGTCTCGAGTAGCGTGGTGGGAATGTGTTTCTAATATTTATGCGCTTTTAGGGATCCTCTTTATCGCTTACGTAAGCCATCTTGTGTCTCTCTCGTTTCGACTAATGCTACCACATCAATATATCCCTTTTTTGGATCGTGCTCGAGAAACCCAGCGGATCGCAGACTCTCGTGGGCCACATCGCTGATGCACTTGAATCGAGCAGGTCCCAACGCCGTTCCCCCGTACCATCGACTCGCTACTATGAGGACGTTGACCAGTCTGAGTCTGTCTAGCAGTCCCATGAGACGTTGTCCTGAGCCACCCTCGTGGTTATCATTGGATCCTTGATTGAGTCCGGTGAGTTTTGGCAGTATTGGCAATGGGGATTTCTGATTTTTTGACTTTTTCACGGCTTGATCCTGAGAATTTGCTGTTTTCCACGCCAGCATCGTAGGATGACTGGCTTTAGTAAGCCTTGGATCTAGATCGAAGAGCTGTGGAAGCAGGGACGGTATTTCAGACTCGTGGCGCAGGGGGATGCACCAGCCCTTGAACTTGGATTTATTGACGGTCAGAAGACTGGAGGCGGTCCATTTGTACGAAATTGGGGGTTTCATAGGGTGGGAAACAGTGATTTTCAGAAACCCCGGATGTGATGAAAGAGAAAGAAAATAATTTTTTGAAAAATCTCGGATTTACATTTTTTTTTCTGCGAAATAAATAATTATCTTTTTGTTCACTCTTCACCCTCTGTTTGTACTGCAAAAGTCAGCCATTTTTCGACGATGGCCTCGAAAAACGACATGAAGGTTGTCTCCGAGAAGGAGAACAACCGGAATCGGTACAAGTACCGGATTGAGATCCAACAGATGATGTTTGTGAGTGGTGAAACCAACGACCCTCCGGAGTCGACCACGGCCGTGATCGAGAACATCGTGAAGGACCAGGTTGTGGAGCTAGTGCTGCAGTCGCAGAAGACAGCAATGTCTCGGGGCCAAAAATCAATTTCTCCCGAGGACGTGATATTTATGATTCGACACGACAAGGCCAAGGTGAACAGATTGCGCACGTATCTGTCGTGGAAAGACGTGCGGAAGAACGCGAAGGACCAGGAAAGCGGGGACATTGGCGCGGGAAACGACCTGATCGATGACCCTGCGGGGTCCAACAGCGGTGCTGGCGCGAACAGCAACTCTTTGGACAACAAGATGCTGGCCAAACAGAAGAAATCGCAGATTCGACTGCCCTGGGAGCTGGAGTTTATGTTCAACGAGCAGCCGCTGGAAACGTCCGAGGACACGCTGGCCGCGGGCGGCGGCAGTCAGGTAGATGACGAGGAAAGAGAGGCTGTTCTGGCGCAGTTGAAGAGGTTGAAACAGAACGACGAGAGGACGAGAAACATGACACAAAAAGAGTATGTTCATTGGTCGGAATGTCGACAGGCCAGTTTCACGTTTAGAAAGTCGAAACGGTTTAGAGAGTGGTGTGGGATGTCGCAGATCACGGACAGTCGGCCGAACGATGATGTGATTGACATTCTCGGGTTTTTGACGTTTGAGATGGTTTGTTCGTTGACAGAGAAGGCTCTGGAGATCAAGAAGCAAGACCTGCTCAAGAACTTCAAGGAGAGCGAGACCAAGAAACGGAAGTATCTGTTTGACGAGCCGAGTAACGACTCGAAGCCGATTTTGGTGGAGCATGTGCACGAGGCATGGCGGCTTCTGCAGGAGGTGAGCAAGCCGAAAAAATGTCTCTACAACTTCAAGGGCGGACGGATGAAGAGACGGACGAATCTGATCTGAGTTTCTGATGAAGCGGGACGGAGCAGCAGCGATTTGGTGCTCTGTGGGTGGGTTCGGCCGTTCAGAAGTCGTTTTCTGGAATCCCAGCTGGCTAGTGTATCTATATTAGAAGAAGACGTTCGATTTCCCCATAATTTGAATGGATTAACCGTTGTACATCTCGAGGTGTCAGATAAGAAAAATAATAAATGTTTGTAAAGTTTTCGAGGATTTCTGATAAAAAAAAATATCGAGAGCATAAATCAGATAGAATATGACAAGTTTTTTTTGCTCTTTCAAGTTCTTTCCAACACCACGTCGTTTAGCCATGACATTGAGAGCGGAAAAATCCTATCTTCCCGTGCTGAGTGCGCCAGGTCCGTTCACGGACCCCGAGTACACCGCGGAATTTGGACTGAGCTCGCTGGAGACGGCCAAAATCCTCGTTCTCGGGGCCGGTGGTTTGGGTTGCGAGATCCTCAAGGATCTTGCCCTGAGCGGATTCAGACACATCGAATGCATCGACATGGACACCATTGAACTGAGCAATCTGAACCGACAGTTTCTGTTCCGCGAGAGCGACGTGGGTAACTCGAAGGCAAAGGTGGCGTGCGATTTCGTTTCGAGACGGCTGGGCACGTCGTGCGGGCTGAAGATCGTGGCTCACCACGCTCGTATACAGGATTTTGGCATGGACTTTTACGCTGGGTTTTCGATGATTGTTTGCGGTCTGGACAACATCGAGGCACGGCGGTGGATCAACAGAATGCTGGTGGATCTGGCCTCGTCCACGGGCACGATTGTGCCGTGGGTGGACGGCGGAACAGAGGGTCTGCAGGGCTCGGTCAAGCTGATGATTCCCACGATGACCGCGTGTTTTGAGTGCTACATGAAGCTCGTCCCTGTACAAACAACGTATCCGTTGTGCACGCTGGCGTCGACACCACGGTTGCCCGAGCACTGCATTGAATGGGCGCACCAGCTCGAGTGGGAGCGTCTGTATCCAAACGAGACGTTTGACGCGGACGTGCCGGAGCACGTCGAAATTATGTACAAAATGGCGGCCGCGCGGGCTGAAAAATTTGGAATCTCCGGGGTGACAAAATCCAAGACACTTGGGGTGGTGAAGAATATTATCCCGGCAATAGCGTCGACAAATGCGGTGATAGCCGCTGCCTGTTGCAACGAGTGCTTTAAGTTTGTCACGAGTTGCAACCCCGGACTCGAGGACAGTGTGTATTACAACGGTGAAAGCGGTGTGGTGTGCGTGAGCGACGCGTACTCGCGCGTGGAAAACTGTGGCGTGTGCGGAAACCTGCCGCAGGAATTTGAGACGGCGCGCGGGACGAGTCTGGGTAGTTTTGTGGCGCAGGCTGTGGCGCAGTTTGGACTGAAAGAGCCGTTATTTTTCACGAGCGTCGGAGACCTGTACAACAGCAAGCACGCGTCACGATTCGACATGTCGCAGCAGCTGGAAGAGCTGGTTCCGTTTGACGAACACGGTGTTTGCAAGTATCAGGTGAACGTTCTGGATCAGGGAGCTGATCCGGTGAAATTGATTGTGAAAATGGTGTGATGGTCCACGACTTCCCGATTTGGAAACTGCGAAAATTATCGGAAATCACTACAAGCTCAATTAGCTGCTACGAAGTCTACGAAATCCATTTAGTTTGCCAGAGAGCGTTTTATTCTAAAACTATCGAAGTCTAGGAAGTGTAAATATGACACGACACCACCCGGGGTTTAACCGTGCTTGCTGAAGTACTTCTTGGAGTCGTCAACAGCTGGAACAATGGTGTCAGCACCTGGAGTCCAGTTAGCTGGGCAGACCTCACCGTGCTTGTCGGTGAATTGGAAGGCCTCGAGCAATCTGAGGGACTCGTCGACGTTTCTTCCGACTGGCAAGTCGTTGACGGTGATCTGTCTCAAGGTTCCGGTAGGGTCAATCAAGAAGATACCTCTGAGAGCAACACCCTCCTCCTCGATCAAAACACCGTAGTCCTTGGACAAAGAGTGGTTGGTGTCGGCCAACAATGGGATGTTGACCGGTCCGAGACCACCGTCAGCACGCTTGACGTTGGTCCAAGCGAGCAAAGAGTACTCAGAGTCGGTGGAAGCGAACAAGACTTGGCAGTCCTTCTCGGCAAACTTCTTAGCAGCCTCAGAGTAGGCAATAATCTCAGTTGGGCAGACAAAGGTGAAAGCCAATGGGATGAAAGCGAGCAAAACCCACTTACCCTTGTATTGGTCAAGGGAGATTTCCTCGAAAACACCGTCAACGACGGCAGTCTTGGTGAACTTTGGAGCTGGCTTTTGAACAAGGGCGACCATTGTGTAATTTATTGAGTAATTGAACAGAGAAGATAATGCAGGTGAGAGCAAAAAAAGAGGGGAACTCACGTCCTTATATACCACCGACGACATCCAGATTTCTCAAAAACTTATCGCGCAGCGGGATTACCAGGGCAAAAAAAACCGTTTTTCCCACGGCCGCCCGCCGCCCACACCGCGATGCCCGAGGGGCAGCCCCCGGTGGGGCCCCCGTAAACAGTGGCTTTCGCGAATTGTCGCCGCCGGGAAATATTACTAAATATTTCCAAAGATCTGGATCCTTCCTCCGCGCCGGAGTTTACTTCCAATTTCTAATTGGATGTGGTTATCAACGTGTATCGCCCGAAATTACTAGAATTTCGATCCGTTTCGGGAATATCAGAGATCATTATTAATGTGGCCGGGCCAGAGCCACAGATTATCGCTCGCTTCGCAGCCGGTAGGGGGGCGAGCTGGGTCGTGTGGTGACCTCATCGCGGCCGTTTCTGGTACCTAGTTCGGTTTACAACAGTTGTTTGCGCACCGCCACAGGTCTGAGTGTCTGAGTGGCGGTGCACAAGTTTACCGACTACTTTCAACAATTCTGTTCCTTTCCTTTCTTTCGCCATGCTATTCGTACCTAGTTTCAACCATACCATCCTCCAGTCGCGCCCCCGGACTCACATCGCCCGTCCGAGTCTCGTCATCTCCTCGTTATACACGCGGAAAACCCCCGGAAACAGAGTAATCGCAAACAGTGCCAGGTCCTGCAACGCCACAGTCACGTGATCGATTACGTAAGCGGCTAGATCTTGTCCCGGTCTTCTTTCTCTCCTGTTGACGATCAGGAACACAACCAGTCTGCGTGTCAGGTTTGCCGGGACACGACGGAGGGTTTCTGTTCCGCGTAGTGCTGCATTGATGAGCGGCACGGTCCGCCGCTGGACGCGTTCTGGGAGGTCGTTCACCGCAATGTCAAGCATAGTGACCCAGATGTCTCTGTTGGTCAGGAAAAGGTAGAGCAGCACCAGATAGACCAAGTTGCATGCAATTCCCATGAATCCCTGGCTGCCGTCGAAAGGCCCCGAGAAAATGAACAGACCCAGAAGGTATTTGGCAGAGATGGAGAGCAGGTTGTACACCCTGAAGAGTGTTCCCTGGGTGACAAAATGAACCATTGGTCTCCAAATCAATCGCACGATCCATTGTGTAGTGTTCATTGCTGCATTGAAGAAGTCTGGGGCCTCTCCGGCCGCGACAGCTCCATCTACGGCGGGCTGGCCGCCAAAAGTCGCTCCGACGGCCGCAAAATGGCCCGTGGAAGGCGTTGTTACGACCTGTGGACATTCCAGCGGGGCCAATCCGTTCAATCGCTCTCTCGCGGCCCTGGAAACCAGCAAGTACGGCTCGTGTGACCCCGTATCCACCACAATGCACTCGTGACACCCGAGTTCCACGGAGTGTCTGACGCCATCTGTTGCTGCCAGAGTCACTTTGTAATGCAGGGTGTCTTGTGTGGCTTCCTTCTCAAAATAAGGCGAGTTTTCCGTGCCCGAAAAGGGTAGAATCACCGTCACAGCTATTATTGTAGGAACCTGATCGAACGACACCTTGGAACCGCAATTCAGAATCTGGTACAGCGGAAGTGAGTCGTCAAGCGTGCTCGACGAATGTTCGTTCTCCACCACCAATTCAAGAAACTCATCCTCTCCACACATCTGTTTGAGCTCCCCAAGCGTCGTTTGCAACGTCACCTTGTCCACGGTTTTGGTGGCGGTCCGGCCGGCCACACGGCGATGGCTCGGGTCCCTGTAAGTGAACTCAGCCTGAAAAGAAACCTCCAGCGGCGACAGGTCGTCAAACGAACTCATTTTTTGCTGGAAGACAAACTCACAAATATATTTGTTCCCAAATCAAGTACCGTTTTTTTTATTCCTGTATGCTTTCTGGAAATCTGCACAACCGGGGACTGAGTAGTTTTTTTTTTTTTTTTTTTTTTGTTTTTTGGTTTTTTGGTTTTTTCCTGTAGCGAGAAAATTTTTGAAAATTTTACCACTTGTTACGACAAACGACGACAACATCGGGTCGACAAAATAGAGAAATATCCGGTTCATCGCCAGAAACAGCCTCACATTTCCAGAAAACCCGCCCGTCCCGTTGATCTTCTGAGCATATCCCGCCGCCTGACACTCCCCGCCCACCCATGTACTCCACTCTCGCCAAGCAGCAAGCACGCCGGCTCACGAGCTGCCAACAACGGCACATCGGCTCGTTCATCCGCAGCGTGCTGTGTATGGATCCTCCGCAATCGGCAGACGATCCAACCCCGGAAAACAGGTTCCACGTCTGGGACCAGTCGCCGTCGCCAGACCTGAGACTGCGGGCAGCCACCATCAGAGCCAAGGCCAAGTGTCCTGTGACGGCCCAGGACATCAACTATTCGTGTCCGTTGTCGGGAATCCCCACACATCATTCGAGAGAAGCGTGGGAACAGGACACCAACTACCACTCTACCAAGAAATACGAATTGCTCAAGAAAGTCAACATCTACGAGCACGATCTCAGATCCGGCAGACAGTTCCCGGAGTTCGACTTCCCAACAGTGCAACCCCAGGACACCCTGGTCAATTTTGCCAGCTGGGACACGTACCTCTACACCAGACAGTTCTACTCGATGGATACGGAGTTCCAGATGGCCGTTGTCACCAAGATGTTGAGCTTCCCGCTCACCATTGCGTCTATTTTGCATCAGTATTCGCCATACTTCCTCAAGCCAAAGGGACCGATTTCTCTCGAAGGTCTCAAGAGTTTGGCTGCCCTCAGATACACTCTGTATCCCGAGAACCGTGTCTCGTCGCTCAAAGATAGACCTGTGCGAATCTTCCTGCTGAATGCGCGGTCCGAGTCCATCTTGCCGGCCCACGTCTGGAAAGAACTCACGTATCTTTTCCCGGGAATCTCGTTTGAATTGCACTACATCGGCCCTGAATCCTACTACGATAGAGAAAAGAAGCAACATCTCGTGTCAGACAGACCGATCGTGAAACGTGTTGACGACACATTGTGCTTCATCCACCACACACAGGACTTCCACGTCCTTCACGAGGCTCAGGACTTCTTCCCATACGATCCTTATCTCGACGTTTTCTTCTGCTTCCATCCTAGAATGGGCTCGCCAGAACTGGCCGACCTGTGGCAGAAGTCGTTGCCAGGCCTGCTCGACTCCAAGTGCGGTATCTTTGTCACCGGCTACCACCAGGCAGACATAGACAGGGACTACAAGTGGCTGGTGGACAACTTCGAGGAGGATCTGGACATTCTCATGGACAAGACCCCTAACAAGTTCGGCTCCACCAAGTGGGAGCTCAACGACTTGGACCCCCAGGAGGTGTTCCAGTTCAACCAGCAGGTGTTTGGCTTCAGAGGAAAGAGATACCATGCCATCAACCAGGGCTAACTGCCCTGCTAAGTGTGGGTTGGTGCTTTTTTTCACGTTGTCGCTTACGTAAGCGTGACGTAAGACCTTCCCTCCCCATCTGCCTTCTTGTGTATAGTTTTTGGACCACCAACCTGAACGAATATAAAACGGTAATTATACAACAGGGCCCCGGTCGTATCGAATAAATTGCTAAATATACAATGGTGAGCTAATTCTACCAAAATCCATATCCTTCTTCCCCGAAGATGTTGTAAAAATCGTTTGTTCCCGAGCTTGTCGAGTCCGTTGTCTGTGTGGTCCCTGTGCCCTGCATTGGATCCATGAACATCATCGACCCGTTCGGGTTCAGGTTCATCACGTCCGAGTCGATCTGCGAAAACAGGTCGTTCAAGAAATTTTGCTGCGATTGCTGTGACTCCTCCATCCCGGGCACCGAGGGAGACGGCTCTCTTTTGATTCCGGAGGGCTCGAACGGTTGTACAAACACCGGTTGAGCCGTCTGTTGTGGCTGGGGCTGGGAATGTGGCTGGGGCGGGGTTTGTGGCTGGTACTGAGGATCGAGAGGAAGATAAGGAGACTCACCCAACTCGGAGTTGGTGAATCCGATCGGCGACGGCATGAATCCGTCGGAAACGGAGCCGGTACCGGTTCCGGTACCTGTTCCTGTTCCTGTTCCTTGTGACGGACCTTCCTTGTTCCTCGACGATTCCTCGCCCCGCGACGTGTCGACGTTCTTTGCCTCTCCGCGTCTTTTCGAGAGATTTTCGGCGTTGTAGTTGATAAACTTGCTGAACTGGATGCGCGAGTCCGGGTTGAGAGTTCCGTTGTCACCCTCGCGTTTTTTCATCGTGATCTTGATGTTTTCGATCGCCTTCTCCTTTCCCAGCTCGTCCAAAAGATCCACCATCGAGTTGGTGGCTCCATCCTTGTTGAACTTGTTCGACACCTTCATCCACTTGGAAATCCTTGTCAGAATGATGGCCATCTTGCTGGCAACCTTGCTCTTGGAGCCCGTCGACTTGAGGGCCTGTGAAACGCGCTCGTACTCCTGTTCCACGTCCACCTCAAAGTCGAGGTTCTGCGACTTCACCAGCAGTCGTGCTCGAATCAACGCAACCAGAGCGTGCATCGGCCGGTAGTAGAAAAACGTCGGGAATTGACAGCCCTGTTCGCACAGGGCCACAAACGAGTCAATCACCTTCTCGCTCGCCTTGATCAGTCTGTTCAATGTCTGCAAATAAACCTCTGTGAGAACGTCTTTCTTGAGCAGCACGCGACAAACAACGTAATCGTACATCGTCATCAGAAGCTGGTAGTAGATGATGGAAAGCAGGTTTTTCTCCTTCGAGTTTGGAGTCAGAAGCGTCGACTCCGACGCCAACTTCTGCATCTTCTTCTCGTAGCCAATCATCATCGCGCGCAGGTCCTCCAGCGGGACAGAACTCAGGTCCCAGGACGTGTAGTCAATGCCGTTTGCCGAGCCTGTGGAGCCGTCGTCGCCGGCCATGGTCTGGCCCTTTCCGGCAGCAGCTAGACTCATGCGCATGGCAAACGAAGGGAGAGACGAGGTCGGACACAGGAACTGAAAGATCTCCTCGCCGATCGCCACGAGACGCGCATAATACGACAGAAACTTGTCGTACCGATTTGACTCGCCCATCATCAGCAGTTGGCAGCAACGTTCGTGCGTCGCGGTCCACGTCACCACCTTGAATCGCGGCAGCGACAGACCCAGCGATCCGCAACACGAGTAAACGCCGACGTATGCGCGCAGAACCTTGCGCTCCTCGGTTCCGTCGTGCAGAACGTTCTCGTTGTTTCTGTAAGACTCGTTTCCAAGGTCCAGACACAGAGTCAGATTCAAAGCGGTCAGAAGACTCATCTGGTGTTTGTAGGAGCCCCATTTTCGCGGCGGCGAACACCACAGAGACATCACCAGATAGATCTGGATCATGCTCACGGTGATGTCGCCCATGATCGACACCTTCTGGGCCAGGCTGCCGTCCAGATAGTACAGCAACGTGTCGTGCAAGTCGGGCTCGTTCAGACATGTCACCGTGATGAACGCCAAAAGCACCAGCGGCTCGCGCTCGAGCAGCCAGTCGTACGAATAGTGCTGTGGGATCGAGACACACGGCCAGTAGCAGAGAAGCTCGTCCACAAAAAACTTGTATCGTGCTCTGGCGTCGTCCTCGGTCAGAATATTGAGCTTGATCAGCTCCTTGATGATGTTCAGCTCGTATGGGATCCACGGTAGGTTGGGGACCGACTTTATCGGCCCGTCTTTCATGCTGTTGATCGACGAAGCCACGTTCGACTGGCCCTCGCCCGAGTTCTCGCGACTATAGTTGATGGCATGCGACAGAAGACGCTGCAGCTCGCGCAGCTGGATCTGTAGTTGCGACAGCGTCTGCGGGGACATGTTCTCCTCGGATCCCGACGTGCTGACCCGCTTCAACATGTCGTCGTTGCTCGTATCGGCAGCAGCGTTCTCGCCGTTTTTGGTCTCCGTGACCCGTTTTTGGAACGTCTGAAGCAGTTTGGACGCCTCGCTCATCGCGCCCTGCAAATTCGCTAGTGGCCCCGTTCCCTTGAGCTTGATCTTCTTGCGCGGACGCGCCCGCGCAGACGCCACCGTCGGGTCCTCGGTCATCGAGCACTTCAAGTCCGCCTTGTAACACCTCGTGCACCGCTCAAACGACGGATCTTCAAAGACACACCGCATCTTCAGCCGATGACACCGCGCACACGCGCGCAACCGCCGGAACTTGTTGGCAAACTCTGTCGTGGAGATCGGCTGGGTCAGCTGCTCCGACGAAGACGTCGGCGTGCTTGATCTTCCGCCCTTGCTGTCATCGTGCTCGTTGTCAATCTCCGCATCGCTGTAGTCAGACGACGCAAACATGTTTTATGGTGACAAAAAAACTCCGCTCTCCGCTTGTTAGTGCCGTGTTTACACGCTTGTTTGCATCTCCAACTCAATCTAGTCTTGTTCTCAAAAACGTGTGATTCTCGCAAATCTGGCGCGCTGTCAGCTCTTTCTCTCGCGTGATTCGACTCTTCTCACGTGGTAGACGGCTCTGTCGTCTCAATTGCCCTGATGTGCTGCTGAAAAATGTTTTATATCTCTGCTAAGATGACGAAGCAGCCATCCTTTTTTCCTGATGCAGACATTTTATTATCGATAACAAAAAATTCATAAAAAATTCATAAAAAAAAAAAAAAAATTTTTCTTTGCTCGACCCCTGCCAAACTAAAATGATACCGGCATGCCGGTCTCGGAGAGCCCCGGGAAATGACACATCCACCGTGACGGTCCTGTAGAAACGTAATCCTTCCGTACAGATTGCCGCAGATAACCCCAGATAAGACCCCTTTACACTACGTCAGTCAGCATCTCCTACGTTTGGCTGTCTTGTTGCTTTCCACACCTCGCACCTGACGGCATGTCGTGCAGTTCGTTGCAAAGATGTCATATCTTAGATTAGTTACAAAGTTGCACGCTACAGCTCCACATAATCATCGATCTCCACCAGACCCTTCGCCAAGTTGCTGTAGATGACATGGCCCGGAGAGTATTTCATCAGCTCGTCCAGAGCTGGAACCTTGCGCACCTTCTCTCCGTCCACAACAACAGACTCGTCGTACTCCCCCCAGTAGCAAGAAACCTTCACTCCCAGGTTCCGCGGAGCGTCCACATCGTCTTCCTCCTCAAATGATGTCGGAAGCCATTGAATTCCCACCTGGAAAAACGGCTGGTCCCAGTCTAGCTTGTGCAACTGGACTTCATCAATTCCCTTCATCAGCTTGTAGTAATGATTGCCCTTTCCGTCCATGGAGTATCCAGAAGGAACGCTCGCAAAATCTGAAACCTCCTCTTCGTTCTTGAAGATCTTGACAATCTTCACTGGGGAAATCACCTTGTCCTTGTCGGCAGCGTGCTTCGAGTCGTACTTGGTCGTGTTGAACTTCAGCACGCAATTTCTGTTGTCCTGCACGTTGATCTTGAACACCGCATCAAACGGAGAGTACTTGTCGCTCGTCTTTCCGTCGTTTGTGTCGCTCACAACTTCGATATTCAGATAATTGGAGAAAGAGTTCTCCTTGTGACTGCCGTCAATCAGCCATGGACGCAGCCCTTCAAACTGACACGTCTCGGTCCCCGTCTCGTTGTACTGTGTACACTTAACGCCTGACAGACCTGCCTTCAGCGAAGGAATGTCCATCAGCATCGGCTCAATATACCCTGCTCTTCCATATAGGTTCACAATGGATGGGGCGTTGTTTGTCGTGTTGGAAGTCAGTCCAGAAAGATCAATTGTTTCCAAAAATCTCAGCTTCAATGGATTTGCAAACGAGTAAGGATACTCAAAGTACGAAATGGTGGAACAAATGAACAATACGAGCGTCAAAAAGAGAACCAGAATTGAGTTCAGCTTGTGAATAAATGGCAACACTGGCACTCCCAGCCAAACTGCAACGCCCACCAGGATGTGCATGGTAATGTGACCAAACTCAGCCGTCTCTTGGACTGTTTGATTCATCGCTTGAAGGATCAGCTCCCCGCTCGTATAGATGATGTACACGGCCAACGGAACCAGCAGCAAAAACTGTAATGACCAGTCATAGCTGAACGAGTTGATCGCAGCCTTCTGCAACTTTTGTTTGTACGTATCCTCTGACTCGTGCTCAATCACCACGATTGTGGATCCTCCATTATTGTTTCCAGTAAGCGACGTAGACTCCCCTGCCAAGAGTGGATGCTGTTCTGAGTCAAAAGCTGTGTCCTGTGAATAGCTAGAGTTCTCTTGGACATCAGGACTGTTCTCATGCGACGAGGCCGAAGTAGGCTGATGCTGTTGTTGGTCTTCCACCGAGCCATAAACTCTCGGTTTCATGACTCTCCTGTACCGTGGAGGTCTCCGTTTGACGATCAATGCCAATAGACCGAATACTGAGGCTGCAGAGACGAGAAGGTACACCAGTGTGAAGCTATAACCAGCAACGTTCGACTCTGCTCCTTCTTTCATGGTCATCCAAACGGTAGCAGCCCACGTGAGGATGTTCAATTCCAGCAAACAAATCAGCTTCTGGTCGTGAACGGGCCGTAGCCAGGCTGCAAAATTCAAAATCAGGTAATTGGTGAGCAGATTGAGGGATCCAAGAGCCAGTAACGGGGAAGTGTAATCATTCGACAGTAAAAGCGGATCGTTTAAGTAGATGTATTTTGAGACAAAAGACGTCAACAAATACGATCCTGCCAAACTGATAGGAAACCGTAACCAACCCTTTCCAAAATTGACAAACCACGTTCCTCTTTTGGCGACAATCAAAAGCAATATCAAGGTCACAATAGGAACAAGCGAAAGAATGATGATGTTCAACACATAAAGCGTTTTCACCGAGACGTAGAAGAACAGATAGCCAACGACATCAAAGAACACACCCTGCGAAAGATCATCGCTGATAGGTTCTGGATCATAGGCCATGGCATTCACCATATCCAAAGCGTTTTTCTCCATGTGCCACAGGGAGCCAAGGCTGGTTCCCATGATCGAGTCTCTGTAAGTATGATACAGCGACCGCGGCTTGTAGAATGCAATATCAACGCCTCGAAGTCCGTTCTCGGAGTAAATCTTGTAATCAGTCTGAGACTTGATAAGTCCTCCCTGGAAACCTTGTTGGAACAGAGAGTTAGCAAACGGTCTTTCCACTCCACTGTAGTAGCTCAAAACACCCACATCGGTGCTTCTAAACAGAATTGCCTTGCCTCCTGCACCGGTTCCTTCCAGATTGATAAAATACTTGACCAAACTTGCCCATTCATGTTTGAAAAAGGCTTCAGCACCGAGCAAACCAAACTCTTCGTTGTTGTTGAAGTTGAAAACGATGGTTCGCTCTGGCTGCTCCGTATCTTCAGCGGTGTAATACTCGAGCATTCCAAGCATCGAGGCAATTCCCATTCCATCGTCTGTGGTTCCATAGGCCGTAGGCACCGAATCGTAATGTGCGCTCACCAAGATTCCTTCCAGAGACGGGTTTTTACCCTCGATTTTGGCCACAACGTTGCCGCTTTCGAAGTAAATTATTCTGTTGGCTTTGCTTTCCTTGTCAAAAACATCCTGCTGATTGATCAAAATGTCCAGATTGCCGTAGTCGTCTGTGTAATTGGCGTATGGCTTACGCTCGGCCATCTGTTTCACTCTCTCCACCAGATAGGAGTGAACTGCATCGTTGGCGTGGGAGTCGTACGGGTGAAAGTCAGTGGAAATAGTCTGCAAATCCAGCCATGCGGACGAAAGTATCCGAGGTGGCGGGCTCGGTGGCGTCAATGCCGCCTTATCGAAATAGATGTTTACCAGAATGCTTGTGACATAGGACACCACAACAAGGATCGTGAGAGTGGTCTTTCGGAAGCCGAAAGTCGACCGCACAAACCGTGTGATGGGACCCGGCGGTGTGCTGTCCATAATTGGCAAAAATTGGGGGAAATTGGATGTCGGGAAGTCGTATAAGAGAAAGGGGAGAGCAAAAAGGGGAGTAGTTGTGGGAGGCAAAAAAAGACTGTTTGTTTTTCTTTATTTATTTATCTAGCAAGGGTTGCGATACTCAGCCACGTGTGGCGCAGTCGTGGCGATGAAACCACCCCGCAACAGCTCATAGCTTTGCAGTGATGAAAGGAAAGAAAGGGGTCTGGAAGAGCCCTTATCAAGTGCTAACGTCTCCAAACACCTACTGATTAGTTATTTGCTTGGAATCCACCGTGATGGACAGTAAATTTTGGCCCAAAACTTCCAAGTTTCCATCTTCGATAATTTTTCATAATTCTCACCGTTTTCTGGTGAAAAATTTCAGCTCGAAGTAGCAAAAACACCCCAAACAGATACTCTTATCCCGTTACAACACGTCCTGCGATGTCGGCACACAACTTCCCACCGTTACAAAATGACCTCATTCTGAGAGCCGCTCGCGGAGAGAAAGTGGAGAGACCACCCGTGTGGATCATGAGACAGGCAGGCCGGTATCTGCCAGAATACCACGAGGTGAAGGGAAACAGAGACTTTTTCGAGACCTGTCGGGACCCGGAGATTGCTTCTGCCATCACGATTCAACCTGTGGACCATTTCGATGGTTTGATCGACGCAGCAATCATTTTCAGTGACATTCTCGTCATTCCTCAGGCCATGGGTATGGAGGTGAATATGATAGACAAAGTTGGGCCGCGGTTTGCCGACCCTCTGCGTGTTCCTGAAGACCTCAAAAGACTGAACGAGAACACAGACGTGGCCAAAGAGCTTGCGTGGGCTTTCAAGGCCATCACTGTCACCCGACACAAGCTCCAGGGCCGGGTTCCACTGCTGGGATTCTGCGGTGCTCCGTGGACCCTGATGTGCTACATGATCGAGGGAGGTGGATCCAAAATCTACCGTTTTGTGAAGGAGTGGCTTTTCAAATATCCAAAGGAGTCTCACATTTTGCTGCAGAAGGTGTGCGATGTTGCCGTGGAGTTTCTGGCATTGCAGGTGCAAGCCGGTGCACAGATGTTGCAAGTCTTCGAGAGCTGGGGCGGAGAATTGTCGCCAGCAGACTTTAGGGAGTTTTCTTTGCCTTACCTGAGACAAATTACCGAGAAATTGCCGAAAAGACTGGCGGAGCTGGGAATCACCGAGAAGATCCCGGTGACAGTGTTTGCTAAGGGTTCCTGGTACGCTCTGGACGAGCTGTGCGAGTCGGGCTACGATGTCGTTTCGCTCGACTGGCTGTACGAGCCGGAACAGGCCGTCAAGGTGGCCCGCGGAAGAGTCTCTCTGCAGGGCAATCTCGATCCGTGTGTGATGTACGGATCGAAGGAGACGATCACAAAGAAGGTGACCGAGATGATCGAAGGTTTTGGAGGCCAGAAGTACATCATCAACTTTGGCCACGGAACGCATCCGTTCATGGACCCGGAAACCATCCAGTTCTTCCTGGAGGAGTGTCACAGAATCGGCAAGCAGTCAGCCTGATGGGTTCTTTCTTGAAACGTGACTTGCGTCACGTGACTGGTCCACGGTTGAAGGTCTGACCCTGTTAATCTGACGGAGCTTGCTTAACTTTTTCTTCTTTACAATATATGTATATAGCTTCTTCTGTTTGGCGTTGGAAGAGCTCCAGCGGAGCAAAGCTGTCTTCCCTCAGATTACAGTAGTGTCCGTTTGACAGATTTTGGACTATGCAACGTCGATTCGCTGGAAAAAATAAAAGTTGAAAAAAAAAACCATAGGAAGAAAAAAAAAAAGTCGAATTTGTTTTTTGTCTTTTCAGTCTCTCTTTCTCCACCTTCCCACCAAACACGTTCATTCGTCATGTCTAAAAAGCTGAAGAAACCACTCGTTGTATCCTCGTCGAAAGACGACAACCAGTTCAGGGAGGCATTGAAGCTTTACGACGCCAAACAGTACAAAAAGTCGCTCAAGATCCTCGACACCATTCTCAAGAAGAACTCCCAGCATGCTCAATCATTTGCCCTCAAGGGTCTGGCACTGTACTATTCGGATTCTCCCGACAAATCCGAGGCAGAGTCGTACATTCTCAAGGGTCTGGCCAAGGACAGTTCCAACAACGTTGTTGACCACATTGCCGGTATCTACTACCGTGCTGTTAAACAGTACAAGGAAGCAGCCAAATGGTACTCTGCGGCCATTGACAACGAGTCCACCAACAAGAGCATTCTTCGGGATCTCAGCTCGATGCAGTCGCAGATCAGAGATTTCCGCGGTCTGCCTAAATCTCGTCTGGCGTATCTCGAGGACCAGCCAGGCTACCGGGCCAACTGGACCGGTGCGGCCGTGGCACACCATCTGAACGGCGATCCTGCTAATGCCGAGAAAGTTCTGACGAGAATCGAGGACTTGATCGAGGACAAATTGCAAGAATCGGATCTTTTTGAGCATTCGGAGTGTCTTTTGTACAAAAATCAACTTATTGCAGAGGAAGGGGATTACCAGAGAGCGTTGGAAAACATCCTAGATTTGGAGAAATCAGGCCGTGTTTTCGACGGACTAGCATTGCAGGAATACAAGGCTGAGTATTTGATGAAGTTGGGGAAACACAAGGAGGCGTCGTTGGTGTATCGACAGCTGTTGCGCAGAAACCCAGACAACGTCCGGTATTACCAGCAGCTCGAGGAGAGTCTTGGAACCACCAAGATGTCGAGCAAGGTTAGACTGGCGTTGTATGAGAGACTCGCATCGTTCTATCCGAAGTCGGACCCTCCAAAGTTCATTCCATTGACGTTTTTGAAGGGCGAGGAGTTTGAGAAAAAGGCAGCCGAGTACGTTGTTGGCCAGCTCAAAAGAGGTGTTCCGTCGACATTTGTCAACGTCAAGCCCCTGTACAAGAGCAAGAGCAATGCTGAAGCTATCTACCGCATCGTTGACGAGTTTTTCCGCACCGAGGCGGCCGAAAACCCGCTCACTTACTGCTGGACTGCGTACTTCCTGTCGCAGCATTTCTACCGTCTTAAGGAGTATTCCAAAGCCCTCGACATGGTGGAACATGCCATTCAGCACACGCCAACTCTGGTGGAGCTGTATATCATGAAGGCTCGTATTCTCAAGAGAACAAACGAGACCGTTCGGGCAGCAGAGGTGATGAAGCAGGGGCTCAAACTGGATCTTCAGGACCGTTTCATCAACTCCAAGACCACCAAGTATTATCTGCGTGCAAATCTTGTTCACGAAGCGATCGACACAATTTCGGTTTTCACCAGAAACGAGGACGCTCCTAACGGTCTGAGAGACTTGCACACGATGCAGTCTGTGTGGTTCCTGGTGGAGAGCGCTGAGGCTTATTTCCGGCTGTACAAGAACGCCGTCAAGGAGATCAAGTCTTGTGAGGACGAGGAGAACCTCGAGAAGCTTCGCAAAGACGCCGCGATATTTGTTGGTCTCTCGTACAAGAGATATCTCAGTCTCACGGCAATCTTTGACGATTTCTATGACGACCAGTTGGACTTCCACCATTACTGCATGCGCAAGGGAACTCCGCGCACATACATGACGATGATGGCCTGGGGTGACTCGTTGTACGACCAGCCGGTGTACACGCGTGTTTTGAAAGGCTTGACGGACGTTGTTTTTGAGATTGTGGATCATCCTGAGGAATTCAAGCGTGAAAAGGGCATTAGAAAAACCAAAAAGAAAGATAAAAAGGAGGAGATCAAGAGACACGAAGAACTGGTCAAATACTCCCAGGGACTCGTTGATGATAAGGACATCTTTGCCGAGACAGAAATCGCCAAAATGGTTGACGAGAAGAACTCTGATAAAATACAAGTTCTGGTCAAACAGCTCGGTCTGGTGGACTCCAACTATTCTGTCTTTGCACAGGTTCTCGGATACAGAGTCAACCACTATCTGGGCAAGTACGTTCTGTGTCTGCAGGCGCTGAACAAGCTCGTGGTTCTGGACCCAACTAATCCATACATTGGGTACATGTATCTCGGTTTGCGTTCGGCTCTGGCTGATTCAGAAACACAGGAGCCAATCAAAAAAATTCTCACTGTGGGGCTTCTCAAGAACTTTGGTGACTTTGGAAAGCTCGACGGGGATGAACTTGCTGGGAAACTCATTGAAAAATACTTCAGCGAGAACAGTTTTGAAACTGGCAGGGTTTTGGCTTCGTTGAAGGGAGAAAAGTATGCTCAGCGTCTTGGGGAACTGCAATCTGTTCTAGACCCTTATAGAGCACATTATCTGGAGTATTATAAGCAGTGAATATAGTGAAATGTTCTCAGGAGTTTATCCAACTCTCAACTTGCGCTCTCGCAACGTTTCCGGTCAGATTGAGACCTTGTCTGCCGTACGGGAAGTAGCTAATTGTGTAGCTCAGAGAGGAGATGATCTGTAGTGCGCCGCAAATGATCACGGCAATGGTGCTTTTCCACACGAAACAAAACCACATCGTGGCAAAAATTGAGCCAACAAAGCTCACAGTAAACCACAGACGCTCCTTCGACACGAGATGGCGTGCAAACTTGGAAAATCCGTTCAACAGGGCAAACGCCAGCAGGAAAAGTACAGACCCCAGAGACCAAATGAGCGCAAACTTCTTGGGTTTGAGTGAAAGGAACGGCAACAATGCCAGACAGATGCTGTAACATGCAAATGATCCAATGAGAGTCACGGAAAACAGCGCAATGCGTTCAAAGTACGAGAGATTGAACGGGTTATCGGAGGGCGGAGTGGGCTCAACCGTGTTGTTTCTCTGGAAAGGATTCCACGATGTGGGAGACTCCACAGGCTCGTCGGATTCCTCCGAAAGACTAATTCCAGGTAGATTGTTGAAGAAAGACCTGAAGGACATCACAAACAGCAGGATACAAAAGTATTGGACTGAGGAAGCATGTTGTTGAGAGGCGCATTTGACACAAGTATATTTCCTAAAAAAAATGGGAAATCCCGAAAAAAGCTGTTTGTTTGTCACGTGATAAAAGTCGTGTGACAGCTTACATTTTCCAGTTCCGAGACTCTGTCTAAGGTAGCCAGAAGAATATACAATTGATTCCAGCAGCCAGCCATCTTTGCCTCGTCTTGCGGCTGCAGAAATAAAATGTTTCCATCTCCCAAACCCATTTCTTGCTCACCAGCCAAACTCCTCTGTGTGCAAGTAAATCTCTTTCGCTTTCCCCTCCCAAACAGCACGCTGCAGACTGGCCACTGAGTTGGCAGTCTCGTCTCTTAACGACTGCGACCCTGAGCAGATCACGCAGCTGGATCTTCCTAGATCAAACCCTTGCACCATTTCCCTGACAATCGGCTTGAATGGGACGATATTCACGAGCTGGATTTTCTTGGTCTCCAAGTTTGCGCTGCTGAGATTGGTAGCATCAGGGTTGCACAGATATATATTTATTTGGATCAAGCCTCCATTGTTCTTTTCTAGGAACTTCAGCTCCTCATGAACCCACTCGATATCGTGAACGCTTCTCACCATCCAGTCTAGACGCACTTTCGACGTTCTCCCGACTCCCAGTGCGTGGACATACTGCGTTGCAACCGAGATAGCAGTGGTGATTCCACTCCCTGAACAAACCAGAAAAATGTGCTCAAAACTAGCAACGTCTCGTGGGATTCCGCCGTAAGGCCCGTCAACGAGAACAGACATTTTGCCTGGGAATTCGTAGAAGTTTCTGGTTATCCCTCCGAAAGCACGGATCACCAGCCGGATGTCTGCATCAGATCCACTGGACATGATAGAAAACGGATGACTCTGCACAAATTTTCTGTCCAGAGTACGGACAAAAACATGTTGTCCCGCAGACCATCTCATGCCACATCCACTTTTGAGTGTCATAAGCACCGCTTCAGACCCGCCAACCCTTGTCAATTTTGCCTGAAACCGCCCGAGATGTGTCCCGGACCGCAGATAGCCCCGACAAAACCAGCGGTATAAAAGCTGGAGCCCCCAAACTATGATGGTTCCAACCAGATACCAATGCGAGTTCATCTCCCCGTAGACGTGGTAGAAAAGACTCGCGTAGAAACACAAAGCAAACACCCAATGCAGCTGGACAAATATCTCGTACCACAGCTTTCTGACCGTATAAAGAGATCCAAGCCAGAGTAGCGACAGAAAAATCATTGGTGGAATCCCTGAGATCCAATACACCTCATTCAACTCTTCAGATTCCACGAATTCCCGGCCCCCTTCTCTGGAAGCTTGCAAGTAGTAAGGGATCGTATGTACCCAAGTAAATAGTAGACACAAAATTGAAGAAAGCTGATGGTATTTGTTTAGCTTGTCGTAGCTGATCCCCGTGAGCATACTGATTATGTTGGTTTTGCCAGACATGATGTATATGAACGGAACAAAAGCCAGGGAAATAATTCCAGCACGAATAGCCAGTGGTGGTGAACCGAACATGGAGCAGGCACGGTAATACGGATGTGGAATAAAACAGTAGCACAGGGTGTAAAGTGTAACTGCAAAAACAACCAGTAAACTGCCCACAGAGTTGGGTAACCCCATCGCACGAAGAATCGAGCCAGCATGACCAGGAACCCGTCTGTAAATCATAAATCTGTTGAGTGCCACCAACTTTTCCAAAAGAGAAGTTGGTTGTTTTTCCGTGCAATTTTGCTGATCAACATCGTGATTGGCAAATATGAACGCTTTCAACGTCGCCAAAAACACTATCATGACAAGGAAGTAAGACGTGTATTTCCCGTACCGGAACAACGAAGCCCACGGAATAGCCATCTGAGACATATTTTCCAGTTCTTGGGACTCTGGAGTGTCCATATCAGCCAGACACCATATTCCCTCGCGGAATATGTCTCTTTTTGGCATATTTAAGTGACTTTACCGGCCAACACTGAACTGGTGAGATTTTGGACTGCTCCCAAAGACCCCTATTTATGGGTCTTCAAACGAGCACATTTTTGAGTACCGTTTTTGCATAAAACCCCGCAAACAAGAATCGCGGTTCTCCAATATACCACATATATTAGAGTAAGCTTCTCTAGGCATTTATTGAGCTGTCCAATCATTTCTCCAAGTCGTAAATCCCAGAATTTGCTCGTTTTCCCAACTCCGAATTGTCTAAGCATTACATGAGAACACTGCAAATTGATGGTTTAACTTCTCGGGGGCGACACGGGCGACACCAGCACATTTGCGACGGTTATCGGAGTCTAAGATGGTCCGATCACAAACCTGAAGACTCCTCTAATTCTTAAATTGACAGAGCTCGTCGTTCCGAGCTGAAGCTGTCTCAGAAAGGAAATTAGCGGGGAAATGCATGAAGAACAAAAAATTTTAGGTTTTTTTTTTTTTTTTTTCACGCACAAAGCTAAATCAGTGGGATCGTTTGAAATTATAAAGAGTCTAGCTCATTAGGACAACAATCAAGATTTCCCCAGGAACTCAATTTCAACCTGCTCAACGGAACTTTCCTCCTCAGGCGGAACAAACCATTCGTTGCCCATAACCCCATACGGAGCCTGTTCGAACAAAGCGTCAATATCCTCAAGACTGACACCTTTAGTCTCGACCCAGAACCAGTGCAACATGATTGTGAAGATGATGTTATAGCCAGCGTTCAAGAAATAGAACCTGTAGCCCATATTTTCCATGGCAATTGGCAGGACGAAATTGGCTAGCAATCCAACACAATTGGAGCAGATCGTGTACCAAGAGACACCCACGACACGCAGTCTGTTGTTCCATGTTTCTGGAGTGTAGGAAAAGTTCAGAGCCGAGAAAGAAAACGAATAGAACAACTGAAAAACAAAAATCATTGCCACTGGTCCGTACGCACTTATAGATGGATTATCGTCTCTGGCTTTGATCAGTCCTCCCATGATAAAGAACGAAACACTCATTCCAATGGAGCCGTAGAATCCAAGTGTTTTCCGGCCAAACAAATCAAACCCTTTGGAGCCAGCCAGGGCCCAAATCCAGCACCAGCACGACGAGACAATTGAGACCTGCAATTTCTGGTTCTCGTCTGTGATTCCTGCCTGATCCAGCAGGAATGACTGGTAGTAAGAGCAGACGGAACTTCCGCCCATTTCTGCAAGAGCAGCCTGGATGAAGTTGCTCAAAATTCTTCTCTGGTTGACTCTTCCTTTGAAAATCTCAGACCAGAGCGTTGATTTGGGCTCAATTGTTTCCTCCCTGATCTTGGCCACCAGCTCCTCGATGCTTTCATCTGAGGGATCCGTCTCGGCCATGATAGCAAAAATCTCGCGAGCCTCCTGGTCTTTTCCTTGAGAGAGAAGAAACCTCGGAGACTCGGGAGACCACAGAACAAATATCGTGGACACAATGGCGGGGACTCCTTGAATAATCGAAGGAAGTCTCCAACACCAGGTGGACTTGATATTTTTGCTGCCGTAGGTGACAGAAGACGAAATTATCGACCCCAGCAAAAAACAGGAGAAAAAGGCTCCGAGAATAAATCCTCGATTCTTCGGCGGACAAAGCTCAGAAATGAGAGTCGGAACAGCAACTGCTCCGATGTTGAAACCAAAGCCAAGAAGAATTCTTGCAATGACAAAAGCAGCCGTATTGTGTGCAGCAGATTGCAAAATAATCCCAACGTAGATAAAAAAGAGCCCCGAGATAATGGACCACCTTCTTCCCCAGCGGTCTGCAACCAACTCAATGAACGGCGTGGAAAGCAACTCGCCAATCCACAGACTGGCCGTGTTTAAATTGGAGGTTGCAGCGGTGATGTGGAAGTAATCCTTATAATAAACGACAGAGTTGAGAGCAGACATCATCATGGCGTCGTAGCCGTAGGCAACGGGGAAGCTGACGGTCATTCCCAGAATCACAAACATCAGCAGTTTTGGATTTCTGGGTATCCTCTTGGGAAGCCCTTTGGGGCCAGACACTTCTTTACTCACTTCCATCTTTGGTAGCTTACAGACTAGAGCTGATCAAGTGTGTCGGATTCAGAGAGGTTTGGCTATCATTATTATATACAATGTTTCTACAAGAATGGCACATGAGGGGGTTACTGATAAGACTCTGACAAGGGTTCATGAAATAAGGGTCGCTGATAAGCAATAGTAGCCGTCAGGAACAATTGCTGATTGTGTCCGAATAAGTGATAGGATCTGCAGAAAGCGGACATTCCGCCGAAAAGAGACAGACGTCATCACCATACAGAAGTTCATCAGGCTTGTGTCTTTTGGCGGATCTTCCGCCCTCCACCATTCTCAGGTGGCTATTCCGCCCCCTTATCTATATTTTTGGTGGATCTTCCACCTGCTTATCGGTCAAAATTGCGGATGTTCCACAATAGTTTTTCCGCATATTTGCGGAGTGCATTATAATTTTCTGCTGGCATCTGCAAGATAAGGTTGAAAAATTTCGGGCTAATATTCCACCACCAAATACCATAAGTCACCGTCCCGACCAAACGAAATAAATAAATCTGCGGCAAAGCACGCTTTTATTTTTCTGAGTCCTTTTGTTTCTCTACACCCAAAATGTCCAGTGAAACTACCACTGTACCTGCTCCCGCAGTTCTGAAGCCAAGACTGCCAGAGCTGCCAGAGAGATTTGCCGAGCTCAAGAAAGAAATTATCACCCCTGAAAATCAGGAAAAGGTCAAAGAGAGCTACAAGCGGCTTCTTTCTGCCTTGGAGAAAAAAACCGAGGAAATCTGCCGGGCCGGCAGCTCGTATATTCCGCAGGTGAAATGGTCTGACGTCAAGCTAAATGGCATGAAACTGCCCGAGGAAACGCTGCAGCAGTTCAAAGAAAGGGGTTGTATCATCATCAAAGGTGTCGTTGACAGACAATTGGCCGAGAAATGGTGGGAAAAGCTCCACAAGTTTGTTTCAGACCACCCAGAGCTCAGCGGATATCCTCTTCCAAATCCAACCACCTGGTTTGCATATTGGACTGAGACCGAGGTTCAGGCCAGATCTCATCCCGATGTCCTGGAGTGTATGAAGGTGATGGGACAGATCTGGCACGCAGATCCCGACTCGTTGATAGACACACACTCCCAGACAGTCTATGCAGATCGATTCCGGATCCGGTATCCGGGAAAGGAGGTGTCATTGATGCTGCATCTGGACTCTGGGGCCATTGAAAGATGGGAAGATCCCCAGTACAGGTCGGTTTATCGCGAGATTTTCGAGGGAAACTGGGAGAATTACGATCCATATTCGCTGGATGCAAGACCGTACGCTAAAACAGACCTTTATTCGGGTTTAAAGGGGAGACCAAGCGCATGTTCCTGTTTCAGGTCTCTGCAAGGATGGCTTTCGCTGAGCGAAACCAACGAAGGGGAAGGAACTATCCGATTTCTGCCAGACGTGAAGCTGGCTACCGCATACATGATGCTCCGGCCTTTCTTCTGGAAAGATGACGATACCATGGATTTTGAGACGTCGAAATTTCCCGGTGCAACTCCAGGAAGCGGCCAGTTCTTCCCAAATAAGAAATGGTTCCGTCATCTGGAACACGAAAAATCGGTCATTGGAATACCCAAAGTGGAGCCTGGTGATTATGTGTTCTGGCATTGCGATCTGGCACACGAAGTGGACAAAACCCACGCAGGAACCACCCACTCGTCGGTTTTCTACAACGCACAGGTCCCGCTGTGTCCTTACAATATCGAGAGCATGATCAAACAGAGAAAGGCTTTTGAGCAGGTGGTTCCTCCACCAGATTTCCTGCCCAATTCAATTGCCAATGCACAGAGAGAGGACGTTGAGTTGCACTACGAGAGAGAGTACACTGATCACGGAGCAAAGCTCGAAAATATCCTCTCGGAAGACGGTCTCAGAGCTATGGGATACAAGTATTTCGACGTGAACGAGGAGGGAATCACCAGCGGTCAGAGGGCAGTTAGAGAGATGGCCAATAAGGCGTTGGAACGGGAGTTTGGGAAACTGATGGACTGAGTTCGAGCTCGGATTTCAGCAATATGATGTAGGCCCATGTAGCTAGCTATTTGAAGTTTCTAAAGATTTTAATTTGCCTGTGTAAAAGGAAAAGCTGTGATAAGGTGAATCAATCATGCTTCAGCATTTAATACTGAGCTTTACTGAATCTCTCCTTCTTTGGCCTCAGCAGCTTGTCCCACAAGCAATCAAACGCTCCCAATCGTGCAATGTCAGCCTGGCTACCATTCTCCCTGTGTCACGTGATTTTTTGCTGACGTAATTACGCGAACTTCCGCAGCGAAACAAAATGCTCCAAAGAAAAAAACTCAACTTCACGCAACACCTCTGTTCGTCCCCTCACTACCCACCAGCACGCAATGTCTGACCATCACGCCGTTAAATACATTCGCCACTCGGGAGCGCCAACACCAAAAGCAGGTCCTCTGTACAGATACACGGCCACCGTCCTCGGAGCCACGATGTGGTGCTGGTTGTTCTACAGAGCCAAGCATGACTGGAAACATTGGACCGGGATTGAGCATCCTTGGGATCATGGCCATTGATTGCGGGATGACTTCGCGTTGTCCCTGTCTCGTTGGATATTACTCCGTAGGTTCCAAGAGGAAACTATGTCTTGTGGCTGAGAACAGGCTCTTTTCCTATCTCTGGTCTCGAACCGGCTTGTCCAAAAGGATTGTGCACTCAACGGTGCTCTCCTATGCCTATTTATTACTATTTATTACTATTTATTACACCGCATCTGGTCCCTATAAATTATCATCTTAAGTTATTATTATTTTTACACATCCATAAATCATCAGTGCATGCTATTATTAAACGTGCTCACTTGAACAACTTCTTCAGCTTCGCGACAAACCCCGTGCTTTCCTTCTCACGGACAGTCGTAGGCTGAGCTTGTGCGTGTTTGAGCGACTTTGCTGAGACGGCAGAGTGAATCGGCGAAAGCTGGTCTTCCATTTCCTCCTCGATGGTCTTGTGTTCTGCCGGATTATGCACCGTATTTCCTGCTCCACCACGGCCGGTCGAATACACAGGCCCGAGCTCGTTTTTGAACGCGTCAGGACCTGTCTTTGGCGAAGGGGCCTGTTGTGCCTTGGTGACGTTTCCCGCTCCTCCACGTCCGGATGACAACGTCACCTGTCCCTTGTCATCGTGTCTGAAAGACGAGTGCTGTGGGTTCATCGGCACGGACGACGCATAAACAACCTCGTCTGCCTCGCTCTTGTGCACCATGTTTCCTGCTCCTCCTCGTCCAGTCGAGTAGACTGGGCTCAAATCGGACATAATGCTTCTGCTTGTGTCTCCGAGTATTTCTGTTCTGATTCCCTGTCTCTAGGATCTGATATTTGGTCGTTTTCGTCTCTTTTAGACACCTTTGAAACTCCCTTCGGCTTCTTCAATATACATATAAATTTTTTGCTAAATCCAAAACTTTTTTTTTTTTTTGACAGCTAAATTTTCAACTTTTGACAGGCACACGAAACAACGGGTCTGACAAATTACTTATTAACGGAACAAACTCTGTCTTCTCATAGAGCCATCACTCGTCAAAAACTTGTTCATTAATCGGACCTATCTACAGAATTTTGGTGTTTGGTGAAGAAATCTCAAATGAAACGAAAACTTGCAACGTGGTGTCACTTTCTGATATCACCCTCTTTCCTCTCAAAGTCCTCCTCCGCCACGAACCGATACACCGGAGGAATCCGGTATTCCAGCCAATCATCATCGCATTCGTCCGGCCGCATCACCACATCAAAAACCTCGTCATATTCCTCATAGCCCTCGGTTTTTTCCACGTTCACCACTTTCTCCTTGTAGAGTCTCCTGAATTCGGCGTAAACTTCCCTTTGAAACTTTGCCAAAACCTCTATGTTTTTCGTATTTCCAACCGATGGCTCGAATTCCCGACTGATCACTTCAAATTGCGCCAACTTTTCTCCTTCTTTCTCGCAAAAACCATCAACCAGCTCCAAAAGCCGCAGCAAGGCCTTGTTGATCTGCTCTGCAGAGACTTCTTGTAAAACCCTGTCCACACAATCGGGTCCGAAATCCTGGTTTTCCCAGTCAATCTCCTCAATCAGCGCCAGGAAACTGAAATTCTCATTCATGTTGAGTCTCACAGTGTCGATTTTCCCGTCTTTAAACTGGACCAAAAACTGCAAATTGCACGTCTGTCCCAGCTCGTAAACCAGTTCGGCAATCTTCCTGTCCTCTTTGAAATAGCCCCAAAAGGGAACCTCGTACAACTTCCAATCCCCGCTCGATTTTGGAATGAATCCGTACGTCAGGAACATCTTGTTCATCTCTTCCACACCCGTATAGCTGATGAAAACCTCAAACTTTGAGTGTTTTTCCACGTCCAAAATCAACAAAACGTCCCCAGTCTGGAGATCGACGTCGAAATACGCATTTTTCCTTTCATTGTCGTGATTGACGAAGTCAACCGCAGGCACCAGGGTCACGTCCGCAACAAAATCTCCCTCGTCGTCGGCCCCACGCGGAATCTCGAGTGTTCTTGAGCGAACAGCAGCCACAATCTGATGCACTTCCTGATCCAAAATCGAAACCGAGTATTTATCCTTGACATAACCGCACAGCTCAGAAACATCCTTGCACCGTCTCTCCAGCACAGCAGCGTTCACCAGAGAGTTCCCCGGCTGCCACTGTACATAGCTCTCCAGCAAAACCTCGTCGTCCGCGTGCAGGTTGTCGACCGATGTTGTTGTGAGGATCTCCAGATACGTGTCCCACGACGTGGTTCGGCCGAGTCGCTGCAAAACCATTAGGGCCACGACGTAGCATACCAGAATTCGGGTCTCGCTTGGAGGACCATTGCAATAGTATTCAAGCAATGACTTCACTACCGCTTGATCCTCGTCAGGAAGACTTTTCAACAGCTCAAGACACGTGTATATGCTCAGTGTGGATCGACGTGGAACTCTGAGAAGTTCCCTCTGGCCATTCAATCTGTCAGGAGTACAGAACAGTCCCAAGCCTCCAGCGGGAGATCTCTCCAAAGAAACGGCAGGGTTAACCTCGATCCTCAAATCATCCTTGAGCCATTGATTGAGCTTGTTGTTGCTGATTCCTCCGATCAGGTCTTCTGTCTGGATAGTCAACATTGAGGTGGTTTGGTTTTTTACCGGGAAATCCAGTGCAGTTTTTTTTATCCACCTCAGAAAAAATTCAAATATTTTCCATTTATCTTCTTCAATAAATATCCTTTTATATGCAGAAATGATCTAATTAAGAAGAAACCAAAATATTCGAGCTGATCGAGTCGAATTTGTTGGTGAACAGCCGTAATGTCACCACCAAGAGCTCCTCGTACAGCTCGCGATCCTGTTTCTTGAGCAGTTCGATGCTTGAAGAGTCCAGCTTCCAAACGACGCTCTCAGTGATGGAATAATATCTCACCAAACGGTGCGATTGTGTGCTCACCAGATCCCCGAACAGAGTCAAAGGCAACACCGAACTGTTCAGGAAGAATTTCACATCGTTGAAGCAGATGTCGCAACCAATCAGTCCAGACTCAACAAAGTAGATGCAGGGCTGGTTGATCTGTTTCTCATAAAGCAACTGATTGGCAGCCAACATCTGTTTGGCCAGATATGGCGAGAGTCTGGCCCAAAACTGCTCATTTTTGATCTCGCTGACTCCTTGCATGACCGTCAGAATCAACGACAACGGCTGTTTTGTCGTTCCCGTGGTGACGGGAAAGCCTCTTCTCGAAAGCCTGTGGCTTACGTTCTGTTCCTGTTCTGCTTCCAGTGATCTCTGGGCAGCTTTCAGAAGATGTGTGTGTCTAGGCGACCCAAAGATCGGACTTGGCGGAAGACTGCCCGAGCCCGCCTGAGACCGCGAAGGGTCCTCAAATAGAGAGATGGTCAGCTTTCTCTTCTGCTCTGTGAGCGAGCTGTTGGCATTGGCGACGAGCTTGGACCTCGCCAGCTCTCTATAGGCGTCTAAAAAGATGTTCTCACACCATTCCAGAGCCGAGTTCAAGTTGTTGAACAGCTGTATTCTCTCGTGATGCTCCTGCGTCTCCCACAGACCAGACTCCTTCAGTGCTTGAACAATGGGGGAATTTCCTTCGACCGAGGAAATGATCAGATACGAGTCCTTCTCGACGATCAGGTTCCGGATTCTTCTGAATCCTTCTGCAGCAGAAAAATCGATGCTCAACACTTTGTTCATGTCCAATATCAGGTACTTGATCGGCTCTTTGTCGAAAACCCGCGACTCAAACCTTTCTCTGACCTTTTCTTCCAGTCCCCCGATCGAACCAAAGAAGAGCGACCCTTGCAACTTCATAATGTAGATTTGTTTTCCCACGTCTTTCAGAAACTCCTGCTGTTTCGGATGTCTCACCACAATCGATCTGGCGTACTCTCCCGTGTATATCCCCGAGACAATTGGCTTGCGAGCTGCCTCAACAACAAACGAAACACATGCCAGCATCACTCCGACAAGAATTCCGTAGACGAAATCCCACGCACCCATGGTGACCACAATGATAACAATGGTGAGGTACTCAAACTTGCGCAACTTTCCTTTTGTGTCATAGAGTGCTTCCTTCAGAAGCTCGTATCCCAGCAGGTAGATCAAAGCGCCCACCACTGCCACAGGAATGTATCCAATGATGACTGGTCCAATCCACATGATGATTCCCGTGGCAACGGCAAGCATGACTCCACTGAGTCTTGAGTCCGCTCCGGCTTTGATGAACAGAACAGAGTTTGTATAAACAAGATAGTTCTGGATGGATCCACACAATCCGGAAAGAGCGTTCGACACACCATGCGCGACGAGCTCCCGATCAACATCAAACTCGTCCATGTTCACCGTCACAGCCAATGCGGGAACGTTGATTGGAACATGCAAAATGCCAAAGAATGTCAATGCAAACATGGTGGGAAGCTCGTTCAAAACAGCCCACCAGTTCACTAGTCCGAATTTGTAGAATTGATAGAACGAGTACCACGGAATATTGGATTCGTGCGCCTCAAAAACCCAACCGTAGTCTCGTGCACTCTGTAGACTCCAGGCAGGATTGATCATCACCACGAGGTGAAACAGCACGAAAACAACGATGAAATAGAGCGGAACAATCAGAGAACTCGAGTTGTAATGCTGTATCACCACCAAGATGGTTGCCAGGATCAGAGGAACAAACCATTGGCAAAACACTAGCGGAGCTAGGAGATATTTCAAAGTCGGCAGGTTGTATTCGATTCCGCCTTCCAGCCGGGAGGAGACTTCGATACCTGTAACAATCAAAAAGTAGCCAACTCCACCAATGCAGCCAACCAGAATATGTCTGGGAAAGAAGCCAACTAGTTTTCCGAGTCTGCACTTTCCCAAAACAAAGAAAACCAGTCCGGTGACCACTGATGACAGAGCAAAAGTGACCATTGTGGTAGCCAGAATGGCGTCTTTGTTGTCGGCCCCGAGCTTCAACATGATGTTCACTGCCATTTGGTGGAAAAACGGAGTCACCTCAATCATTTCCGAGCCAATTCCTGACTTGAACGCGGACCCACCCAGAGAGTAAACCAATTGAGAGATGATGGTGGAAACATAGAACATTGAGAGACCGTGAGGACCCATTGCACTGAAAACGGTCTCTCCAATAGGAAACATGATCATGCCGTAACTCAACCCGTCCAAGATGTTGAGTAGAGATCCTAGGAAGACTGCAGGCAGGTATCCGACAGGTTTCACGATACACTCGCGCACAATTGTCTCCATGTCTGCATTTTTTGTGGCATCCAGAGCTCCTTTGATCTTCTGCTGCATTTGTCCAATCTTTGACGGCGTCTCGAGCTTCGAATAGGGACCCAAGAGACCCACACTTGCCGTTGAAGGTGGCTCGTAGCACTGTGCCTCAATGTCTGAGACGTAGTTTGGAGCATAACTGGAGCCTGCAAATGCATTTGTGGACTGATACGAGTCTTTGAAATCATTCTCAGATAACAACGGCTGCGTTTCCGTGCTAATGAACTGATCTATGTGAGACTGTTCGCCTGTCAAGTTGGATAAATCCGACGAATCTCCTCCCGATGGCGATAGTTTGGGGTAGGAAGACAGAAGATCTTCTCTAAAATCTATGTTGTTTTCCTCCACCTCGGAAACTCCGACTCCGGCTAGATCTACCGTAGTCTCATTGATCGAGCTGGACGAGTGGACTGTGGCTGTAAACGAATTGAGCGGACTTGGGTTTTCAGGCTTGAAACTGCTGTAAACAAAACTTCTTCCGAGCGTGTGATTTTCTGTTGAAAGCGACGGTCTTCTCCGGGAACCGCCGGGAACCTGTGTCTGTTTCGATTCTCGGATCGCCTTCGGAAGAGAGCTGCTGTGCAGGGACATGCTAAATTTGACCAAAAAAAACAGCACAAGTGAGACCAAAAAGCAAAGATGCAAAGACCTTGGTCCTCTTCACTGAGATTTGCTGATAGATGTCTCCGTTACGGATACAAACACACAGTTTTTTACCTCAAGGATAAACAAGAGCCCTTTTTCCCCATCAAAAAAAGATCAAAATATATTCTAGTAAAATTATTAACTTGATGCGAAAAAAAAAAAAAAAAAAAAACTTCTGTCAATTAATGCGCAGAAAATCAGAACTTGGCCAGAATTAGCAACTGTCACATGTTTGACAGCAAGGAATTTTATGACTACTGCGTTCACAGATACGGTAAAACGGTGGAAAATTCACCGAAAAGCTGAATTCTGAAAAGTTTTTGGGCTTGAACGATCAAAGTTCACGTTTTGTGGATCTATTGTCCTATTTCAACATATTCAGAACCTGTGGCTTCGCTAATTACAGCTCATCCTTGACGATTTTTTCGGCTTCGGCAGCATCTGCGGTCTCCTCTTCAACCTCCAAAGCACCACAATCGGCAATGGAAATCGGCTTGGCTGGCCGGTCGCCGTATCCAGTCTTGGCGTTCTCAATCGCCTTCACCACATCCATTCCTTCCAAAACACGGCCAAACACAACGTGTCTGCCGTCGAGCCACGAGGTCTTGACGGTGGTGATGAAGAATTGGGATCCGTTGGTGTCTTTTCCGGCATTGGCCATCGACAAAACACCAGGACCAGTGTGCTTCAACTTGAAGTTCTCATCCGCAAACTTGGCCCCGTAGATCGACTTTCCTCCTCTTCCGTCGCCGGACGTGAAGTCTCCTCCCTGGATCATGAAGTTCTTGATGACTCTGTGGAACTTCGAACCCTTGTAGCCCAGATTTGGATCGTCTGAAATGGACAGCTGGTAGAAGTTCTCAACAGTTTTTGGAACAACCTCTCCGTAAAGGCCAATCACGATTCTTCCCAGAGGCTTTGCCGAGTCGCCAGCACCCTCGGTGATGTCAAAGTACACCTTGTGGGTCACCTTGGCGTCCTCCACAGAACCGTCGTCACTCAGTGCCGAGCGCACCTGTCCAACCAGCAGGAACAAAGGAATCAATAAACACGCCAACAATGACAAGAGTTTCATCATGTGAGTCAATTGGGGAACAAAAGTTCGGACATTTCAGTGCAGCGTGGTGGCGAATCTTGAAAATTTACAACTCGCACTAATTTCGTGATAATTATTGAACCGTGATATATTATGACAGAATCTAGATAGTGAGTTTTTCAATGGAGTAAGACGGAACCTTCTTGCTAACCAGCTCATCCCTAATGAATTGCGACGACTTTCCGTGGATACTGATGAGCAAATCCAGCTGAGAAGTTTCCTCAACAATGCTGCCGTTGTTGATATCCGTCTCTTTTCTCTTGCTCTTGTTGTGTTTCTTCTTGGTCTGCTTCAGGTGTTCCTGTTCTCTCTCCGAAAGCAGCAGCGTCTGGTTCACCAGGGTCAGCAACTGCGTGTCGGTTGTGAGCGATTCCACCTTTGTCTGCGCTTTGTTGATCAACTTCAACAACTGGGCCTCGTTCTTCGAGTAATGTAAGCTCAAAACAAGACCATTGGAGTCGATAAACGAGTTCAGAATCTCATATCCATAGTTCAGACGGATGATCTTGCTGATAATCTTGTCCAAATCGATGCTCAGCTCTCTCTTCATCAACTTCATTATTCCTCGCGTGATTCTCTCGCTCGAAAACTCTTCCACGAGTCTGGCAACAATGTCTTTGAAAACTTCCTCATCCTCAATGTGGCTCAACTGCTCAACAAGGTCCTCGCACGGAACGTTGGGACACGTCACTATTGCCTGTCTCATCAGACGCGGCGACACCTGCAAGGTGTCCAGCAGCCCGGCCGTGTACTCGGCGGGGAAAAGCGGATGAGTCAGCAAGTACGTAAGCGAGTTAGTTGGCAGAAAATCACCATTCACAACAAGCTTGTCGTGCTGGTCCTTGTCTAGCAGCAACAGGAACACTTTTTTCACAAACTCTGGGTCAACAACCCTGTCCTGTTCGATCTCGTAGACTTTGAAACCCTGTTGGTTTGGACCGGATTCGTCCAAATCTTCCACGGCCATGTTTTTCAAGTACGACACGGCCAGTTGTTCGAACTGGTCAATGTCGCCTTTCTCCTTGAGTTCCACCAGCTGACTGTAGATTTTGGCAGCCTCATTGCTCATTTGGTGCGATCTGTTTTCCAGCGACGAGATTTCCTTGGAAATCGACTTGAATTCGGGTTTGATGACAAGAGGCGCTAATCCAACAAACTCCTTTTCGACGCTGCCGTCATTGGTTCTCAGTCCTTTTCCCAAAACATCGCTCAGCTTTCCGAGACCAACATCGATGGAAACATACTCCAACAAAGAAGACTTGTCCTTTTGATTCTTCAGAAGTGCCAATGCGAACGTTTCTCTAGATCTGAGCGAGTTCCCCTTCACTACAGGACAGGCCAAAAGTTCTGCTGTTCTTGGAAGCTTGACAGGGGCATCTTTGCTCTTGGAACCATTCAAACCGTCCTTGGACTTGGAATACAGATCAACAGATCCCAGAAGAGCCTCGAAATGAATGTCAACCAACGCAATCGTGCTTCCTTTCGAGACTAAGACACGGTTCATAGATGCAGGAATGATGGAAACGGCCTGCTCAGATTGCTCATGCTTGAAAACTTCGCTCAAAGACACGACAGACTTCTGTTTCTTGGTGTAAGGAAGCGAATACACTTGCAATTGCAACTTTTCACTGTTTTCCAGAACCAACAGCTTTCCAGAAGGATCGTAACAAAGCTGAGTATGTTCCACGTCGCCTGAGTGTTCGATGATAGAATGGGATATTTCTAGCACAGAAGAAGCCTCAATGGCGAATATTTTCACGCTCAAAAACTCTTTCGAACTTCCAGTTTCCACGGTAAGAAGAAGCTTTTCCACAGCTTCGGCTTTGTTGATTTGCAGCTCCTCTGGGTTGATGAAACGGTGATAGAGGATCCGTGTTTTCTTCCTCGATGTTGCAGGTTCAAATGAGTGAACAAGATCGTCCGTGTACTCCTCATTGACATTGAAGTTCCATATCATGATTTTTCCCTTTGATGAGACAGAGTACACTTTTTTGCCATCGTCAGACAATTTCACACCAACAAGTTCCTCGTCCAAAACAAGCTCCTTGGTTTTGACCTCCTTCAAGGACTCCGGTTCAGCCGTGTGTCTATCTTCCTCGTTGGAAACAGACACCGAGTCGTGAGTGATTTTGTCGTCTTCGTCTGTTTCGTGGTCCTGGGGCTTTCCATAAGTTATCATCTTGAGAATCGACTTCTTTCTTTCCGTCAGTCCGATCGCAAAAAGCTTCAACTCTTCGCTTTCCGCCGTCTCTTCCACGGTATACGAGTCGAGTGAGTCCACCTTTGCCTGTGGAGACAGCGAGTATGACCAGATCATCTTCGGAGTCGGTCTGGTTATGAAAGAGCCGATGAAAGATCCACTCACACCAATGTCAAATGTTGAGGCAAGGGGAGAGCTTATGCTAGAAACCACGCAAATCTTCGAGCTTCCAGACATAGCCGGCAGCCGAGGCAGCGCAGTTATCACAAACGGGTCTTTCAGTGTCGATGACGGCATGTTCGATGTTTGTGGTGGGTTAAAGAAAAGTTCTAATGGAGCAAGAGGGTCAATTTGATTTAAAGATGAAAAAAAAGATAAAAAAAATAAAAAAAAAAATTTTAGTTACACGGGCCACGACCTCTTGCGACAACATTTTTGTTGTGTGTGTTTTCAACGGTGACGGAGGTGAAAGGTCAAAGAATCAGTACGGGAGTCCAGAAAGACAAAAAATGGCTCACCCAGAAATGGAGAGTGTAATTTAAGCTCATCTGACTCAAATTATATCACCTTTTAGGCTCAAATATGAAATTGGATTTGGTCTAGGTATTCTTGTGGTAATCATCATTCTTCAAAATTAGTTTCGAGTCATGACTTTTTTCCCTCGATCAACAAATGTATGGCCATCAAAAATCTTCTTCTCTCTTTTAAATTGTACATCAGTTGCTCTTTGAGCAGCAAGAAAGCTACTAAACAGACCTCTGTTGTCTTTACCAGGTCCAAGGACGAACCTGCAGGCTACTACTATCTTTACTTGATTGTTCCTTACAACACAAATCCCGTCGCGAAAGTGAGATTACATAATCACAAAAACACAAAAATACAAAATGTTTCCCCAGCTTTTCCTCTATAGGCTTCTTTTAAAATACACACGTTTTGATAATAGAAATCATTTCCCATTACAGATACTAATATACACCCTAGATAGAACTGATATAAAAAAAGAACTAGCAATCTTTTCCCAATTTAATTAAACAACAAAACCAAACGTCTCTCTGCGCTCAAGCAGAAGTAGCAGAGGTGTACTTGGTGACGGCTCTGGTACCCTCGGAAACAGCGTGCTTGGCCAATTCACCAGGCAAGATCAATCTGACAGCGGTCTGAATTTCTCTAGCGGAGATGGTGGACTTCTTGTTGTAGGCAGCCAACTTGGAAGCCTCGGAAGCGATTCTCTCAAAGATGTCGTTAACGAACGAGTTCATGATGGACATGGCCTTTTGGGAAATACCGGTATCTGGGTGCGTTTGCTTCAGAACCTTGTAGATGTAAGAAGAGTAAGTCTCCTTTCTAGACTTGCTTCTCTTCTTGGCGTCGGTAGAGGCAGCGGTCTTCTTACCGGCTGGCTTCTTTTCAGCTGGGGCCTTGGAGGCTGGTTTCTTCTCTGCTTTTGGTGCCATTGTGGATATTAGTTACAAATAATTGTGTGATTGAATCAAGTTCAAAAAGATCAAAACAACGAAAACCGAATCACGGGGCAAACACGTCTGTTTATATACCTTTCATAAAACAACAGCAAGGCGAATCCCGATGCACTCAATATGAGTCGTGTACCAATACCAATACAAAATAGTTTTTCGCACCACACAACATGCTCATAGAAAATGTTTAATCTCAAGTATTTTGTGTTGTTTGGTAAAATTTTATCAAGTTTCGCGCTAGAGATACCGTGCCAGGATTTAACACCTAAGGTGTAAACTTCAGTACGACGCCCCTCTTGCATCAAATGGCAAATTCTTATTGGACAGATACTCGAATTAATGACATAAGGTTGCGGTGTTTTTGTTTGTTTCACGAGTGGCGGTCCAGAATGTTTTATCGGATGCAATTGGCTTGCTTTTTAGTAATGTAGAGGTATATAAGGCTACAAATCCCCTCTGTACCTGTTGACAATTTCACACACCTGGTCAGTTTTGTTAACAAATTTATTAACAAATTTACACATATACACACAATCACAATGTCCGGTGGAAAAGGAGGAAAAGCAGGCTCATCTGAAAAGGCATCCACTTCGAGATCTTCGAAGGCTGGTTTGACCTTCCCTGTCGGTAGAATTCACAGACTCCTCAGAAAGGGTAACTACGCCCAGAGAGTGGGTTCCGGTGCTCCAGTGTACCTCACTGCTGTCCTGGAGTACTTGGCTGCCGAAATCTTGGAATTGGCTGGTAACGCTGCCAGAGATAACAAGAAGACCAGAATCATCCCAAGACACTTGCAACTGGCCATCAGAAACGATGAGGAGCTTAACAAGCTTCTTGGTCACGTGACCATCGCTCAAGGTGGTGTTTTGCCAAACATCCACTCCAACTTGCTGCCAAAGAAGTCTGCCAAGACCAAGGCTTCGCAGGAGTTGTAAGGGTTTTTGCTTTCTTATGTGTTTCTTTATCTAGGTACGGTACAATTAGTTTCTCTTTTTGTTTTCTGCTGGATTACTTCGGGTTATTCAATGTATATTAGCTGATTATGTCAACAAAAAAATAACGCTTAAAAAATAAACTTTTAAATTGTAAAAGCTCTTTTTTAAGCGCGACTGAAATGTGTTTTTGTGTGTTGTTGTTTTCCACCAAGGTCATGTGAAAAAGGGTGCTTGACGCGCTGTAAAAAATTACCCTGTTGAAGTCACGACAAATTTGATCATAATAATATTTTGTTGTATGTTTCCCTCAATCCCTTTTTGGAATGGTTACCATGGATTCCCAAATACAGACGCCCTAAAAATATTTGAAAATTAGACGCTTTATATGATAAGCAGGTGCGATATAAAAGCGGATACATATCCCTCTACACTCAAAGCTCAAATTTTATATCCCCTTTTTCCTTGTTGTTTTTAGCTAGCGTTCAGAAATTAGAAAAAGCTTCCTTTAAACCAAGCCAAACTAACTAAATCATACACATATAATGCCAATCAGAAGAATCGTCAAGTTTGCCAGAGAGCAATACGAGTCTCTTTCCAAGAGATTCGGCAACAACTCTGCCAAGAAGGAGGAGGAGGCTGCTCCAGTCGAAGAGGCTCCAGCAGCAGAGGCTCCAGTCGAGGAGGCTGCTCCAGCTGAGGAAACTCCAGCTGGAGAAGCTGAGCCAGCAACCAAGTAAGGGGTGATGAGATTTTCTCACGCGCCTTGTCTGCGAGTTGGAGCTGGCGAATGTTGAGGTGCGCGTTATGAATTGTAGCGCGGACCGAAAATTAGCCACTATCACAGCAGAATTGATGCTCTCTTTCTTGTAACATTTAGCTATTTGGGTGATGATCAATTGGCATGTCTGGGGTTTGTGTTCTTGTTAAAGATTGGGATAGGTGGTGAGATCTGGTTGCATTCAATTAGATTCCACCCATAATTTTCCTTTTTGCTTGTGTGAGGCTTCATATTAATTGTTTTCTCTTCTCTTCTTCTTTCTATCTAGTTGTTTAGTTTTTCTACGGTTGAGTATTCTCCTGTGTAATGATTTTTATTATTCTTCTCCCCCTCTTTTAATATTAAGAAATCAACTCATATCTCTGATTGAGTCCAAATTGATAGTTGTCCATCCAATGAGACAGAGGCCAGCAACTGTCCATTCCGTAAGCTCTCCATTTGCACAATCGGGGAATTATTAGTGCTCGCTTGCAGTGTGAAGATAATTTCTTTGGTTTGGATATTCCAAAACAAGACGTTCCCAAACTCGTCTCCTGAACAAACAACAGGCTCGTTGTTGATGGCGATGAAGTTTGTGCTCAAATTGTATTTCTCTGCCACTGGTTTCGAGTCTGTATTTTTGAAAGTTTTCACCACCTTGTTGTTCATGTAGTCCCACAATCTTATGAAGCCGTCCAGCGAGCTGGAAAGAATGTATTTCGAATTTGGAGAGAATCTAACCTGACTGACGGGGAAAGAAGATCCACCTTTATCGTAAATGAGCGTTTTCAGACATTGGCCTGTTTCGAGATCAAAAAGTCGAATTAATCCATCGTAAGATCCACTCACTATGATTGTGCCGTCGAATGAAAAATCTATGCTGGAGATCGGGTCGGAATGGGCGCTGAGAGTTTTCAGACACTTTGATCTTTTGAGGTCCCATATTCTGATACTTTCGTCAGAGGACCCACTGACCAATATAGAGCCTTTGTAATGGAATTTGACAACATTAATGTGGTAGGTATGCCCTTTTAAAATTTGGATGGTTTCCCCGAACTCAAGGTTCCATATGCGGATGGTGAGATCGTCAGAAGCGGACGCAAGGTATTTCGAATTGGACGAGAAATCGATATCAGAGATTCCTTTGGTGTGTCCTGTGAGAGATCTGATGAATTTGGGCTCTGTTATATCCGAGATATCCCAAAGCTTGATTGTTTTGTCTGACGACGCTGTTGCGAGACATTTCCCATCTGGGCTGATTTTCAGGGCTGAAACGGGACTATTGTGCGTGTTTTTCTTGCAACACCGTAATGTGTAAGGTGGAAAACATGCAGAAACAGAAGATGACATCAAGGAACTGGATGTGCAGAGAAATTGGAGCGTTTATGCTAAGATAAGCCGGGGACGGGACGTGTTTGATAAATAAAGTTGGAGAAAAAAAAAATAAAAAATATGATTGATATTCACATGTAAAAAATATCTCGCTTTTTTTTTTTTTCGCTCCGCGTCGATCGACGCACGATGAGAAGCCAAAGAACATTTTAATAACGAAAGATGCAGCAGTAACTACCGAAACCTTGGTTGACGTGAAGATCATATATTAGAAATAGAGATTAAAATTAGTAGTGGGAAGAAGTGAATGCGCTCTCTTTGTTGCTAGTATACTCTAGGCTCAGCGAAACTGTTTGGCGGTCTCGTTCATGACATTATCGTAACTTGGAGGAGCTTCTTCCGGAACATTGTCCGTATCCTGGAAGTCGTCGGTATTTGTAGAGCCGTAAACGACGGCACTTGACAGCGGCGACTGGGCAGGCGTAGTAGAAGCGTGCATCATGTGGGCAGGAAGAGCCGGCGACTTCGACAGCGGACTCACTTGCATGTGGGTAAAGAAGGAGTTGCTCACGCGGGGTTTTGTTGCGCTCTCTCTGAATGGTTCTGGGTGGTTGAATGTGATTCTGGTGTGGTCAGGCTGTCTATTAATCAGCACCGGAGGTGAGCCTGGAGCTTGGTTGATGATGATTTGCTGTCTTTCTAAGTCGTCGTAACGGCTTTGCATGTCTGGGGTTTTCAAAATGATGTACCACGAGTGGATGAGCCCTGGAACGTATCCTAGAAGACACAGACAAATGTTTATCAGCAGGTCGCAGGAACAAAGACCTCTTTTTATGCAAACGGGCAATGGGGGAAACACGAACGCCAACACCACCAGCAGACAATCACAACAGCAGCAATCACAGTAGCATAAAGACATTGTAATTTGGATCTCTAACGGTTTTGTAGGTGGAGATTTTGTCAAACTTGTGGCTGCATGGTGTCAAAGTTGCAATTTTATATAAGAAGGAGTCTTTATCTATGAAAATTTTATTTTCAAAGGCGCACCGGTTTGTGGCGCGGCGCCCGCACCGAATTGGGGGCCGTCTTGTAAAACGGCCCGCCGGGGCGGCGGAGCGCCGGGTGGCGTTGGCGGTAGGTGTTACTTTTTTCTCTTTTTCGCGGGCAAATGAACGACAACCCCTCGTCCCCTGTCCCCTCAAGTGCGCGTCGATCGACGTAAAATAATGCTCGCCCGACCCAGAAGGTGGACGCGAAAGGAGTAAAATTTTTCGGGAGTGTTGCGGGCGTGGGCATTAAAATTCGGGTGGTGCCGCGGGGGACCGGATGCACGAATCCTCAGAGTGCCGAAGGTGGTCTGCAGGGTGCGGAAGTACCGACGCAGGTACACCTGGATCTCGAAGCCCTCAAATTCGCAAGGCGTGTCGCCCCGTTTCAACTTTGTCGAAGCAGAAGATCGTCAACAAGGTAGGTGGTATTATTGGGGAGGGTTGTTGGCGTGATGTTGTCCATTAAACATATTGTCACAAGATCAAAATTGTCTGATATGCATTTTATAGGTCGTTCCACGTGCGCCCTTCTGTCGGTTGTGGGCGCACGGAAGTCCCCCCACCGCCACTTCCTGCGGCGAGTGCCTGGGCCCCGCCTGGGGGCCGGGGAGATCCGTGGGCGCGCGCGCGCGCGCTTGTCAACGGTCGGCCAATGCAAAAAAAGTGAGTCTCGGGGAAAAACAAAAGAAAAGCGGCCCGTCTTCCAAACAATGCACTGGGATCTGCGTCTACTTTTAGTGTGGTTTTTGAAGTGCATGCCCGCAATCGTAACTGGCCCGTCAGTCTCCCTGGACCAAGATTGCAGCCGCGTGTAAGCTTTGATGACTTGCCGCGACTCTGACAATTGAGGCGACCAGGGGTTAATTTTCTTATTCCCTGAATCTGCGAGAAAGGAGGTGGCAGCAAGACGTACCCTGGTCGTGCAGATGGCCAAAAGCTGAAGCTACGGTCGGCCACGTGCCAGCTTTGTGTCCGTGTCCCTCATTCGCTGTCGCTGTAACTCTCGCCCTTGCTACAGCCAACTCCCCTTCACTGGGGGAGGGCCCGCAAAACCCCGACATTGAAAATGCTCTTTTCCCTCAAAGAGCATTTTCCGGTGGCTCGTTGACAAACAAAAGCAAGCTGCACTCTGGCTGTGCTGCAGATGATGTTGTAGAGCTGCCGCATATACATGCATGAATATGTACATTGATTAAAGCATGCATTTTATTCACCAAGAGGTCTCCGTACGCTTAGCGTACGCTTCGTCGCTGATTCTAGATGTATGCATAGGAACGGGGGAGGAGGGGGGAGGAATTGTGAGACATGTAGGTTAATTAACTCACAAGGCCTCGTCAGGAAACGGCCAGATAGCCCAGATTCAAAGGTGTTTTTTTTTTATTTTTGTTTAGTTTCAACTCTTTTTCTTTTCAAAAAAGTCTGTCGACTTAGGTTCTTTTCCAGAGACAGTCCACGTCAAAACTAACGATGAGCGCCACTTGCAACTTGAGCGGGGTCAGGTTCCAATCATCCTCGTCCTTTTCCGCACCGTTCTACCTCTACAAGTTCTACGATTCCGCGGAAAAACGCATGGACGATTACAAGATCTTTCCTACACCGAGCACTCCGCAATACCATCGTGTCCCAACCATCCCGCCCATCCCAACGAGGAAATACACCGAGGACTCTTTGAGTTCCGTCGCTTCTCTGCCTCCTCTCAGCTACTCCAGCTCGATCTCCTCCACAGCATCTGCCAACGGGCCATCGTTGCGACCACCGGCTGCCACGATCGGCATCGAAAGAGCAGCTCACGCCGCCTCATACTACGTTCCTCCGTTGGAGAACAACAACCAGCATAGCTCTTCCATCATCTCTCCACCAAACTCGCTTTCTCCACCATCGCACACGAGCTCGCCGTTATCGTCTGAGGATAGCAGGGTTCAGGAACACGACGACGACGACGCTTCTGACGACGTTTCCGACACAGACTCGATCGACGCCAACATCGAGCAGGAAATCTCCTTGAAAGGATCTGCGGAGAGGATCCGATTCCGCTGCAGCTTTCCAAAGTGCAAATACAAAGGGACATTCCTGTCAAAAGATTACCTGCGGAGACACATTAGAGAACAACACAGAAGAACAAAGATACATGCTTGCGAGGGCAAGAATAAAGACGACACCACCTGGGGTTGCAGCAAAAAATTTAACAGACCTTACCAGTTGATCAACCACTGGAAAGGCCAGCGTTCTCTCAAGAGATGTGGGGTTCCGAAGGAAGAGTTGATCAGGTACGGTATTATATAAGGGGGGTCCATGTTACGGTGGTCAACCCGGGGCAAAATGTTAAAATTTTCTATGCGACTGACTGTCTCTCGTAAAAAAAAAAAAAAAGCTTATTCGCGCCCACAGATCTCCCGGCAATTTCAGTGGCAACAAGCCAATGGTCGGCAATTTGACAGCGGCGTTCGCTGCCTGCTGCCAGATCTTTTTTCTTTTTGGAGCACACTAAAGAAGAAGAGGCGCAGCTGCAACATCGCGATTAAGATGCGCACAGCAGTTTACGTATTTGCGCGACACCGTTTGTTACGCGGCGCCCGCCGTTTTGCGGCCGCTACGTGGTGACGGACCTGTGGAATCGGGAGATCACGAATTAGGACACAGGGCATTGTTTGCGCAGCTGCGGATCACGATTGCCGGGTGGAACGACGGAAGATTACAAAATGAACATGCGGCAATTTGCGCTCTAGACCCAGTTTTTTGGGGCATACAGGGCTCTCTCCCCAACTTGTGTCTTGGATTGTGGACAAGTTGCTCCCCGACTTGCCGTGTCCCCAGGGACGCGTCCAAAGTCGGGGCCTTGCCGGGCTAACGTGGCTCAATTACTGGGCTCATGCACCATCCGTTTCGGGCGAAAAGACTCTCAACCTGCATTCCGCGCCGTCTGCAAGTGTAACGAACAAGTTGTTCTCTCCATAAGATTATTGCGGCCGTACGTGGTACCCCGCCGCCAGAACCATGCACGTATCCTGCATCTTTTATACAAGGCCCCAATTTATCCGCTGCACGACACTACTGTCCGCCTGGTCACTGATTGCGCAACAGAAGTTCTCTTGGCAAGTGTTGTGCGGCGGAAACACACAGTCATTTTGCAGATCTCTTTGTTGACAACCTGAGTTCCGGAAAAAAAAACACCGTGAGCTTGGTGGGCCAAAGTGACGCCTTTCGCGCGGAGTTTTTCCACCGTGCACGGCACTGCGCGGTGCCTCCAACCTGAAATTTCTGGAAAAGCTGTCTCGCCCGCTCGTCGATTACAAATTCTGTTCGTGCAGTACACGCTTTCGCTAGCACGGCGTTGTATCTGCGTGCATCAGCTGCCTCGCCAAGCTGGAACGCGCGTCGACCCGACGAAGACCCGACGGAGTACTCGCTGAGTCCGACTGGGAAGAACTTTGTTTTCTGGTGTAGAGATGTGTGTCTTTTGTTTTTCTCTCTCTCTCTTTTCGGGGCCCTCCTCAAAGGGCGATTTTTTTTTTTGATCTCCTGATTGATGTATCCCTCTTTTTCCCGTTCTTTGTGACCAGTCAAACGAGCCAAACCAAACCAAACCAGCCCCCCCTGAAACGATCTTTGTATAAAATGAGAGTCGTAATGGACCATGTGGTGACCGCTTTGACCCCCCTCGCTGTCCAAAAATGACAGAAGTTTTGACATGGTCCTCGGACTCTGAACTGTCGGATCTCGAAAAGACCAACGACCACCGCCAGATTTTCTCCAGTCGTCGCAAGAAAAATACCGATCCTGACGTACCACTTGTGTTTCCCAGAATCGTTCTTGAAGAGTCCACTCGCAACGAAGTATGTGATGCCACCCTCGATCTGCTCCAGCGTCCCGAGGACTTCGCTGCCCTCAAAAAAATGGTGTCTTTGGGCAAGATTCTCCGCCGCAGATGCAAGAGGGGAGGTTACTACGAGTTTCTCATCTCTGTGACTGCCTCTTGCAACCAGAAACAGCTGAAATGGCTGAAAAAAAACCAGAAACAGCTCAAAACAATCAAAACCAGACGTGTTTTTTGCGCCTGGCTCAGCAAACAATACACAGAATTACACGGAAAAGACGAATTCACGCCACGGAGGCTTTCTGAAACCCCAGACTTGGATTTGTCTGACTTTGAAGACATTTTGAGTGATGAGAGTGACGAAGTGGTGACCACTAGCACCTTGAAAGTCCTCGAGACTCACCAAACTTCAGTTTCCTCCCCAATCAACTCGATAGCCAGCATTTTGCGCTCCTTGTTGGCAAGAATGTTTACTGCCCTGTTCGTGTACACAGTTCTCGCTGTCGTCATGTTGTTCTCGCTCGACGCAGCAATATCCTACAAGCTTGTGGACAACAGCAACACGGTTTATTTCAAGTCAATCAAGGCCGTCATCGTTGCAATGATCCAGGACAATATGTGAGGTTCTCAAACCGTCTTTTTGTAGGAATGTATAGGAATTTTTGTCTTAATTCAACCAAGGTATCTTTTTTGTCGTGCGACAAACAAATCACTCTTGCCTTTTTTTTTTGGTATCAAAATATAATTTTCGCCCATGTTGTCCTCTTTTGGAGGCGTTGTTTGTGTTCTCTTACCGTGTTTACCACAGCATACACGCCAAGGTAGCAGCAATTCCTTGTCAAAATGAGCTCTTTGAGATCTTTCGTGAAGTCTGTGCGAAACAGCAAGACAATTGCGGCCGAAAGAGCCACGATTAGAAAAGAGAGTGCAAAAATTAGAACCGCCTTCAGAGACGTTCATCTTGACGATGAGGCAAGATATCTCAACATATCCAAACTGTTGTATTTGTACATTCTGGGGGAACCAACGTACTTTGGCCAGGTGGAGTGTCTGAAGTTGCTGGCTTCTCCAAAATTCTCAAACAAGAGACTTGGATACTTGGCCACAATGCTGATACTGGACGAGAACCAGGAGGTTCTCACGCTGCTGACGAATTCCTTGGACAACGACATGAAGAGCTCCAACCAGTACGTTGCTGGTCTTGCATTGGTCACTCTGGGAAACATCGCATCGCCGGAATTGGCCAGGGACTTGTACACAAACGTTGAGCACATTCTCTCGTCTTCATCGCATCCCTACTTGAGGAAAAAGGCGTCAATTGTTGCTGCAAAGCTCATTGACAAAGACCCGGATCTTTCGGAGATCTTTTTGCCTCGCGTGCCCTCACTTTTGAGTGATAGATCCCACGGAGCTGTGCTCGGAGCCTTGCAATTGATGAGATCTATTTTCCGCAACGACGAGACTTCCCACGAGTCGCTAAAAGCACAGATTCCAAGACTGCTGGCGCATCTGCGATTGCTTACCACGACAAAATACCTGCCAGAATACGACGTCAAAGGTATTCCAGATCCTTTCCTGTACGTCTCTTTGTTGAATACTCTGAGATTGTTGCTGGCAGACGACGATACCAACCCTAATCTAGAGGCTTTGAACGACCTTTTGACCCAAGTGTGCTCTAAAATTGACGCAAAGAGCTCTGGGTACTCTGTGCTTTATGAGACTGTTCAAACGATTTTCATGATCAATTCTGACTCGTCGTTGAAAGTTTTGGGTATCAACATCTTGAGCAAGTTTTTGACTCAAAAGGACAACAACACCAGATATGTGGCTCTAAACACGCTTTTGAACGTGATCAATTACGAGCCATTGGCCGTCCAGAGACACCGGTCTACAATTGTTGGATGTCTCCAAGACGGCGATATTTCGATCCGTCGTAGAGCGCTGGAGCTCACTTTTGCCATCATGAACCAGCAGAACATCCGCGTTCTCACTAAAGAGCTCCTGGCTTTTTTGAAAAACTCCGACGACGAGTTGAAACCTTACATCACAACACAGCTGAGCATTGCCTGCAACAAGTACCGTCCAAATGCAAAATGGCATTTCGAAACGCTGATTTCGCTGTTGCAACTGGTTGGAAATTACTTCACAAAAGACATTCTGTCGAGTATTCTGGCCTTGATTATGCAGAACAACGATCTCGAGCTGACCAAATTCCTGGTTTTGGAACTCATCAAGTCCAGTCAGACGTCTTACAACGAATTTGGATTGGCCTTGGTTGCTACGTGGTGTGTTGGTGAGTTTGGAGACGTTGTCTTGGGAAGTACTTACGAAGATGCTTCTAAGACGGTGCAAACCGTCACAGAGGACTCGTTGATCAGACTGTTGGAAACTTTCCTTAACATCTCGACGTTTGACGAGACCAGCCAAGCCACACAGATCAAGATTTATGCTCTCACTGCTGCCTTGAAGCTGTCAGCGCGAGTCAAGAATGCAAAATCGGTCGAGTCTTTGAGAAAAATTATCAATGCCTCGAAGAACGATTACAACCTTGAGATCCAGATCCGGGCTATTGAGTATAGCGAGATCTTCGGCCAATCTGGAGCCATCAAGAAGGGACTTTTGGAGAAAATGCCAGCTCCTCCGGTGAAATTGCACGAAGGATTTGCGCTGGTGAACAGAAAGTCTACAAAGAGTGCCGCAAAGTCCACATCCGGTACTGGAAACGGAAGCAGTGGAAGTGCAACAGCAGATTTGCTGCTGGATTTGCTGGGAGACAGTGAACCACAGCCTCCAGCGCAGCCAAGAGCTATGACAGAGCCGCTAACATCGAGCATTCCTAGCGTGAAACCCGAAACGACGCTCGATTTACTGTCGGATATCTTTGGTTCTTCGTCGATCAGTGCCCCTGCTGCGCGTAGCACGGAGCCCATAGTTGAAAGGCGGGAAAAACCAGAGATTTCTGCTTTCGACGACGGGTCGATCAGTGTGGCATTTGTCGTCAACGAGATCGGAAACGGCCAAGCTGTGCTGGAAGGCCGTGTCAGAAATTCGGCAACACAGCCGATAACCAACGTTTCGATTTTGTGTGCTGTGACAAAACAGCAAAAACTGAACTTGTCTCCAATTACAAAGACCTCGTTAGGTCCGGGAGAAAGCTCCACTCTGGGAATCAAAATTTCCGGTGCTGTGGGCTCGAAGGTGAAGATCAGAGTCAAATTGGACTACACTGTGGAAGGAGAAAAGGTCGCACGGCAATTTGATTTTGCCGGACTGGGCCAGACTCTGTAAATACATTAGAAAAATATCAATTCGAAGCGTGGTTATATTCATTCATAGACACACATTACCAATAGATTGAACTCTACGTCTGATTACGTAATCGAGGATAGTGTAGCTAATACGCCGATGGATGGTAGTGCACGGCCCATTCCAGCGTGCCTTAATTGCGCGTCACACGACGCTCCTGAATTTTCCCAGAAATGTGGAAAATCCGCAGCGAACGCACCGGAGCAACGTAGAAACGGCAAATTTGATCACTCTTGAATCACAGTCGTTGGTTTAATTACGGTCCAAAAACATCAATTACAAAAGCAAAATGGATTTCTCAAAGTTCCAAAGCCAACTGCAAAATACTTTAACCAAGATCGACAGCGTAAGTGCTTTTGATTTCGGCAATTCGTTTCCCGACACTAACATTCAAAAAGCAAACCAAGTCTTACTCTATCTTGGACCAGTTTGAAGCAAAGACAAGCCTCCCAAGATCTTATGCTGTCATTGGAGCTGTTGTCGCTTACTTCTTCCTTGTTTTCTTGAACTTTGGTGGCATTGGTCAGCTGCTCTCCAACTTTGCTGGCTTCGTCATTCCAGGTTATTACTCTCTTTATGCTTTGAAGACCTCTGGAACCAAGGACGACACCAGACTCTTGACCTACTGGGTTGTTTTTGCTGCCTTGAGCGTGGTTGAGTTCTGGTCCAGAGCCATCCTTTACTGGGTTCCATCTTACTTCTTGATCAAGACCTTGTTCTTGCTCTACCTGGCTCTGCCACAGTACAACGGTGCTCAATTGGTTTACACCAGACTCATCAAGCCACTTTCTGACAAGTACATTGTTGTTGAGTCCGAGGGTCCAGCTTCTGAGTTGTTGAACAAGGTTCAGGAAAAGACTGAGTAAAATGTGACATAGTTCCGAATTGCTGCCATGTGTTGAATGCTTATTGAGACTGACACAGTAGATTCCAATTGGGATTGTTACTGTCGTCGTGTTGGAATTACTCGTTGCAAATAGGTAAATATATGCGTTTTGTGAAATCAATCAATACATATTGAAATGACATCATCGCGTAGGTCTTGACAGACACATCTTTACACCAGCGCTGATTAAAAAACACCCTTGCACCAACAGATGTTTGGAACACAACAAAAGATTTCTCCGGGAGCAAGTCCCGGGCCATGTTCGGTCCCGTGAGCAATTCGGAGGAAACCGGAACGGGTACGCGAAAAACCGGGTTGGTCGGGATGCCCAAAATTGTGGGGAAAAAAAACAGCCTGGACAAAAGGAACATGACCAGCCCGGGCCCGGTGGGGGAGGTCTCACCACGGCATCTGGTGTTAAGTTTGCCCGGTGAAATGGAGCAATCCTACGGGGAAGCACCGGAGGGATGGGACGACGGATAAAGAAAAAAAAAAAGGAGGCAGGAGGGGGCCCATCAGAACAGGAAACATGAACATTATTCCGAACAACTTCACGGTGTCCGTTGTCCCGGGGAGAACAGGGTCTGTCGTGAGAGGAGGGGATCGAGACGAGTAGTAAATGGAACGTTGAGAAGAGCTTGATAAGTTATTTTGGAGACAGAATGATGTTTGCAAAACGTCCCAACATTCAACACCAAAAGCCCTCCTGTCTCTCTCTCGCACGTGACGGGGACCCTGAATGGAGTTGCTAGTGTGAGTAGAGAGAGAGAGGGCTGGAGACCCGCATGCGGATATGAGAATGCGGCTTTTTTTTTCCCGGCGATTTTCCCCGGATTTTTGATAAAAAAAAATAAATTACAAGTCAACCGGGGGATTTGGAAAAGGTATAAAACACGCCAGATTTCCCCTGATTATGTAGCCTGTCTGTAACCTTTTGACAATATCAATCAAACATTCAACATGGCTCCTACCGCTGTTGACTTACACACCGAATACAAGACCTCGCTTGCTCAGGAAAACGGCATTCCTTTCAAAAAACAGACCAGAAAGGACTCTGTGGTGAGCTCGCTCGGTCTGAACCCTGACGCTCACATCCACTACAATTCCTCTGTGCCGATTTTGTACGAGGATGCTTTGACGGAAAAGGGCACGACGATCTCTTCGACGGGTGCTCTGATTGCGTACTCTGGCTCCAAGACCGGTAGATCGCCAAAGGACAAGAGAATTGTGGACGAGGAGTCGTCTACGGACGATATCTGGTGGGGTCCAGTCAACAAGAAGGTTGACGAACAGACATGGAAGATCTCCAAGAGCAGAGCAATTGATTATCTGAGAACGAGAGAAAAGGTTTACATCATCGATGCATTTGCTGGCTGGGATCCACGGTACAGAATCAAGGTGAGAGTTGTTTGCGCTCGTGCATACCATGCTCTTTTCATGAAAAACATGTTGATTCGTCCAACCGACGAGGAGCTGCGCAACTTTGGCGAGCCAGACTTCACGATCTGGAACGCTGGTCAATTCCCTGCCAATGTTTTCACCCGTGGTATGACGTCTTCCACCTCTGTCGAGATCAACTTCAAGGAGATGGAGATGGTGATTCTGGGTACCGAGTACGCTGGAGAGATGAAAAAGGGTATTTTCACCGTGATGTTTTATCTGATGCCGATCAGACACAAGGTTCTGACTCTGCACTCGTCCGCCAACCAGGGAACCGAGACCGGAGACGTGACTCTGTTCTTTGGTCTGTCGGGAACGGGAAAGACCACGTTGAGTGCCGACCCAAACAGAAAGCTGATTGGAGACGACGAGCATTGCTGGTCGGATTACGGTGTCTTCAATATCGAGGGTGGTTGTTACGCCAAGTGTCTTGATCTATCTGCCGAGAAGGAGCCAGAGATCTTCAATGCGATCAAGTTTGGTTCCGTTTTGGAGAATGTGATCTACGATCCTGTCACAAGAGCCGTTGATTACGAGGACGCCATGATCACCGAGAACACCAGATGTGCGTACCCGATCGAATACATTCCTTCTGCCAAGATTCCATGTCTGGCAGACTCTCATCCTAAGAACATTGTTCTTTTGACCTGCGACGCCAGAGGAGTTCTTCCTCCGGTTTCGAAGCTCACCAACGCTCAGGTGATGTACCACTTCATCTCCGGTTACACGTCCAAGATGGCAGGTACCGAGATGGGTGTCACGGAGCCAGAGGCCACCTTTTCGGCCTGTTTCGGCCAACCATTCCTGGTTCTTCACCCAATGAAGTATGCCCAACAGTTGTCCGACAAGATCTCCGAGCACCAAACCACCGCATGGTTGCTCAACACCGGATGGACCGGCCAGTCTGCTGCCAAGGGCGGAAAGAGATGTCCTCTCAAGTACACCAGAGCCATTCTGGACGCCATCCACTCGGGCGAGCTGAAGGACGCCGAGTACGAGACGTACCCAACGTTTGGTTTGCAGGTTCCTAAGGCTGTTCCTGGTGTTCCTGCCGAGATCCTCAATCCTTCCAAACACTGGTCTCTGGGAGTCCAGGACTTCAACAGCGAGCTGACCAATCTGGCCCAGCTGTTTATGGAGAACTTTGAGAAATACTCGGCCAATTGCACGGTTGAGGTGCGGGCTGCTGGTCCTGCTCTGTGAGCTTTTTTTGGACGGATGTGGGTGTTTTGAATAGTGGATTTTATTTCTTTGAGAAGGCATGATGATATTATATTATTCTGATTTATTTGATTAGGTAATCTATTCAGTAGAACGGCCCGACAAGACGTCCGTTTTCGACGCTTCCCGTGCGAGGCAGCCATTTGACGTCCACGTCGACGCTTGCACCCTCGAACCGGGTCTCCAGCTCTGCAATCAGCGTGCACAGCGGCTCTGCGTACCAGCGCTCGTTGTTCCATTTGAACCAGCCGACGTGGCCACCAAGACTCGTGGAGATCATCGTGAGATACGGGCTGATACGGGCCTCGTCCAGCGGGAGAGCCACCTGCGTTCCGCCGACAATCGGGTCGTCCTGCGCGTTGATGGCCACTGTCGGCGTGCGGATTCCAAACACCCGGTTGAGCGACGAGCCCGTGCTGTAGTACTCCTTGGCACAGTTGAAGCCGAACAACTTGGACGTGAAGTGGTCGTCAAAGTCCTTGAGCTTCACCACCTTGTCGAGCTGGGTGTTGAAGTTTTCGAGAAACACCGGGTTGGACTTGAGCTCGTTGTAATGCGACCGCAGCATCTGTTTGAGCGGGAACGTCATCACGGGCGAGTACAACGAGTCGGAGATCACGTCGCTGCTCATCACGTGCCACGAATGCAGCAGGTTCCACGGGTTTGCAATGACAAAAGCGGCCGTAATCCCAGAGTTCTCGCCCTCCTGGCCGAGATAATTGGCCAGAATCGACGCCCCGAGACTGAATCCTGCCGCGTAGATCGATCTGTTTGGATACGTCTTGCGCAGATGTTGGATCGTGTGTTTCACGTCGTAGGTCCAGAATCCGTTGAACAGCAGCGGCGTCGTCAGTTTCGTGTTACCGCAGCCACGACTGTTGAGCACAAAACAGTCGAACCCGTGTTTGCGCGACATTCTCGACATGACACAACGCACGTACGACTCGGCCGAAGAGCCCGACAATCCGTGGAGAGCAAGGAAGATCGGACGGTGGTCGCCAGAAGCGGACGCGTCGAGCTCCTTCTGGGTCAAATACCGCGTGTTCTTGGCCACCTGTGCGGTCTGGCCCTTCGGAATGTCGTCGGAACCAATCTCAACGGCCTCATACTGCTCCCGGGAGATCACCTTGTCGAGAGAAGCACACGCTCCGTCGGGGAAAAAGAGCACCTGTCGTCCGAAATAGAGTCTGTCCGACCACCGGAAACTGCGGATCCCAGCGAACATCGTCTGGAGATGCCCATTGAACAGGAATGGGTTGAAAAGACTGAACGCACCGTTGCGGAACTGCGGAACGGCCTCGTTGATCACGTCAACCATGCTCATTGCGACGCCGTTCTTGCTGAATTTCGCAGCATTTTCGCACGAGACAACACTAACCGTGTTGACGAACCGGAATCTCCCAAAAAGACGAACCAGGAACACAAAAAAAACCGCGTACAACGCAACATAGACCCACAACGGCAGATACAGAAGTCCGACCTGGAACAGATGGTGGTACTGGATCAACGACGGGTCGACGCGATCCATCAACGAGAGCAGATGCTCGTCGACACGACGCGACAGGGCACCAAAAAGAGTCATTTTCGGTGCGTTTTTGATGAGTGAATTGGCCAGCAACAAGGGGATTTCAACTCTTTTTTAATACGGAGATTAAGTTGGAACTTTTTTTTTTTTTCAGATGCTGAAAAATTCGAGAGAGCAAAAAAAAAAAAAAAATTTGGTGCGACACGCTTTATGTGATAAGATAAGAAAGTACAACAGTCCAACTCAGCGAGACATCAGCGAATCAAAACGAGCCTACACCCCCCACTTTCCACCTTCAGGCTTCTCCATTCGAGCCTCTCTCCGGCGGAGTGATCTCGTGAATATGCACACTCTTGTGGTCTAGACCTTCCACCTGGTTGATCTGCAAAGGCGTGATGAAAATGGTCTGTGTCTTTGGGTTCTCGCTCACCTTTTGCAAAATCAGCTTCAATGCCAACCGTCTGTTCACCTGGTCCATGAACACGTCAAACTCGTCCAATCCTCTCACCTTGCTCTGCATGGGTTTCCAGATCGACAGCAAAAACGCTATCTGGGCAAACGATTTCTCACCTCCAGAAAACGACTCCACATTTCTCAGACGCTCTGTGGGCTTTGTGGAGACCCGTAGAATCAGCTTGGCCTTGCTGAAATCAAAGTCGATTTTGCCCGTAAAGCCACGCAGCTTGAGCGCAGACTCAAAAACAGAGTTCACCTCCTGAATCAGCAGGCTCGCCGTCGACGTCAGGTTCTCCAGCCGTGCCTGCAACGAGCTCGAGAGGTGGTTGTGCAATTTCGCAGACGCTTCGAACTTCGTCTTGACATCATTGTAATTGTCGCGGGCCTGGATCACGTTCAACTTGGCTTGATCTCGACTGATCCCCACCTCCTGTTCAATCTTGGCAAGAGTCTTGGCGATGGCTTCAATCTCCTCGTCAACCTTTTGAATCGTGTCTCCCTCCTGGATGTTGGCTGTTTCTCGGCTGCAATGCGATCTGGCAGTCTGAGCCAAAGTTTCTATCACGGGAGGTAGCGAAACATTGACAAACTCTTCGAGTTTCGCAATATCCATCTTGAACTTTTCTGTCTTGAGCTGGTTCGTTCGAATAGACTCCCGAGAATCGGCAATCTTGTCTCGTAACTCGTCAATGGCAGCAGAAAGAGCGACTTTCTCCTGCTTCATGCGCTTCAGCTGCTGCACTGCATCAGTAAACTTTGTCTTCTCAGACTCGAACTTTACCATCAGCTGCCGTTCCTCCTCTGTGTGGCCCTCAATTTTCTGGATATTCAATTGGATCTGTGCCTTCAACTTCTCGCGGTCCTCTTCAAACGACTCCAACTTCCCCCCACCGTTTTGCAAGTCCTCCAGCTTCGAATTCACCTTGGCAATCGCCTTTTGTAACACAACCATCCTCTGTCTCGCCTCCTTGGCCTCTTCCTGAGCCTTGTTCAACCTGCTCGTTAACCTTTCCTCCTTCTCGGTCCGCTGAGCCTCCACCCTTTTGAGTCGCTCACTGACGCTCTTCAACTTTCGATCAATGACGGCCGTTGGATTCTCAGAATCCCCCGTCCGATGAATGGGTATCCAGTTCCGAGCGTTGTAGTTTGTGATCGGATCGGTTTGCAGTCTGCCATTTTTCTTTGTAATCCTCAAAGCTCCGCTCTGAATCAGACAAACAACAGAAGATATCTTGTTCTCACGATCTGCAAGCAAAACTCTCTCGGCCTCTCTTCTGTCTTCAATCAAAAGCGTAGTGTGGATCCGGTTCGAGTCAACAAGCGCACATTCAACATACTTGTCGTCAAACGAAAGTGCATCAATCATCTTCAAATGGTTCCCAGCAGGAATCGCATGCGAGAAATCAAAAATCTCTGGCTTTCTCACCGTTATATCGCTGTTCACATGAAAGAATTTCATCCGCTCACGCAAAACAGCCGAATCTGCAAAACTCTCCACGGAAAAGATGCCCAGTTGCCGCTGCAAAAGCACTTCCAACACACCACCCCATTTTTCGTGCTCCGCTTTCAACGAAAACTTCATTCCAAACGGTCCTGTAACTTTCCCCTTGTACCGTCTTTCGTTCGCAGAAATGTCGTTCACAAGATGAACAACGTTGCTTCCAAAACTGTCCAGACGACTTCCCTGGCGGTTATTTTGTTGAGCACGTTTCTGTTCCAACGCAATCATCTCCGTCTTCAGCTCTTGCAACTCCTTCCTGGCGTTTTCATTCAACTCCGAACGTTGTGTTCTCAATTCGTCGCTCACAGCAAGTAGCTTCTGTCCTTCCAGCTTTCTTTCCTCAAGCTCCTGCTCTTGGTTCTGCTTCATTTTTTCCAGTTTGTTGAAAGCATCTCCAGTGTTGTTGTCCAACCTCCTCTTCTCCAGCTCGATGCTCTCCTCCACAGTCTCAAGATTCTTGTTGTCTGTGGCCAACTCGTCCTTGACCGCTTTGATCGTGGATTGAATCGTTTTTCGTTTTGTCTGATAGTCGGTGAGACTGTCCTTGAGCTCGTCTTTAGCTCGTTCGGCATCCTGCAATAGCTCGTCGAAATCCAACAAATGCTGGCTCTGCTTGTCTCTCAGCTCGCAGTACTTCTGGATAGTGGCCTCGGTGGTCTCGACAAACGAGTCAGCGTTCTCAACCTCTTGTTTGCGCTCTTGCAAGAGTCGTCTGGCCCTCGCCAACTGGTCCTCCTTGTCGGTCACCTCCAGCCATAGTCTTTTCCCGGACAACAGATCCTGCTGTCTTTTGAACTCATCCGAGTTTTTAAAGTTTGCCCAGATCTCCAGCGCGTGGTTCAGCTTGTCTTTGGACTGCACGAGAATCTCCTCGTCTTTCAATATCTTCTGCTTGATCTCGTTCACGTCCGTCTGTAACTCCCTGACGTTGTTGAAAGTCTCCTGCAATCGCGTTCCTTCCATAAAATACCGGAACTTGCCCTCGTCCGTCGAATGAGCCAGAAAAGTCTTGGCCTCGGTCTGTGTCAAGATCGTCATTGGATTCGCTATCGTGATCCCGTAGTAGTCCAAAATCTCCTCAATAGTCTGTCTTTTAGTCGACACTATCTTGCCGCGCTCGTCTTTAATGTTGCACATCGGACTGCCATCAATCTTCAAAACACGCTCCACAATGATCTTCTTGCCATACTCTGCGGGCTTGTACGCCTCGGGACCCTCGTTTTTAAACGTGACGATCGCACGTGCCACGTTTTTTCCATGCATTATGAGCCCCTTGAGCGAGTTTCCACGATCTGTTTCGCTTGCCTTCGCCCCCAATGCAACAGATATGCCCGTCAAGATCGCAGACTTCCCGGAACCATTTCTCCCAATAATAAAGTTGGTCTGTTCTCCGAACTCCAGAGTGAACGCCGAATGGCACATGAAATTGAACAGTTCTAACTTCAAAATGATTCCGGCACGCGCAGGTTTATCGTCTATCAAATCAGTGTCGGAATTGTGCGCCTGTGTCATCACCCCAACAGTCCTTCTCCGCTTCAATTTGCGCGTCACATTCTGTGTAAACTGCGCATTCACATCAATTTGCGAGTCCCGAACCACCACTTCGGGGACGGTTTCTTCGGTCAGTTCGAGCTCCGCGTCTATAGCCACTTGACTCGGTTTTCCCGGGTACTCTAACGACTCTGAGGGCGTTGACGAGGACCGTGTCTGGGACGCTTCTAGAATCGAAACCTCCGAATCCTCGTCTTCCTCAATCTTCACCCGTTTCACTCGGGGCATCTTGGTAGCGTCGCGTGGCGTCTGGCTCGAAAACGCGTAAACCAACGCGGCGTTTGTTAAAGAGTAAGCGACTCTACTAAGGTAAAAAGTAATCCCCTTAATGTTTTCAAATCAAAGAAGAAAAAAAACACCCTTCCTACCAAAGGTCGTGTACAACCAAATTCAATTTATTTTCACGATGGGATTGATGGGGACAAAAAAAAAAACCGTATTTTTTGGAGGATTGGAGCATGGTTTTGTTTGTAATGTCCTCATCAAAAGCCAGTTTCTGCCGCGAAAATGAGCGTCCAATCACGCAGCAGTGCGTGGGCAACGCGAGACCTGGTCGGTGTCGGCGCCAAATGGCTTGATCGGTGGAAAAAAACCTCCAAAAACGGCTATCTTGCTCCGCGTGATCTGAAGCACAAGAAGGGACCCAAGATGTACACGATGTCGATGTTCCCGTATCCGTCAGGTATTTTGCACATGGGACACCTGCGTGTTTACACGATTTCGGACTCTCTGGCGAGATATTACAGGATGAAGGGGCTTGATGTTTTGCATCCGATGGGATGGGATGCTTTTGGACTTCCTGCGGAGAATGCTGCCGTGGAGAGAAACGTGAATCCTGAAGATTGGACGAAACTTAACATTTCGAAAATGAAAAAACAGATGGAACTGATGTATGCGGATTTCGACTGGAACAGTGAGGTGACCACGTGCAATTCCGATTATTATAAGTGGACCCAGAAGTTGTTTCTGCTGATGTATGAGCACGGTTTGGCGTACAGAAAAAAGGCAGAGATCAATTGGGATCCGGTGGACAACACCGTTCTAGCCAACGAGCAAGTGGACGACCAGGGACGGTCGTGGCGTTCTGGGGCTCTTGTTGAGAAGCGACTTTTGGAGCAGTGGTTTTTGGGGATCACCAAGTTTGCCGGAGAATTGAACAAGGACTTACAATTGCTGGACCAATGGCCTTCTAAAGTGAAGGCGATGCAAAAGAACTGGATCGGCGAGAGCAAAGGTGCGGAGCTTGTTTTTGGCGGGGATCATGAGATTAAAGTGTTCACCACGAGACCAGAGACGGTGTTCAGTGTTCAGTATGTTGCGCTTGCATTTGATCATCCGATTGTACAGGAGCTTTGCAAGACGGACGGGAAGCTGAAACAGTTTGTTTCTGCTCATCGGGAGACTGTTGAGGCGGAAACGTCCAAGGAAGGATACAAACTCGAAATCATGGCATCCAATCCGTTGAACAAGGAGTTGAAAGTCCCTGTGTTTGTGGCACCGTACGTGATTGGTGGGTATGGACACGGCGCGGTGATGGGCTGTCCTGCGCACGACGTGCGGGACTTTGAGTTTTGGATCCACAACATGGGTCCGCAGGCTGCGATCATCAGGACTGTTGATCCGGAGACAGAGGTTTTGGAGGAAGACAAGCCGTTCACGTCGAAACACGGCCGGATGAACATCAATTCGGGGTTTTTGCAGGGTCTGACGACGACGGAGGCCCGCGAACTGGTGATTGAGAAGTTGCAAGACGTTGGAACCGGCTCTCGTCAGACGAATTATCGTCTTAGAGACTGGTTGATCAGTCGACAGAGGTTCTGGGGAGCACCGATTCCGATCATCCACTGCGACTCGTGCGGAACGGTTCCTGTTCCGGACGAACAGCTGCCTGTGGAGCTTCCGAGAGTGGACAAATTGCTGGGAAGAGGAGGTTCTCCACTGGCCCAGATCGAGGAGTTTGTGAACGTTGAATGTCCGTCTTGCGGAGGAGCAGCTAAAAGAGACACTGACACCATGGATACGTTTATGGACTCGTCGTGGTACATGTTCCGGTACATTGATGCGCAGAACGAGCGCGAGATTTTCAGCAAGGAGAAGACCGATAAATGGATGTGTGTTGACCAGTACATTGGTGGTATAGAGCACGCGATCATGCATCTTCTTTACACTCGGTTTGTCTCGAAGTTTTTGCACAGCATTGGCAAATGGGACGGGTCTGCGACGAACGGCGAGCCGATCAAGAAGCTTGTCAGTCAGGGAATGGTTCACGGCAAAACGTTCACGGATCCAGAGACCGGGAAGTTTTTGAAGCCGGATGAATATCAGGTTGATTCAGACGGAAAGGTTGTGGTGGTTTCCTCGGGGAAACCGGCTGCCGTTAGCTACGAGAAGATGTCCAAGTCCAAATACAACGGAGCGGATCCGACGGAGTGTATCTCCAGACACGGAGCGGACGCCACGAGAGCTCACGTTCTGTTCCAGGCTCCGATCAAGGACGTTTTGGACTGGGAGGAGGCCAAGATTGTCGGTGTTGAGCGGTGGCTGAGGAAGGTTTTGAGTGTGGCTGAGGTTTTGTCGACGAGAATCAGCAAGGAAAAACTGGCCAGGAAACCCCACAGCGAGTATTCCGAATACGAGGCAGATTTCCACAATGAGGTGCACGGGTATCTTCAATCGATCAACGACTCGTTCGACAAGACTCTTTCGCTCAACACGGTGATTTCCGACTACATGAAGTACACCAACCGTCTTGTTGCGGACATGGAGAATCCAAACGTTGACGTTGCGATCTACTACGACGCATATGTGAAGCTTTTGAAGGTGATGTCGCCGGTCGCCCCGGCTGTTTCCGAAGAGGCGAACGAGCTGGTTCATCCGTGGGAGGTGGAGTCGATTCTGACGGCGGAATGGCCGCACATGGAGCGGCCGATCAGCAGTCTGGTCGCCTACAATGTGATGGTGAACGGGAAAATGCGGTTCGTTCACAAGGGCTCGGAGGATCTGGTTGAGGAAGAACAGAAGTGTCTGGAGGAGGTGATGAAGAGCGAGGGTGGCCGTAAATGGCTGGAGGGGAAGAAGATCAAGAAGGCGATGGTGAAAAGAAAGGCGATTGTGTTTATTGTCGAGTAGCCAGAACGGACAAGCATGTACATAGAATCTTGTAGATATAGATATACATATAGATTAGACTGATTTGATAAATGAGAGACATAGCTCGACGCGTCGATCGACGCAGTTTTTTTTTCCCGTATCAAATTTCCTTTTTGGTCACGCAGCCGGATTCTTGTGCATATGATTTTTCAACTACATATATATATAAATATATGGAGTTATGGACGTATGTGGATGTGACCCCTCCTCCTATTTTTGTTTGTTACGTTCCGTTGTCCCGTTTTTTATACCACCATGGATTCCCAACAATCTGCACCTGCCGTCCGAACGCTGACGATTCTACCCGCACCAAAGCCGCCTCTGTCGCGGCTCGCGTATCTTCTGCGGCTACTCGGCAGCGCAGACTTCTACGACAAGCTGAACGGGCCGTTTTCCGACGCCCTGAAGCTCGACTCGACGCTGTCGACGGTTTGCTACGGAGCGTTGTTTCTGTCGGAGCTGATCAAGCGGAAGCCGCAGCTCGTGCGGTTTCTGAGGAGACTCTATGTCCGTGTTCTCGCGGGGAAACAGACGGAGACGGAGACGGAGACGGAGACACAGGGCACAGAAAAAGACGAGCTCCAGTTCCAGAACTCGAAGTTGATGCAAACGTCGCGCAAACTGCGTCTTTTGTCGGACTATCTCTCGGACGTGCGGATTTTCAACCGAATGTGGGGAATGCCCGCTCTGATGAGCGGCGGAATCTCCGACATCAGGGCCACGCTGGGCTCCAGAAAGTCGCGACTCATGAAGCTGTTGGAAATCATCGACACGGTGTCGATTGTCGCGTACCAGCCGCTGGAAAACATCGGTTTTGCCGCCGAACACAGCTGGACCTTCCACAAGGAGAGCTCGGCGGTCTCTGCGTGGTATTACGTAAGCTCGTGTCGTCTGTGGGCGGTTTTTGTGGTTCTGGAGCTGGTGAAGCTTGCGGCCACGATACGCGCACGGGGCGGGGTGGATTCCGAGACGTTGCGGCCGCTGGTGGCGAACCTGGCGAACCTGCCGTTGACGGTGCATTGGTCGCTGTTTGACGGGTGTTTGAGCGACCTTAGTGTTGGGTTTTTTGGCACGTTTGCGACTCTGCTGGACACGGTCAAGGACTGGGGAAACGTGTTTGCAGAGATCCGTCAACTGGAGGTGTGAGTGATGATGATTACATACGGGTTGCTTAGAAGGCGGTTTATAAAAGTAGCACGAGTCCTATTTATACAGCGGGGCCGACCGACCCAGGACTAGCTGTCGTAATGGTACGTCATTTCTTCGGTCCCGACGTTCTTCCTCAAGTAGTCGAGATGCGGCAAAAACAGACTCTGGCACTCGCTCTGTGCGCCGGTGGCCCTCATGTACTTGAGTTTGAGGCCCGCTAGACGCGCAGACTCGCTCACCAACACCGAGGCCGGGTTTTTTTCCTCGCGTTCGTCCGGCTCGTATCCGTCACAGATCAGCTGTGTGATCAGCTCCCACATGCGCAGATCGAAGCCGTACTCTTCGTTGGGCAGACTGCCCGGATACAGTTTTTTGTGGTGCAGAACGCCGTCTTTCTCCCAGCTGATCTCGTCTCTCAGACTGATAGGATACAGCTTTGGGTACGACAGATGCATGAACAACAGACGCGAGTCGCTGTTTTCGTCGTCCTCAAAGTAGTTGGACGTGAACGGCGGCGTTCTCTTCTCTGTCTCGGTCATCGGATCCCATTGGCCCAGAGCCTTGGCGTGGAAACCGTAATCGTCGTGATAGCCCAGGAACTTCATGCTCTGTTTCACCTGGTAGTATGGACGGCCCAGAGCAAACGCAGCCGCCATGAACGTGTCCTTGTCTCCCTCGCCGGCTCCGCCCTGCGTGATCAAAGGATAGTAATGTGTCGGTCCAAACATGTTGTAGTACAAGACAAGCAAAAGGGTGTCCACCTGGGCCACCTTGTCGACCAATAACATGCCGGACTCGGTTGTCGGGTTCGGAAGAGTTCCGGGAAGGTCGTGGAAGTTCCACTCGTCCGGATTGTCGTTCTCCATGAACTGGCCCCGGACCGGTCTGTCGCCAACCTGGATGCCCGCAATGTCGTAGAAGTACGGGTGTGTCGTTCTGGACCAGCAGTCGGGCCAAAGAACCATGGATTTCTCCTTGTAAACGTCCCAATCAAACAGCCCTTCCGGGTTTCTTATGGCAACGTTGTCTGCATCTAGCAGAAGAACGTGCCGGAAAGACGACGCCATGATCGACAGAATCTTGTATTGATACCCGTTGATGGTCAATTTCGAGCTGAATTTCGCAATGGGCAGCTCCTTGAACCCTAAAAGACACCGTGCGTTCAGCGACGGCAGAACCTCCTCGCAAAAGACAGGCTCGTACTCCGCTTTCGACGCTATGAAAACCTCCACCGGCAGCCGCGACCCCGTCGCGCGCAGCTGGTTGATGTTCAACAGCGCCAGCCACGAAAACCGTCCTCCTCCGACAATAACCACACCTTTCCCGTCAATCTTCTTGTTCTGCTGGTCGCCAAATACTTGGAAATTCAGCGTCTTCACCTTGCTTACGTAAAGCTGGTGTTGCACGCGCAGGTCCTGCAACGACGTTTCCTTCACCTCGAGCAGGTTCATCAGGTAGTTTTTGCTGAAATGAAAGTCCTCGTCCGAGGAGAACAGCTGTGCCGCCTTGGTGTCGTCTTTATACGTCGTTAGCGGTGGCGACTTGGGCTTGGATTCCACCAATAGGTTGAAAAGATCGCCAATTTGGTCCGTGGAGTGCGCCTCGGGACCCTTGAAGTCCTTGGTGCCCTTTGTGATGGCTTCTGCCGCTCCTGCGGACGTCTTTGCACGGTCAAACACGCTCAGGTCGTTGAGATGCGACTCCTCTTGCGTGTCCTGGGACTCTGGTGTCCCCACTTGCGGGGGCATCACGACGGGTTTTTCATCCGTGTCTGCGCCACCAGAAACAACCTCGTCCGGGTCCGCAGACCGTCTCTGTGCGAGCCACATGTACAGAAACGTGAGCTGGACCAGCACCAGGAGCGCAAAAGGTAGTGTCAACTTGCCCAAATGTCGTCTGTTGAGGGCACGCATTATGTGTGAGCGAATGTGTTTGGTGATTTGGCAAAAAAAACAGCTAATACAGAAGAGTGCAAGAGTGTTTTTCCCACTAGAATTGCATCTTTTGCTCCAGCTGGTTAGTGGATGGGATAGAAAGGATCGCCGCCGCCAGGCGATTTTTTTTTTCCCATTATCTATGCACACGCTTGCTTTACACAGCCTGTCGATTACGTGTAAATAACAAGTGGACGGGAAAATATAGCGCGAGGGGTGTCACGTGGGATCGACGCGTCGGCCGCGGACGGCGATGGGAGATGGGTTGTCGTGAGCAGCATACATTATACGGTTATAGAGAACGAACGGTATTTAGAAGTGGACGGGCTTGGTTGGCGGGTTTGGGGGGTTTGTGAAAGGCAGTTGGGAGGATTGGTACGGTGGCTGAGCAGTTTGGTACGGTGGCTGAGCAGCTTGGTACGGTGGCTGAGCAGCTTCATACTGTGGCTGAGCAACGGTGTACTGTTGAGGGTGGGCTTGTGGCTGGGCAGCGTACTGTTGCGTAGCATATTGCTCAGAATACTGGGCCGGCTCGTACTGGGTGGTCTCGGTGTCCACGGTGTGCTGTTCGGCCGCGTATTGCGAGCCCTTGTGTTCTCTGTTGAGACTCAAGTCGAACGCAAAAAGAACAAACAGGACGCCAAACCAGAAACAAAGACTCCACTCAAACACGGCCGACACTCCCCAAAGATGCGAGTTTTCGCCGTGGTCTTCCGCGCGTTGCATGCACACCACGTACGTGATCGCCAGCACGATCGCCAGCACAAGCCACACGATTTTCAGCGCCGCGCTCCACCAAAACCACCGCGCCCCCTTGTAATGCTGTGCGTACAGCACGTACACCCAGATGTTGCACACCGCCATCAGCAGGTCGCACACAATAAACAGCGCCACAAACGTCATGTGAACGCCGCTGAACTTGGTGTCTTTGAAACACGACACAAACAGAATCGACAGCGACGCCAGAGTCGCAAACGCAACGCACATCCAGTGCAGCACCGTTGCCCGCCGCCGGAACACCGGCAAAAGAAACCGTTTTTTGGCCGACCGCAGGTACATGTCTTCGAGAAGCGTCCAGACGTAGAAAATGCCCATAACTGCTGCTCCACTGATGAACAGACCTTGCAGGTTGGTAGCTCCCACGTACGACAAATACACAATCAGATGAACCATGTAGACGTGGTCCGTCTGGTACTTTGGCCGGCCCTGGGCGACCCAGCACACCAGCATTGCAATCAACATGGCGTACCAGGCAGCCACCGCCAGCAATGGCAGCAGCCAGGCGTATTTCGGCTTGATGTTCGGGATCTTGTGGCCCCTGATCAGCATACTTGGTTGTTGTAATTGTAGTTTCTCGGAGTTGGTTTTTGACAGGATTTTTCCGTGCTAAAAAAATTCACCGGTTTTCGGACCGAACGGATTGCCGGATTTTCAGGGGAACCGAACGGAAAGCGAGAGATAGGTTGGAGGTTGGTGAACGAAAAGGAAAAAGAAGATGGACTAATTGTGTCGTTGAAGCGCAGATTCTCACTCTTATTCGCCGCCAACAAGGTGTTTGCGCTCTGTCCGTTTGCTCACCGTTTGCGCCGACCCGCCGCTTCTAAGCCTGCGGAGCAAGCCCCCGAGAGCAATTACCGCTCGAAAACCCTTTCCAACGGGTATTTCATCGCTCGCACGCACCCATCCACGTCCAGCTCGCCTTGGATCTCAATCAGCTGCAACTTGGACTTCTCTCGCAGCAATGTTGCTTTTCCCCAGCCATTACCGGCTGCAACGACGCACTTTAGCAGCCCGTGCAGAGTCGGCAGTTCCAGTGGACATTCCACTTTGGAATGTCTAGTGTAGTGTCGTGTACGGTCCATTTCGTCGAGCCGCAGTCAAACACTGTCAGCTACATCAGCTACAGCCAGCTGCCAGCTGGCTGGCCTGCTCTGTCGTCTGTGACAGGTCGATCGACGCAAGATTTCCATTTTTCACCTGACATTTTTTTTTTTTCGAGACTATTTTTTTTTTCTGATTTCGTGGACTGATTTATTTAACCCCTCTCTTTCTCTCCAGAACTCTATCTATTCAGACATTTGTCTACCATGTCGTTTCAACCGCTTCCGACACCCGCCATGGACAGACTCGCCATGCTCAACAGACATTTCGCCGCCAACATCCGCCCGCGCCAAGAGTTCCCGTACCTTCTCCAGCACGAAAGAGATACATACTTCGACACCGCGGCCAGACTCAATCTCAACCAGAGCCAGATGGTGGATCTGCTCAATAGAGCGGGCCAAACATCAACATACAACTCTTGAAGTGTTCCAGAACCTGTTTGTTCACCACCGCCACGAACGAGGCGTCTGAAAGTTGGCTGTTGTGTTCCACTAGTTTCGAAGTGATCGCTTTCGACGTTGCCGTTTCGAGTGTCTGGCTCAATTGCTCCTCGGTGCGTTCCGAGAGTTTGAAACAGTTCAAAAACACAACGTCTGCGTACGTTAGACCGACACGCAGACTCAGCAACTTCGACGGTTCCACCTGTTTAGTTTCAGTCGACTCTGTTTTCTTTTCTGATTGCGAATCGACAGCTTCAGCTGCCGATTTCGTGTCATCTTCGTCGTTTGCGACTTCTGCATCTTCTTCCTCCGTCTCTTCGACGGTCTCCTTTTCACTCGTTTCATCTGCCGCCATCTGTTCTACTTCCGCCACCGGTAATCCCCTCTCAATTCTCAACAAAAGATCGTCAATTAGCTCCCGCTTCACCGCAGTAAACCTGTCGCTGAAATAAACGTCCGAGAAGTCCTCGTCTGGATTTTCTTCGATGTTGATCAGGTTGCATCCCAACTTGTAAACCAGACTTTCCACCTCCAAAGATGGAGCGTTTGGAGTCTGGTTATTGAGCTCGGTCTGAGTCCAGAGCTCCATCTCGGGATAGCGAGGGTCCAGACTCGACTCTGATTCCGAATCCGACTCTGGTTCCGGCCCGTCTTGAGGTTCGCTCTTGTCTCGAGAGAAATCGAATCTGCTTTCAACCAGACTCGTCAATTGCTGCTCGTATGGCTCGGCAATCTTGAATGTCAATGGCTTGAATATCTTGCTCAACGATTGGTCAATCAACTCTGGAAGGTTCAAAGACTCATATTTCTTGTCGTTCGTCAAAAGAGTGCCGAAACTGGAATAAATCGAAACCAGATCAATCTTGTCTTTCAGCTGGATCAGAATCCGGATAATGTAGAAGTACTTGATCGGACTTGTCGACTCACTCACAACAGGGTCTATCAGCTGGTCCACCTTGTCGATGAACCTCTTGATCGAGAGATTGAGTCTGTTGATGATCAGTTCGATTGACTCATTCACAAGTTGGTCAAGCGTATGCGACGTCTTTTTCCAGAACTCGTCGTCCTCGTGGTCGTCTATCGAAAGAATCGGCTTGTTCAAAGTCCCGGAAAGCTTGCCCATGCTTTGCAGCGAGTTGAGAACCGTGCTGAGAGTAGTTTTGAACTCGGTTAACCGGTTCAATATCAGCTCGATGGTGCTGTTGTTCGAAGCCGGGTTCGAAATCTGCGAGATATAGAAGTCAATGTCCGAAATGTCGGTAAATTTGAACAGATTCAACCCGCTATTTGTCCGTATTGTCCTGAGAACCTCGACATTGTTGTAATTCTCCAACACAAGCTCTGCGATGCCATTGAACAGATCAATGTCTGCCTCCAACAGACCCATAAAAGTCGTCTTCCAGATCGAAATCAGACTCTCTATCAATGGCTCGCCATTTGCGTACTTCAGATCAACCATGGATGTGAACTTTTTGAAACTGACCAGAATCTTGTTGAGAATGCTCGACAGCGGACTCAGACTCAACGTCTGTTCAAAATGCGTTTTGAACTCAGAGTAGAAGAAACCGCCGATCTCGAGCTTCCATTTGGCCAACTCAGACTCCAGCTCGGGATCCTCCATCGACAGCTTCAGCTTGCTCAAAGGAACAGGAAATTCCACCTTGAAATCGCCAGCAACGTTCAACCAGGTGGCCCATTTCTTGAAGCTCGAGTGTGCAACCCAGTTGGAATTGCTGTTGTTGTGAATCAACCGGATCAGAACGGTCGAAAGTTTCGTTTTGAATATCCCAAGATATCCAAGACTGTTGTAAATATACTCGAGACAGCTGTGGAAATCCGTCACGAGGTTGAAGTCCTTTATCCTGCTGAATCTCGTGCTCAAAAACCATTTCAGCGCCTCCAGTGGAGCCACCTGTTTCGTCAGGATGTACGACACAAGAATGTCCATAGAAAACTCAAACTCGTTGTCGCCCATGAGATGCAGCATCTGCGTTTGAATCTCCTCCAAAAACTCCCTCTTGAGACTCTTGAACTTGACCGACGCATGCAAACCGTCTTGCTGCAGCTCGTTGGCAAAAAAATACTCCATCAAGAAAAAATGCTTCCCCAGCTTGACAAAAGTGCTCGAAACAGACTCACTAACTGTCGAAGACTGGCTGTATTCTTCCGTGACACCTTCACCGGGGATATCTTGAACACTGGCAACATTGTTCTCGAGTTTCAGCTCCGCAAGCGACGATTTAAGCTCCACCCAGCAGAAATTGATGTCATGAACAATCGATCGCATGACAAGCTCTCTGTTGCGGCTCTTGATCTCGTTCACGTTGTCGTGTCTCAGCTTCCTGCTCAAAGCAGTCAAGTTCTTCAAGCCTTTGTCGTCGTATTTCGACTTCTTGAACGCCAGCTCAACAAGCTTATTGTTCTCCACATTTGCCAGTTCGTTCATCTGAATGATATCGTCTGCCACCTTCAACAGGTCTCGATAGTTGTTACCCACAAGGTTCCTCAGCTCGGATCTCTTCAGCCCCACATCGCTCGAGAGCCGTGTTTTCAGCTGCTTCAATTGCTGGACCGAGTAGCTCGAAAAAAGCTCCTCGGCCGATTTGTTTGCGAGAGCAGAGATCTCCAATTCCATGGGCGAGAAATCTAGACAAGGGAATCAATGCAGGATGTTTATCGTACATCATTATTATGTCTTTCGTGTTCGAAAAAAAAAAAAAAAAAAAATGCTATCATTCATTCACAGACAAAAAATACCGTCGCGTCGATCGTCGCAAAATATACAACTCATATAATTACATTAAACCACCTCCGATAATCACTCGTTCGACTCCTTGAGAGCCAGATACTTCCGCTGGCTGCTGAAAAGCTCCCTTTCCAGTCTCGATGTCGGTCTCCGCATGTGAATAAAGTTGCACAACCCACCCCTGTCGCACTCGCCTTGCTCGTAAAGCCGGCAAGTGGCATCATCCAGGTTCGTCACGGGCGAAAGTTCAGCAAAAATCGGACGGCCATTGTACCAGCGGTTGTTGCAGCTCTTGTAACACGCTGCAGCCGAGTGTTCGTCTCGGAACTTGACGTAGACATTGCCACTCAGATGGTTGTTCACGTTCTCAGCCACAGCCATGCGTTCAATGGGGCCGTACTTGAGAGCAAGCTCCACAAACACGTCCTTGAAGAAATGGTCGAGCTGTCGTTGTAACTCTGTCTCGTCAAAGTCCTGGTCAACGAGAACTCCGTTCGTGGTTTCGGATTCGGTGGCTCCATTCGATCCACTAACGTCCGGTTCCCCATCAGCTTGTTTGCGTAGACCCTTAATGTGTTTGGGGTTGTCGTACAACTTGAGAAACGCCACCGTCTTGGAATGTCTGGGGCGAATATGCGTTCTTACACATTTGTCTCCGTGTCTGCAAGCTCCTATCTTGGAAAAAAAAGAGCATACCTGCCTGCTAGGGTCAGTGCTGTTTGTGCGGTCTTCTGCGGCATACATGATCGGGGAATCAGGTCTGGGAACTGGTTGACAAATCGATGATCTCCCTATCTGTGTCTTTTTTAGGAAATATTTCAGTGAAAAATCAAAAAAAAAAAAAAAAAAAAACACACAGAAAATTCTCAAAATCGACGGGTCGATCGACGCACCAAAAAATGGTGGCAGCATCATCATCACAGGAGCACACATAAAACTACCAACACCTCAAACTACTCAGAACACTACAACCGTCTCATTATCTCAAAAGTTTTCCCTCAATACATTAACCTAAATTAAACCATTTTTTCGATGTCTTCGTCCGAGGAATTAGATCTAACATGCTGCTTGGAAATATCCGTCTCTCCGTGAATCTCTTCGCACAGCTCTTCAAGCGTCTTTCTCTTGGTCTCTGGAATCAGAAGCGACGTGAAAACACCAATAAGCATGAAAAGAGCAAAGATCTCCATCACGTGAGGCAACCAACAGTTCTTACTTTTTCCCTCCTTGGCACAGTTGTGGTTAGACAACGTACCGATACAGGTCTGCGCAATGATTGCTCCAACTTTACCGGAAGCAGCAGAGATACCGTGGGCGGTGGATCTGTATCTGGTTGGGTAGCATTCTCCTGGAACGATAAAAGTGGTAGTGTTTGGACCAAAGTTCTGGAAGAACTGTGCAATGATGTAGAATCCCAGCAATCCGTGTTCTCCAAGCTTGTGGTAAGCGAAACCAATGATACAGAAGATGATGGTGAGCAAAATGAAACCACCAATCTGGATTGGTTTTCTACCGATCGTGTCGATCGTGGCCACCGAGAACCAATAGCCAGGAATCGATCCGGCACAGATCAGAATCAGGTTACCAGCGGCCTGGTTGTAGAGCGAGTGGTAGACGTTTTTCGACGAGGCGTAGCCGATAGTGGTGAGAATCGAAGCCGTGTTCAATCCAAGACCGTAGTAGGCAACATCGAGCATAAACCACGAACCGGCCGTTCCCAGAAGGATCTTGAAGTGTTTCCATTGGCCAAAGTGCGACATGAAATCGCCCCAAGAGGCCTTTGGAGGTCCAGCTTGTTCCGAATCGGAAACGGGCTGTTCTGTTTCCTTCAGCAGCTCAATGTCTCCCAACTGGGCAGCACCATGCATTCCAGATGCAAACTTGGCGGTATCTGCAGCAGCCTTTTCCAGCTCTTGGGAAACGTCAAAAGTGTATCTTGGGGATTCTGGAATCGTGAGTCTGAAATAAAGAGCAATCATTCCCGGAACACAACCAAATCCAATGAGAATTCTCCACATCTGGTCGCAAGCCTTGATACATTCGGCACCACATTCGGAAGCAGATTCGGCAGTGATCAGCGAGTCCTTGTAGGCAGCAACACAGATAATGGCCACGATACCGGCCAGAAGCTGGCCCCAACCCTGGTTGGCAAAAACGGCTCCCATGATAGCTCCTCTCCATTTGGTGGTTGCAAACTCAGAGGTGATAATGGACGACAGTGGATAATCACCACCGATACCAATTCCCTGGATAATTCTGTAAAAGGTGAGAATAGCAGGCAAAGAAATAGCCGGAGACTCGCCAATGGTACATTGCATAACGGTGGCAGCAATCATGATGATCAATTCCAGACCGTAAACCTTTTTTCTTCCCATGGCATCTGCCAGATATCCAAATCCAATCTGTCCAATAACGGTTCCCACAGAGGTGGAGACTTTCAATAGCGTGGTGGTGGAAGTTGGCATCGAGCCTGCCCAGTAAACGTAGGTAATCATGGAGATTCCAAGGTTGATGGCAAAAATATCGTAAGCATCAGTCAGGAAACCGACACCAGCAACCATGATGGCTCTGATATGGTACCATCCAAAAGAGGCATTGTCAATCTTCTCCAGAGCAAGTCTTCTTCTCTCGAGAGGATCCGTGACATGGGCAAAGTCGTTGATGTAGTTGTGGAAGGCGGCGTTACCACCTTCTGTCTTGTATTGTTCCGACATGTTTTACCTGGCAATTGAGTATTTTTACCGAATTTCCTACATCCTGCTGGAAACATATACCCTTATATAGTGCTGCAACCTATTTAGCCAGCTGCAAAACCAGCTGCCAAGGACAAACCAACTCGCGGATGCTGCTCCACGTGCCCCAGCAATTGGCGGAGCCACGGGGTAATTGCCAGTACAAATTAGCCCGTCTTTAACCAGAAGGACCTCGTGTGCTGGATTCCCACGTGGGCCCTAATCTTCTCGGGGACAATAAACAGACAATAGCAGAATAATAAATGCCGCGCCGCAGACGCAGTCGAAAAGCAAAAAAAAAATCATGGAGAGACCATTTTTTATCAGAATATGAAATCCAGCAGAAACGTACCCCGAGTTATTACGGCTGTTGCCACTGGAGCCGAGTAAACGACTCGGTGGAAACAGGGCAACGCATTGTTTCCCAAACAAGAGGAGTCGAGTGTCTTTTGGTGACCCGAATGTGGAGTGGTCCGGCTCCCTGTTCTGATGCTGGTGCAAGTGGTAGCTAATATATCATGCCAAGCTCGCGCACGTTGTCTGGCTGTGCTGCATTTGCGAGGGTACCAGTGCAATCAATCTGGTCGTGCCGCGACGGCCAGCCGTGTGCTGCACCACCGTAGATGGTGTGTGGATAGGGGGGTGGTTGCTATCGTTCTGAGCACCTTCATTCTCTTCTCCGTTCCCGTGTAGAGATGTGGCGTGTGCCGGTTCTATTTTTTTTTTCTGGTCACGGGACAAGCGGGAACACTCCACATCCTTGCACCAGTCAATTATCTGCTTTTTTTTTCTCTCCAAGCCAAAACGTAATAATTGTCTTGTTCGAACGAGGGCACACCTCGTCCTTATCGCCAACGCTGTCTGAATTGAACGGCACCGGCTATTTCTGCGCATTCTGTGTCGACAAGTTGTATCTGCGCATTCATGTCGTTCAGTCAGGCGTTCCAGAATTCGTCCTCGTCGAAGGCAAATAGCCCATCGCGGGGCTCTAGTGAAACAGGGTCTGTACCTGGGTCTCCTGACAGACCCAGCAGCTCGCGCAGTGGCGGTGGTCTTGTGCTACCGTCTTTTCAGTCGTCGCAGCCTTCGGTGAGTCTGTCGAATACGGCACTGCCATTTGCCAGCACCGCAAGAAAACCGTCAGACAAGAACAGTCTTATCAACTATCTAGAGCAATTGGAGTCTCCGAGCGACTCTACGGCCGCCGCAGGACCCAGCGCGTCGTCGTCGCCGTCAAAAGCGACGATTCCGACGCTGGAGTCGCTTTTGTCAAGCGATGACGGCGCAAAAGCTAAAGAGCTGATCAGCGCAATGACGTATGAGGGGGAAGGTGAGGCGTTGAACGAGAGTTCCGACAGCGAGGAGGAAGACAGCGGCACCGGTAGTGGTGTTTTGAACGAAAAGGGGGACGAGGATGTTGCCGTGGAGGCTGAAGTGGCTTCTGATGAGGCAATTGTGGGTTCTTCCACGATCGATCAGCTGGAGTCGGACGGCGAAAGCAAGACCATAGAAACCACGGAAGAACAGCAGGAAATCGAAAAACCCGTCAAAGAGGAGGAAACCATGGCTGAGCAGTCTGAATCAACGTCAGTGCCAGCAGAATCGGCACCAGTCCAGCCCAGGTCGTCCGTTTCGTCGGTCACGTACCCAAACCCTCCGACCAGCACGAAGAAGCAAGTCGTTTTTGACTTCCAAAAGTTCTTGAAACTGTTCAAAAATAAGCAATGTGAGCCAGTTCACAAGTACCTGCGATCTTTTCTGAGTCAGTTTTCCCAGCGAAAATGGACCACGGACGAGCAAGTTAAGCTGATCAAGGACTTTGAGACCTTTATATTCGACAAACTGGTGCAGTATTATCCTTTCAACACCATCACTGACGAGCTGGAGCTCGACAACTGCAAAGAAGGACTTGAAAAACTGATCATGACCAGAGTCTATGGCCAGGTTTTCTCCCCCGTGGTGCCAAAAAACAAGCTGTCGGAGCAGCAGCTAGAGGACTTGCAGAACGACAAAAAATACAACCAAAATGTCAAGTTGTTCGACTGGATTTCTCTCAACCATCTGGACATTCCGATGATCCTCAATTTGGAGTCGAACTTTGTCAAGTTGGCCTCCACAGAGCTCAATAAGATCAACAACTACAAGTCTCCGAGAGACAAAATCATATGCATATTGAACAGTTGCAAGATCATTTTTGGCCTGATTAGACAGCAGCAGAAGTTGCACGAGATTGAGGAAAACGCAGACTCGTTTGTTCCACTGTTGATCTATGTCCTTCTACAGGCAAAACCAAGATACTTGTACTCCAACTTGCTCTACATTGAGAGATTCCGCAACGAAGAGTTTCTAGTCGGCGAGACCTCCTATTATGTGAGCACGCTGCAGATTGCGTGCAACTTCATCATCGACATGGACAAGGACAAGCTCACGATATCGGACGAGGAATACGAGAAGTCGCTGGCCGAGTCGAAAGAGAGGCTTCTTCGCGAGCAACAGGAGAAAAAGCTTGCGCGTGAACAACAGAGCCACTCACCTCAATTGGACATTCTGGCCCCAATCCCAAAGAAGTTGACGGACCTGATTGGCTCGTCATCGGCCGAGTCTCCGTCGCAAGTGCTCACGAAATCCGCCGAGATGATGAAACAATCGCTTTCGAACTCAATTACAAATCTATTCCAATCGCCTCCTCCTGCACCGGGAGCGACGAGCGACGCTGCGGCAGCGTCGCCGTCGCGAGAGGAGTTACTCGAGATCCAAAGGTTGTCGCTTGCGGAACACGAACAGCAGCAGCTTCACCAAAAACAGCAGGAGGAGACCACCGAGGCGCTGGTTTCTATGTTCCCGAACTTGGACCGTGAGCTGATCGTGGATGTGGTTGTTTCCAAAAGCCGTGGCGCAGACGACTCTGGAAGCAGCAACATTGGAGAGTGTGTGGATGCGCTTCTGGAACTGAGCACGTAGTGTGTACTTTCTTTATATAGAATGCGGTGCACTGCCTCGATCGGACGCGGTTGTGCACGCGATTGACCGCGTCTGTGCCAGAAACGGGCTCGTGACAGCACGAAAACACGCTTTTTCACCGTGAAAAATTCTCGAATTTAAAAGGGACGCACTAAAAAAATTTTTCTCCTTTAAAATTTGGGGTTTTGTGCATATTGATGCGGCTCTGAGGCTGAAATGTAAACACCACCCGCAAGGCCTGTGTTTCTAAAATAAGGTGGATGTGGAACGCTTTGACAGCCCAAGTTGTGCAAATTTTGAGATGATTAACTAGAAAAAGTCTGTTCTTTCTGACCTTCATCGGATTACTGATAGATCTGCTTTCGAAAATGATGAGCACTGCGAAAGTGGATTCGATGTCGCTTGGGTCTCTCGCTGCTGTGCCTGTTGTTGAGGTGTTTTCCGACCCGTGTCAGCTGGAGACACAGCGGTTACTCGACGACCTGAAGAGCTCTGAGACGGAGTATCTCCGGGACTTGAACTCTCTGCTGTCCGTGGTCAACTCGTTCGACCTGAAGTACAACAACTACTTTGATGGGTCGAACGAGGATGCCGACACGGAGCTGATTGAGTTCCGCAAGCGGGAGAACACGAAACTGGTGAAAATTGTACGGACGCTCATTTTGCAACATACGGAGCTTGTTCGGCAGCTACAAAACCCATCCAACGTGGCTGCTCTACGGTTCTCCGAGTGGTCTCGGAACGTTACCCGGTACTACCACGCGTATCTGGACTTTTTCAAGATGACTGCCAGCCAGCCTGCTACCGAGCTTCATCTTCGGAGACGGCCGCTTGTTCGTCTGAGACGACTCAACAACTACGTGACGCGGTTGAAGGAACTTACTATCCACCAGGCAGAGCAGGCACATTCGTCCGAGCTGATCTCCAACCTTCAGGTGGCCAATCACAAGCTTTCGCAGGCTCTTGCGGCTGCCAGAAAGACCGACGAGGACCAACGGCGCAAGTTACGCGAGAGAATCGACTTCAGCTCCGTCAAGTCGATCACCGAGATGTCCTTGATTTCGGCCAGTTTCGACGCGAGTGCGGTGACCGAGTCAATCGACTCGGAGTTGTACTACACGAACGAGCGACTTGAGTCCTCGTTGATTCTGGACAAGATCGAGATCCTATTTGTTCAGAGAGAGGGCCAAGTTTCGGGTCTAGCCCTGGTGACACCCGAGGAGACGTGTCGGACCCTGATTTTCCCGCCTTTGAGAGCTAAAGAGCTCAAGTTTGTCAAGGAGGTGGAAGAATCCATTTATCAGTTTGTTCATTTCTCCGATTCCGGCGTGAACGTGTATCTGCGATTGGACGAGACGGGTGCGAAAAAGGTGAAAGACTTTTTTTCCGAGCGCGCCAAAACCGCGTTCTCCAAATCTCCGTCCGTCGGGATGGGCATTTCTGTTCCCCAGGACCGGCCAGCGTTGAAACTGTCGCCCGTCAACATCAGAACCATTGAGCGGGCGTCGCCAAAGAAACAGGGCGGCTCGGCTTACCGTGCGCTGGTTCCACAGGAGCTGAACACGGCGGTCCGGACCCGGGAAATTCGCGAGCCTGAAAAGGAAATTCGCGAGATAAGCGAGTCTAAGAAGGTGAGCGAGGAGGAGAAAATACACAGCGAGACTCGGTCGGAAAAGACCAAAGACAAACAAGTCAAGCAGGAAAAAGAAAAACAAAACGAGAAGGTTCTTGCACCTCAGAAGTCGACTGTCGAATCTGTCAAATCTGCAACATCGTCTGCAGAAACAGTGTCAAGTTTCGATCCTAAATCGTTTGCAAGAAACTATCAGAACGGCTTCGAAGGGAACTATGGCCGCGACTCCGAGTCAAAGAAAAAGCCCGCCAAGGCCGCCAAAAGCTCCAGAAGACACTCGTTCTTTGGTATTCTCTCGACTCTCGTCGGAAGGGGAATTTCAGACACAGACGACGAGGAGAATCATGAGGAGAATCATGAGGAGAACGATAAGCAGGAAGAGAACGCCGTTTCTCCCCAGACCACCGTTACCACCCAAGCTCTTTCTCCGTCCATTTCGTCCATTCTCAACCACTCCACCCAACAATACCTACAGACGGTCAAGTTCTCGAAATGGCTCGATAACCGGTGGTCTACTCCTGCCAGCGTTGCTTTGAAGCTGGTCAAAACAGACTCCGAGACGTATCTGGCTGCATTTGACCACCAGTTGGTCTTTTTGGTGTGCATGGACGCCAAGACATCCATCAGACGCTCGGCCGCACTGGATCTCCAGATCTCCTCGCCAAACACCCCTCTTCTGTTGATCCGGTGTCTCGACTCGGAGAAAATCGAGCTGCTCATGAACGCTCTCAGCTTCAAGAGAAACTGTTCAATTGCCAACTCCAGCTCCCAGGACTCCGATCTGAGTTATCAGTCGTGGAACTCGTCGTTGACCTCGATCTCCTCCATCACGAGCGTCTCGCACAAAGACTTTGAACGGCCTGTGATGCCCGCCTCTAGACCCCACGGTCTGACGCTTTCGCCCAACAGTTCCTCCTCGTCTCTCAACTCGCCAACCAAGCTCAACTTCCCAAAGCCACTCACCAAAAAAACCTCCCAGAGAGACATTTTTATGGCCAACAAGAAGTCGTCTCTCGTCCACCAATCGCTCGTGACAGTCTACAAGTCCGAAAACGGAGACCTCACAAGCCTCAACAAGGCCCTGGTCAGAATTGGAGACTTTGACTCGCCAAATTACTACCAATTTTTGATCAAAAACACCTCGATCAGTCTCGACCTGGTCATGGGACCAAAGAACTTCAAAACGGTGGACAGCACAAGATTAATGGTTAATTGCGTCGATTATGGCGAGTCTGGTGAAAACTGGTACCTGTTGGAATTCCCTCAGAAACTCAATCTGAACGCTTTCCGGTCGTTCGTCAATAAACTGGAATGAGCATAATATATATATACACGAATAGATACACTCCTTAATGAAGCTGAACTTCAAATCTAATCATTTCTCTGCGAAACTAACCAGTCCAGCAGCAGCCAAGTTACGGCGAACATCAACCTTATCCACGTCGTGGGTGTCCTCCACCTCACCCCATCTCTCCGTCTGCAACACGGTCTCCAACGTGGCGAGATGTGCAACTTCCTCCAAAGACATCTTGAAATCGTCATTGTGGTCGTTGGTTCTCAGGATCGCAACACCGCTCAAAAACGACTTGGCTGTCAATGTCGACTTCTCCAACGAAGCCAGCGACCACGTGTCGAGCGAGTCCAGCCACTTTCTCACCGCCTTCGTCGTCTCTTCCGGCTGTTTGTTGCCTCTAAGTCCGTGCAGGTCGGAATCCATGAAGCTCAATTGCAGCTCTGCACACCCGGTTCTCTGCGCAAAAAAAGTCTCCATGGATTTGATCACGGGCCGATAAAGCTCCTCCTGGGCTTTTCTCAGCTGTCCGTCGCAATCCTCGGCCGGCGAAAAAACCAGCAGAGTGTCTGTGTCAAGATAACGCAGCAGAAGAGTCTTGATCGACTCGAGATCGCCAATCTTGGCAGCCATCTCTGGGTCTTTCAGCGTCTCAACACGCTCCAGATCGATACATCTCGACACCAGCGAGGTCAATGGCACCAAATAAGGCTTGATCTGCAAACTTGGCAGGTGTTTCCACTCGTGGGCTAGCAGGTATGCCAGAGCCTTCTTCTGGTGAGGAACCACGAGGTTGAATCCCAGTGGAGTCTTGATGGTTTTGCCGTCCAGCTGCACATGAATGCCGTCTTCTTTCTCTGCAAGCGCAACCTTTTCCCAGAACTTGCTGAGAGTTGTTTCGAGCTTGTTTGTCTGTGACAGGCCGCTCTTTGCGGTCTCCGGGCTTTGACCAGGCGGAGCGAACTCGGTCATGGTTCCAACAGGCGATTCCTTAGCGTAGTATCTGAGACATCCCAGTGAGAAAGCCTTGCGTCTCGAGACACGCAAGGCTGATCTGGCGTATAATCTGGCGGGCAACATTGTTCCTGGTTGCGGTGTGTTTCAGAGAAAGTATTGATGTATCTTTCTCCGAGAAGTTTGATTAAAAATTCAAGATTTCCGAAAATTTGGCCAGAAAAAAAAAGTCAAAAAAGTCAAAAAAATCTCAAAGAAACGTTGCGTCGATCGACCGGAAAAAAGCGTCGCGTCGACTCATTCCAGTCACCTAGAAAATATAATTTGAACATGTCCGCCCTTTGTTCTCTCCAGTCTTTAATCACAGCACAGAACAAGGCCCAAACATGTCACAAGACCGCGGATTTGCCGTGGATGTCCCAGTAACCAATCTGGATGACGTCGATGACGAGTCTTTCTACATAGACGACGACTATGACGACGATAACATCTCATTGAACATTTCCAACATCAGCCCGCCAGACAGCTCTCTGTTCAACAAGCTCAAAAAGAACGTTTCACGTGTTCTCAAAAGCTCCAAACCGACTGGATACCATTATCTGGAGTCAATAGAGATGTTCGACAGAAACAACAATCGCTCTGCGTCCAGTTTTGCCGACTCTAGCGAGATGCCGACCGCATCAAGACGCAAAAGCAGGGTCAAGAAGCTGCTTTTTGTTCACTTTGTGGGCGGATTTCTTGCCCTTCTGGTGTTGTTAGCATACCTGGTGACAAAACCAAGAAAGCATTCATCTGAGACACCGTCCGCAGCGGCAGAGTCGCCCTCTACGCTTGACAGTCTTTCCCAAAAGCCCGTTCTTAACAACGGAACACACGACTTCTACCCAACTACCATCTTGATCTCGTTGGATGGATTCCATCCACATTACATTTCCCCAGAACTGACTCCCTTTTTGCACGATTTGATGATTGGAGAGTCTTATTGTTCTCCCTTTATGATCCCAACCAATCCATCGGTGACCTTTACCAATCATTATACCTTGGTCACAGGACTCAAGCCTTTGCACCACGGAATCATATCGAACAAGTTCTATGACCCTGTGTACGGTGCTCGGTTTGTCAACACCAACTCAAGCATGTCGCTACAAGCGAACTGGTGGGGCGGAGAGCCGATCTGGTCTACAGCGGCCAGACAAGGTGTTTCAAGCGCTGTGCATATGTGGCCTGGGTCCGAAGTTGATTATGGTGAAGGGTTGAACCCAATGGATGTGGATCATTTCAACGGATCGGAAGTACTGTCCAAGAAAGTAGACAGACTGTTGGAATGGCTAGACAATCCTGTCAAGACACGGCCAGAGTTGTTGCTCTCATATGTGCCGACTATCGATTCTTTAGGCCACAAAAACGGAATCTCAGGAACTGAGCTTGAAAAAGGTCTTAGATACGTGGACAACTACGTTGATTCATTGTACCTGGGTCTTGCGGAAAGGAATCTGACGCATTTGGTGAACGTGATCATCGTCTCTGATCACGGAATGGCTCCAACCTCGGACGATCGACTGATTTATCTGGACGATCTGATTGATGTTACGATGATAGAACACTTTGATGGCTGGCCATTGTTTGGCTTGAGACCGTTCTCTGATTTCAGTGTCGAAGAAGTTTACGAAAAGCTTCGTCTCGGCAGAGAAAATGATCCGAATAAAGAACATTATGATGTCTACTTGAAGGAAGAGATCATTGAGTCGCTCTTTGGCGACCATGACGGTCCATTTGCTTCTAGAGTGGCACCAATATGGATCATTCCAAAAATAGGGTATTCGATCACCACTCGTGCCAGCATGAAGGGCAAAAACCATTACACTCCAAAAGGTGTCCATGGATACAACAACACCGAGGTTTTGATGAGAGCTCTTTTCATTTCAACGGGGCCCTATTTTGAGTCCAGATTGGGTGAAAATTACAAACTGCTGCCGTTTTCCAACCTGGAAATTTACAATATAGTCTGCGACTCGCTCAACCTTACACCGGCTGAAAACGACGGACAATTCCATCCTTCCTATGTTGACCAGAAAAATGCTCTTCCTGCTGGATGGACAGACGCTTACGTTTATCCTAATGTGTCTTTTGACGTGGAAGTGCTGGAGAACAATGCCACGGTTGATCTGCTTTGGGGTCCTTTGAAGAAGACTAATACCTCGTTGGAGGTGGAATTACCATTTGAGCCATCGTCGAGTTTGGTTCTCCAAGACACGGCCATCCCCACTGCCACTACTGCGGAAGTGGTGATTAGTTCGTCGCCTGTGGAGTCCACGTTGGTGACCAAAACAACTCAAGGGACTTCGCCGAGCGGTATCGACTTGTCTCATCACGAAGAGGATGAAGAGGATGACCACAAAGACGACGATGACGATGACGATGACGATGACGATGACGATGACGATGATGAGAAGGATCACGAAGACGACGAAGACGACGACGAAGATTACGATGACGATGGACATAAAGGGTCTGGAAAGGAAGATAACAAGGGAAACAAAGGAAATAAGAGCGAACACAAGGGAAAGCACAAAGAAGGCGACAAGAAGAACAAGGGCCATAAAGGTTCGAGCTCAGACGACGATGATTCGGATTCGGAGACGTCGAAACTTAACAAGATCTATGATGACATGAAAGACAAGATCAAAGAGATTGTTGACGAGATTGAGGATTATTTTGATGGAGAAGACGATGATTAAGTAGAATCCAAACGGTTCTTTGGTTTCAATGTGCCCCGGATTTTTTAATTTTTTATATTTTTATTGCTCCCCGATAATCTAAGACACCGCCACAAGGGTGTGGCGGTGCGATTGAAAAATTTTTCTTTTTTATCAGATTGTCTGATTTGAAAAAAAAAAAAAAAAACACAGAAAAACAAAGAAGCTGTATTCAATTGTTTGCTTGTCTAGAAACAAACATATAAGCCGGTGACAAACTGTTTTAAAAGTCCGGATTTTTCTGCCCAACGAACGTCCAACGTCTTAGATCTGTCGAAAACTGATAAGACCGTCAAAGAACAAAAATTTTGGGCCTCACTAAATGAACTAGACACCCCTGCACAAATCGTCATGTCTCAAAATATGGGGGTTGGCGACAACTCCGTGAGTTCTGGACTGGCCAGTCCGTCTTCTGTGGTTGTTGCAGATTCTCAGTCGATGCCGGGAACTCCAGCGGCGACGCCTCGGGACGTCTCGAAGACTGTTTCGGCGGCATCTGCGGCGTCGGGTCTGTTGTATCACTACAAAAACGACAACGAAAGCGTCAACACGCTCACCTCGGCATCTCAGATCGACACGTCGGGCGCCAAATCGCAGCCGCGTGACATTGTTGTCCCGCCAAAGAAGGAAAACGCTGAGAAGACTTTTGTCGTGGACGACTCTCCCAGTCTGTTGGCCACCTCTGTCGGCAGCATTCTCCCCTCGACCAGCAACATATCGCTACTATCTTTGAACCAGCAATTTGCGGCCTCGGCCACGGCAAATTCGACCGGAAATACGCTTCTTTCGAGCTCAGACTTCAACTACGGCAACTCGAACTGGTCCATGAACTTGCAAAGAAACATCACTCAACAGAGACTACCTTCTGTTCACTCTTCCTCGTCGAACCAGGTGCCAACTGTGGCCTCGTACTCCAACCAGCAGTCGCAACAGTCGCATTACCGCAAGTACTCACTTACTTCTCCAACGACGCAGAACTCAGGGACGTTTCCAAGGCCAGTCCAGAATAATTTGACACCAGACTCGCCATCGCTGATTCCAACATCGTTGGCCGGGTCTCCGTCGAATTTCTATCTGAGCCACTCGTCGCCCCCAGGCTCGCTCAAGTCACAGAACTCGTCGTACCTGAATCTGAATCTGGCCTCTCTGACTCACAACCAAACGCTCAGACCGTCGACGAGACCCTACGTCCAGATATCCCAGACAAATGGACATCATCATCTGTTGAGAGCAGACTCCATGACCAACTCAATCGGCGGCCGTTCGCCAGATTTTCTGCCCGTCTCTACAACGCTCCCACCAATGACTCCGTTGAACCTGTCCATCCCCACGGAACGCCGAACCGGGGGATCACGCCGCGGCTCCAACACGTCGGCAGATTCCAGCGAGACCAACGAACACCCTTTCGATGACTCGGATCACGAAAGCAGCCGGGACTTTGTCGGCGAGGCAATTGACGATAGTACACAGAGCGTATTTGCTGAGCAGATACAAGATAACGATTTATGATCATCAAATGCAAAAATAGTCTTTATATTTATAGTTTAATTCTATCGCCAATTACACATCACCACGGCTCCAGCTCTCCAGAAATAAAAGCTCGACTTTTTTTAAACATTTCCTCAGAATTTTTTTAAATTTCCTTCCCTACTAAAAATTACTCATTTTCTTTCTTCTATCTTCAGTAAATTGTACACTTAAATAAATAAACCCTCATTGATCTGGTTTCAGATCCACACAGGCCCAAATGTCCCTTAACAAGTACCGATGTGCATCCCACGACATGGTGTCAACAAACTCGTCGGTGTTTCTGACAAACTTGCACTTTTTCTCGAGCTGGTTATCCCATTTTCCCAGTAGATCGTACTCAACAACCAGACTCTCCATCTTGAACGGTAATCGTTCCTGCTGTGTAGCAATCGACAGTCCGCTGTGCTTGTAACCTTTAGCAAAAACCAGTCCCATTACGCTGGCAGGCGGAAACATGTTCCACGAGTCCCTCGTGTTCCATATCCTCAGATGGCCCGTGGCGAGATCCGTATCGACCTTCTGGATCTGTCTGGTCTTTGAAATTGCATCATACATATCCGCCAAACTGTTGGACCACAGTTTCGGCGAATTGTACGTGATCAGTACGTTTTCGATCCCCAGATGGTGGAACTGGAGCGAGATGATCGAGGCTATCGAGCCTCCCATCGAATGGCCCACCACACAGAGACCATAGTCCGGATACTGCTGCTTTGTTTCGAGATAATGGACAAAGATATCCTCAAAGAGCATGTTGGCGATCTTGTAGTATCCGGGGTGAACCCTGTTTGATTTGAAGTAGTTTGCACGGTAATACCGCCAGTAATCTGTTCTGTAGGAGTCGTAGTACGGCTTAAAAGTCTCGGATGGGACCTTTTTTTTCACCCCATTCCAGAAGCCCTCAGTGTAAACCAACGGCCAGTAATTGATTGCCTGGTCGTGGTAGATGGCCACGTAGTCGCTGAGCTCGAGATCGCTGCGAAATGCAACAACAATCTTGTTGTACTCGTGGTCCACCAGCAGAATCCCGTTCCCGTTCAGGAGAAAACGAATCCAGTCTCCCGTGAGTTTCCGCGCGGCCGGTTTAGAGCTGAACGAGGCCACCACCTCCACCTCCGTATTATTGTTTGAGATCTCCGTGTATTGTTCCAACTTTTCCGGAAACCTCAGCGGATCGTGGGTGCCTTTGTCGGGCAGTTTCAAGGCGCCGTACTTGTTGTCGCAATTGGTGATTTGCAGAATAGAGGCAAAATGATCGAGATAGGAGTAGAATGATTCGTCGTTCAATCGCGTCCCCTTCGGCTGGTGTCGACTGAGAACCCGCGACAGATCCAAAGGAGATGTTGCAACAAACGTGTTGACCCTGCTATGGTTTCCCAACACGACCGAGTCGTTATGGTAGCCAACCCCTCCGATACTTCTCGCCAAAGAGACTCCCTGCGCAATCCCCAACACCGACGACCATATCAACAGAAACAAACCAAACCAGCAAGCCATACGGGGAAACTGTTCTCACAATATTACTTGATTAGTGATTGCCAACGTGTTAGATCTGCCTTTTCTTAAATACTTTTGTCGGCAGAATAGAACAATTTGGTCTCCCCTTTTTTTTTCTAATTGTCGTGTGGCTCGCGCCTGATCCCTTCGCTGTTGCACCGCCACACGGACAGCTGCCCCTTTTTTTGTTCAGCCTCACACAGCGCCACAAAAAGCCTTCAGAATTTTTCTCGGGCCTCACTCAACAAACACATCTAAAATTAGCAACCTCATCTTTACCGCAAACGATTTATTGTTGTCGTTGAAATAATAATTTCACGGATATTTTGCGATCTGACGTCCGGGCTTAGCCATAACATAGACAACTTTGTTCAATTGGTCAGCCAGCCTCACTGAGAAACCACTTGCACCATCCTATACATAGTCTCTGTGCTCCTCCAACATGGGAAGAAGAAAGATCAAGATTGAGCCCATCGATGACGAGCGAAACAGAACGGTCACCTTTGTCAAGCGAAAAGCCGGTCTCTTCAAGAAAGCGCACGAGCTCTCCATCCTGTGTAAAGTCGACATTGCGGTGATCATCATTGGCCACAATCACAAGGTGTACGAATACTCTTCCAACGAGCCGGCCCACGTAATTGAGAAGTACCAGAGCTGTAAACAGCTTCAGGAGTCGAAAAAGCCGTGCGATTACGGCGATTACGAGCTCGTTTCGCGTGTTTCCACTGTGGGCAAGAAATCGAAAGCGCCAGCCGTTCGTCACGTGAAACAGGAGGACGACCAGGATACCAGTGACGAGGTCGAGGACACCGTCATCAAGTACGGCAACAACGAAGACGACGACGAAGACGACGATGAAGACGACGATAACGAGGACAACGATGTTCCCGCTCGCCGACTCAGAAAACGCAAGTTCGAAGACTCGCCTACCCGAGATCCTCGCAAAAGACCCCCTTACATGGCCCCTTTCAAGAAGAATCCGACCAACTCCACTAATAAATTGCCTTCTCCGCCGCCCCACAACAATCATAGCACTTTCAAAAGCAACAAGAGACCGACCTTGAGTCTCCAAATCCCCACGAGCGACAAATCATCCTCGGAATCGGCCGTTACGGTCACGGCACTCGATTCTGCACCGCTTTCCAAACTGAAAAAGTCTGATAAATCCAATGGTGCTGTTTCCAACCTGTTGGGAACGCCCCGAGATAGAAACCTCAACATCCCTGTCACAACCCCGATCTCGTCCACCTTCTTGCCGGGCCTCAACATCGTCGCACAGCAGGCAAACAACCCCATCGACCAGGCAAACGCTTCCAACAAATCGACTCCTATCTCTGCAACGCTCCCACAAGGCCTTTTTTCGTCTATTCCGCAGATGTCACCGACTCAGATTCTCCCGACGCCCATTTTCCCGCTTCCTCCGCAGTCTGTACAGATGCAACTCCTACAGCAACAGCAGCAGCAAAATGGTCAGAACAATCAGAACGGAAACTTTCAACAGACCCCTCTCTTTGGCAGTCAGTTTGGAAAATTCTCCTCCAAACCTACGTCGTCTACGGGACAACAGCTACCTTATTTCGGGTTTTCAGGAGATACCCCCATTCTTCCATCGGGACTCCCATCCAAGTTTGTCGACATGTTTCCGTCCCCAAACGTTTACTACAGTCAGGAATGGTCGATTCCAATGGGGACTGGTAACACCCCACTACCGACAACATCCGCACACTTGCTCCCTCTCACTTCCAACATGGGCCAGCAACAGCAACAGCAGCAGCAACAGCAACAGCAACAGTATCAGCAACACAAACAACGAGCTCAGCACAGCGCCGGGTTTGGAATATACAACACTAAAAACTCGAGTTCGGGAACGACCGATACAAATCAGTCTGGGGGAAGCAGGGATAATGACGGTTCTACAAATATGAGTACGCTGGGAGAAAGTAACTGTGGTGCAGGCGCAAGTGGCGGCCAGCAATTTGGGAATCTAACGAGCCCGTTGCAGGTGATTGGATCTGCCATTTACAACCAAGCTGCACAGGCGCAACAGCGTCAGGAACAACGGCCGCAGACACACGAGCCGTCAAACCACAAAGCCGATGGAGAGGAAGGGAGCAACCTGAAGTGATCTGGTTCTGTAAACTAATGTATAATTGGGTTTTCTGTACAATATATGAGCCAAAAATGCTAATCTCGATGGTGGAAAATGAAAAAATGAAAAATCCCAAACCGGTAAAAACAAAAATCTGGGGTAAAATGCTGGGGAGTACTCACGTGATATCAAGGAGGGTTTAGAGGGCTACGGACTGCGCGACACCCTCGAACCAACATTGGAATCATGAAAATTTTTAGAAAGTCGCGGCCGCAGGCCAGGGAAGTTCCCCGGTGGGAATTCGCGACTCCGCGCGCTCTACCGGGGAAACTTTTGGTCTCCGTTGCAGTTTCCCCGCGGGCGTCGCGAAGAAACTTTTCAGTTCAGGAGGGAGGAATTTTTTAAACAATTCAGTTGGTGTACTGAAAATTTGAGATACCACAGACTTATCTGAGTGTTACAAGACTACAGTTAACTTCAGTCAGTGGATATAGCACCAATAAACATTAACCATGAAGGTATGTGTGACAATACAGGAGAGTGTGACCGAGGTTAGAGACTTGAAACAGACATACAGAGGAGTTCATCATCATCATATTCATCAGCAGAAGTAGCGAGACTACGAGGCATTCACCACACACCATCACTTGGAAACGTGGAATTACATGAACATCACAAACTTCAGCGCAAGCACAAGCGTAAAACTTGTCTCAATCTCCCGCTTGCTCTCCTATTTGTTACGGTTTGTTCCTTACTAACATACGCAGTTAAACATTGCCTACCCAGCCAACGGCTCCCAAAAGAGTATCGAAATCGATGATGAGCACAAGTTGAGAGCCTTCTACGAGAAGAGAATGGGCCAAGAAGTCGAGGGTGACGCTGTCAGCGATGAGTTCAAGGGCTACATCTTCAAGATCACCGGTGGTAACGACAAGCAAGGTTTCCCAATGAAGCAAGGTGTCATGATCCCAAACAGAGTCAAGTTGCTCTTGACCAAGGACAGCTCTTGTTACAGAACCAGAAGAACTGGTGAGAGAAAGAGAAAGTCCGTCAGAGGTTGTATCGTCGGTGCCGACTTGGCCGTCTTGTCCTTGGTTGTTGTCAAGCAAGGTGAGCAAGAGATCGAGGGTCTTACCGACACTCAAGTTCCAAAGAGATTGGGTCCTAAGAGAGCCAACAACATCAGAAAATTCTACGGTTTGACTAAGGAGGATGATGTCAGACAATTCGTCATCAGAAGAGAGGTCGTCAAGGGTGAGAAGAAGTACACCAAGGCTCCAAAGATCCAAAGATTGGTTACTCCACAAAGACTGCAAAGAAAGAGAGCCGTCAAGGCTTTGAAGGTCAAGAACGCTCAAGCCCAAAGAGATGCTGCTGCTGAGTACGCTCAACTTTTGGCTCAACGTCTCCACGAGCGTAAGGCTGAGAAGGCTGAGATCAAGAAGAGAAGAGCTTCTTCTTTGAAGGCTTAGGTATCTAAAATTAGGATGTATAGATCTAATTCTATTTTTAATTGAGCAAATATGGATTACTTCAACCATTCCGGGTGGACTTTGAAATAGTCGAGCAAACTAGCCGTATATTACTTGTGGAGCGAGAAGAGCGGACAACGGTTCTTCCGAAACGTCGTTGGCGGTTTGCGAGTCGTCGAAGTGAGGACTGGTGTTTGCTTGAGTCGTCTATCCGCACATTGTCTACGTCACCTGTCCAGCAAGCAATACGGAAAGAGAGCACAGATGAGAAGAAATTTTTCACTCTTAGTTAAGTGATTACGTAAACAAACAGGAAGCTTTGGGGAGCCAAATAAAACTACATTAAGATCTCACTACTATCGAGTTACAGATACATGATTTAATATTGTACACACGTCGTGAATCAACCTCAACCGAACAGATCATACTTCTCGTAATTCGCCATTCTCATCACACGCTCTCTTCCAGCTGTCTTCTACCTCCTTGGCCCTATTCTGTTCTCCCGTTCGTACCTCTCCTTCTGTCTTCTTTCCTCCTCTTCTGTGTCGATTTCTCGTCTGGCCTGGTCCTGTGTATATTTTGCACTCTGTGCACGTCCGTCCCAGGTCACCTTTCTGCGTTTATTCTCCGTCTCTTCGCCACTGTTGTCTGCCAATCTCTTGATGTTCTCGTAGATCTGATCTGTCGACAGATTTGATCCGTGTGCCATCTTGGCTTCGTAGCGCTGTTTCTCCTCCTTGTACTTCGGATCTCTCAGAAGAATGGTCAAATGTTGCTGGAACTTCGATTCAGGGATCAGGTTGTGGGTCAGCGGACATCTCACAAGGGTCTCTCCAGTTCTGGAATCAACCTGATACCGTTGGCTTTCCTGCTGCTGTTTGCGCTTGAGTCTAGATTCACCGGCAGATCTGATCTTGACTCCCTTCGGCTTTCGTGGAACAGATGTTTCCGACGCCTGCGTTCCCTGTGCACCGGTCACATCTTCATCTTGGTAGGTTGGAATCTCGTCGCCATCTTCGTCGTCGCCATCTTCATCATAGTTGCCTTCTTCTGCGTTTTCTTCTTCATAGTCTGGAGGTGCCTCCTCAATCAAAGCTCCTGAACTCTTCTGCAACAACGATCGGTACTCCAAGTCTGCTCTGTTCAACGGCATTGGAAGCTGAGCAATTTCGTCCAGATCGGTGAATTGTATCGTCTCAACCACCTGAAAGTCTTGCCAGTCGATCGAAGCAAACTCGATCCTCTCCTTCTCTAGCTGTTCGTTCTTCTTTGTCTCTTCGAGCTTCAACTTCATAGCATACTCTGCCCGCGAAAAACACCCATCGAGAAACTTGTAGACGTCAAATTGGTGCAAGTTATCGAGAATCTGATCTCGACGCTCCAAAATCAGCCGATAAACGCTCAAATACCGCTGGAAAAGCCCGTTAAGCGAGTGTCCGGGACTTAGAAATTGAAACTGAATGGACATTTTTTTGTCCTTTGAGACGTGGTCAGCCAGTTTGCTGCGATAACCATTACCATTAACGGCGACCATTTGAGCTGCCAGCTTGATCATGTCGAGATCTAGAGCAGAAACTTTGCCATCCTGGATAATGAAGTTGAAATCAGGTGGCGGAACAATGTCGTCAGAACCGCCCTCTTGCGCGCTCGGGGTCGACCGACTTTCTTTATTGTCCTGTTTGACAGAACCACGTTTCAGCTCGCTTAAAAACCATTTGTAGTATCCGTTGTAGGGGTCATCTTCGATGAGAAACTGGAACTTGTTGTTCGATGCCTCTTTGGAAACAATTCTCTTTTCGAATGAGTCGCCGTTCCGCGAAACATAGCCAGCAGTCTTCTCTATAATTTCCCGCACCTCCTCAGGTGGGTACGTAATTCCTTCAGGGAGGTTTGACATGCCAATATACGACAAAAGAAGTTCGAAACGGTATCAACTACCTCCTAGCTAAATCTTTTTTTTTTTGTGCTCAGGATTTTTTCTGATCGACGCATCATTTTTGAAAAGCCAAGCGTCGATCGACCCGTGCCGCACACGACTACCCCAGGATAAATGAGGGAAATCATCAAGAGGGAACAAAGCGTGTTCTTACCACCATTGGGCGCCCTGAACACCTCTAAAAGCTTCATTTTGCCATTCCCAACGTGAAATGAAGATTCTTGTCTCGACTGCGCGTGGCGAGGACAAACTCACCGGTAAGTTTAGCCTTCTTCCCTGTAAGACATCTCCGCAGATCTTATCGGAGCTAACACCACATCATCAGAATTATCCATCAATGTCAACGAAAAAGGGCGCAAAATCAAGTTTGAAGCGTGCAAAGGAGCATCGTACTGCTCTTCACTTCCCAATGCAATCGTGGAGAGGATTCTGCCCATAAGGTTTTGTGATCATACATATATTGCCATAGCACGCCAAACCGGACTGATAGACATCTATCTCGAGAAGCAGACAGCCCCACTCATTTCTCTAACTGAGAACGTAAGAACAAGCACAGATTTCATTGTCGCACTCAATTTCGTGAATCATTACCTCATAAGTTGCAGCAACAGGGGCCTGATATCGATATACGACTTCAACAGATTGATGGATGATCCTGACAATGAACGCGGATTCTTCATTCTCATCAGCGATCCCGTGGAATTTTGTCAAAACTTCGATCAGAACGCGTTCAAAATTGTCACTGGAGGCTACAACAACAATCTTGAGATATATAACTTGGAAAAAGACTACATGAATCACGTGAAACAGACCACTTGCTCCAACTCACTCAAGGTTTCGAAATCGATAATTACAACAAAACCAATTTACAAGGCAGTCAACACAAAACCAGTTTCAAATTTCACTTGGCTTAAAGACGCAGTTATAATCGAACAAAAGAACCCCGATTACGACGTCACGATAGCAGCCATCACCAAGTTTGGAACACTCCACGTATACAAACCCCTGATAACCAAAGTTCCTATCCAAGTGTTCCAACTCTCTCACCATTCGCTCAACCAGGTTTATTGTCTTTGCAAAAACAAATTGCTCTTTATGGACTCGTTCAACATCATCGGGATAATAGATCTTTCCCTTGAAAAAATTCTAAAAGAGTTCAAGTTGCCTCTAATCGGATCAATATCTTCTCTGGAAACAGTAAGATTGAGTGATTCCACATTTTTGGTGATCGTTGGCTCCTTGGACAAATTTCTGCGGATTTACCTTTTGAACTTGCTCAATCTTTCTATGAAATTGATCAACATCTCCAAAATGAACTCCATTATACCTTATCTGAAATTCATTGATCACGAACAGAATGCCACTTCGCTGGACTTTCACTACTACAACAAAGTTACAAGTATTTAATGCTCAGACAATTAATTCTATATATCAATGACACACTCAATAAAACAATGATGACACACAATGAAATACAATGAAAAATAATTACAATCATTTTTGTCCCATGACATCCACATATCCCCTACGTGGACCTCTCTTGGACTTTCTTCCTGTCGTGGCAGACAAAGTCAACAACTCTTCAATGTTATCTGACTTCTTGGCTATCGCAGGCGGACCACCGCTCATAGGGGTAGATGCAGCTCTTGGAGGAACATCCCCATCGTTCAAATTCACAGAACTCAACCTAGCTCCTGGAGGTTTAGGACTACCGACCACCGGTGTGTTGGCAGACGTAGCAGCCTTTTTCAGCATTGGAGGTGGAGGCGGACCAGCAGCAGCTTGCTCCTCTGGAGCAGCATTTTTGTTCACCCACCTCTTCAACTTCTCATCATAGTAAAAAGCATTTTGTTCACCCAGTTTGGCCTTGATGGCCTTAGGACCTTCATCCTTTTTCTTTCCAAGCCATCCAAACCACGAAGAACCTTGGGGCTGTTCCTGCTTCTTCTGATCGCTTTTAGCCTGCTGTTTCCTCTCCTCCTCCTCTTTTCTCTTCTTCTCCTCCTCTTGACGCTTTCTCTCCTTCACTTTTTCGAACTCGTCATCGTCATCGTCGTCATCAACAACATCGTCGTAATACTCTCCGTCATCGTCCGGAACTTGGTAACGTTTCTGGTCATTAATCACTGTAGCCGGCGAATGAACAGATCTGTTGAACGACGAGTTAGCGTTGTCTTCGGTTGTATCTTCAATGGCTGATGGAGGATCGAACATCGTCCTCAGATGGTTGGCTCCCATCGAGGCAGCAGGAACAAAAACGTTGTTACTTGGAGGTGGCAACTCGTCTTCAATTGGCTCCGGCTTTTGCTCCAGTCCCTGTTCTTGTTCAGCAGCTGCTTCTCTCCATGACTTATCGGGAGTATCCTCGTTGTTGTTCTCTTCTTTTGAAGGACCAGAACTCTCAGCCCCAGCGGCGACGGGAGCCTGGTATCCACCATAACTGTAGAAGTCATAAGAGTCCATGTTTTCGGGGATGCCCATGTCTTGAGTAGTTTCTGCGTCTTTATCAGACTCTCCAGCTGGTGAAATACCCGCTGGAGAATAGGCTCCTCCAGAAGGCTGATACTTGCTTGGCTTGTTCGACTTGGTTGGCTTCTTAGCAGTCACAGAAGCGTAAGGATTGAACGGCTTGGTAGAAGCAGTAGCCGCGGTCCTCGGAGCGTATGGGTTCGATGGAGTAGCGACAGGAGGAGGCGGAGTAGGCTTGGAGGTTTCCACTGGTTCAGCTGGTTCGGTCGATGTAGCTTCGGTTGGTTCTTCAGGTTCCACCTCTTTTGGTTGTTCCAATTTTTGTTCTGATGTGGAAATATTGGTAGAAACCGGAGAGTTTAGTTGTGATTTAACTTCACCAGAGAAAATCGGAGGCTCAACCACTTCGTCCTCCGGTTCCAACACATCTCTTTGAGGACCTGCAGGCAAGAAATCAGGCTCTTCAGTTTCGACCTGTTTGTGGGAGGAAGAGACATCATCCAAGCTTGCATTGGTCAAACTAGGCGAAACACTCATAGAGTTGTAAAGAGCGGTCGGCGGAGGTTTGTGAGCCAACGGATGCTGGACGTTTGCTTCCGTTTTAATGGACGAAACTGACTCAGAGTATTTCTCACCGTTGAAGGATGCGTCGACATTCTGCGAGAATGAGTTCTCAGAAGGAATTGGAGGTCTTGCTTCTGCAAGTCCATTAGGAGCATACTTTGAAGCCTTTTTCGGCGGAGCAGACGGATTCAATGTTGGAGGAGCATCATGTAAATCTCTGGTTTTGTCGGTTCCTGGAGTCGAAGTTTCGAAAGGAAATCCGTTTCCTTGTGAAACGTCAGCATGGTGATGCTGCAACTTTGGAGATCTCTGGAGCTCGGCATATGGATTGCGTGGCTTAGGAGATCTCTGCAACTCAGCATATGGATTGCGTGCTTTTGGCGAAGACTGCAATGCCTCCATCATTGATTTTGGTTGACCGAACTTCTGCGGCGGTGGAGGAGCCCTGTTCATTATCGAAGTGTACGAAGTAGAAGCTGAAAGTGGAGCAGTGCTCAAGTTCGGACGCTCAGGCTCCAAAGTGTGACCATCTTGTGGCAACGGGTGCTGAAGACCAACCAAACTGTTCGTTGACGAGTTCATCGAAGCCGGAGCATAGGCACTTGGTCTCTTCGGAAGCTTGGACTTTGATTGTGGGTACATCTGATATGGTGCGTTTGCCTGAACCAGAGTCGAATTGGAAGAGGTGGTTGGGGCCGATTGAGAATGTGAGGAAGAGGCATACGCGTTAACATGTGGAGCATTCAGAAGTGGCTGATGGGTTGCCATAATCGGCTGGGATTGAGGTTGCAAATTGCTTAGATCCACCACAGATTGATTTCTAGATGGAGCAGGACTGTACTTGGCGAACAACCCCTCTGACTTAGCTTTTTTGTTTCCTTCATCCAACTCCTCACCAGCAACAAACTTGTTGAAGGACTTATCCAATTGTCCCCAGACTTTGTCCAATCCTGAGCGACCCAATTTGCCTCCAAACCAACCGGAGGTCTCGAGCTCTGTCTGAGACAACCTTTCCATCAACTGTTCTTGAGCCAGCGAAATTGTTGGGTCAACAAACATCTGCTTGGATTTCAATATAGCGTGAGTCGAATCAACATACTTTTTGGCTTCAACAAAGAATCCCAGATCTGTCAAATAAGAAGCATGTCTCACTTTGACCGCAACCATATGTGGAGTGCCGTTTGCAAACGCCGGAGGGATGTTCGAAGAAGACTGCAAAATGTAGTCGTACAGTTCCTCAACAAACAACGAATCAATATCATCAGGTGCATGCATTTGGTTCTTAGGGACCAGCGGAAGACCAGATAGCATTAGACAAATCTTGCCATAAGTTTCAAATCCGCCGTTTGCCAACAACATGGCGAGCTGAACAAGAATGTTTCCCGGGTTGGCATTGTTCAACAACACAAACGGAACAATGGCTTGGAAGTTGTCAACAATCCAGCGCTCTTTACCCAAAAATTGGCTTGAATTGAAGCCCCTTTCGATGGAAGATTGCAAACACAGACTAAGATTGTGTTGGACAATATCATTTTGATCCAGATTGCGAGCAGTGTAGAGTTTGACGACTTCCGCAAAACAGTCGGCACCGACTAAATTAGCAACCAACAACGCCAAAGCCCAATCAGACTCATTGATGGCAAAGGCCAACGCAGCCTGCTTGTCACCTTCTTCGAGAAGTTTGTAGACATTCATCAGCCCCGTACGGTCAAGCTTATGAGAATTGAACTGCTTTTGGTTCATGAATTGACCACTGAGAGCTGCCAAGCTTGAAACATCCACCGAATTCTTCTCATCAAGCTTGACATTTAATGACGGGTTCAAAACACCAACAACATTTTTTATGTAGTCTTTGTTTTCAGTGAAGTCACCCGGCTTGGAGATAAAGTTCAACATAACTTTCATGACGGCCCACAAGATCTGCGAATCAGTTGTGAAAGGCCCTTCTAGGTCAGCACCACAGGCAACAAGCTTGTCGTTGATCCACCTCTCGATATCCTTCTTTTTGCTCTTGTTCTTGGCCAGAGGACCCGGGAACTGACGCACCAAAGGATCTTTGCCAAAGATCGCAGTCGAATCTATGACCTTGACATTGAACCTCTGATGGCCATAGCCATCAGATGAAGGGATCAAGGTGGCCACTTTATTTGATCCGGAAAAACTGAACAAAGGCCACTGCCTTCTAACGAGATTTTCGGGGTTCACAACGACAGGGGCAGGACCAGAATGATGCATCGACGCAGGAGTTGGAAGAACTTTTTGAGGAATCGAGCCACGATGAACAACATTTTTGTTTGGCGGAGGCAAGAAAGAGCTTTTTCTTGTCGATGCCATGGTAGGGGAAGTAACGTCGGGTTTGATGTTGTCTCCATAAACAGAATCCAAAGGCTGGGAATGCCCTTTTGCTCCTGGGAAAGGAGCCGGCTTTGCAGAAGGAGGTGGTTGCTGCTGCTGCTGCTGTTGCCCTTGAACATAAGGGGAATACTTCGAGGGTGCTGCTTGACGGAAGGGTTGGGATAATGCTTGTTGTGGTGGTTGATGCTGTTGTTGTTGAGGGTTGTACATATCGGCCGAGGAAGTTTGAAACTGCACATTCAATGACTGTGAGGCAGGGCCATACTTGTTGTTCGATATGTTTGTTTGGGCCGTGGTTTGAGAAACAACAGGATTAACCAGTGTCTGAATTGGCGACTTGTGGGGAACTGGAATCACGCTTGGGTTGAGAGACTGATTTGACGAAACCGAGAGAGTTCTTGCGTGTCCACCAGCCTCAGCAGGAGCATAAGGATTATTCGACTTTCTCTGTTTTGTGACCGCACTCATGGAAAGACCAGCATGATCAAGTGTTCCTGTGATACTTGGAATAGCTGCTGGAGCAGGATTTGCCAATGCGTAAGGATTTGGCTTCTGCTGACCAACCACAGACGGGACAGGTGGGGCATAAGGGTTGGGTCTGCTGCCATTGCTGCTCACACTAGGGCTAGGAGAAGGAGCCGCAACGGCATAGGGATTTCTAGGAGTTGTCTGGATGGCCCCGGAAACAGGCTCAGAAAAACTGCCAGTTTTTTGGTGAGGAGCGGGAAAACCTTTATTGTTCTCAACCCTTTCGTACGGGTTTTTCAAATGCAATGAGGAAGGCGACTTTCTGGCGGGTAGTGGCAACTCCTCGAAAAAGCTCTTCTGCTGTTGTTTCACTGGTTGAGGTGTGACACTAGGTGGAGGTGGAAGAGACCCAGTTCCCGTTCTTGCTGCTGCGCCAGGTGGTGGTGGTGGGGGAGGTAGGCCTGCTGCAGTCTGAGCGCTTTGGGGATGTGATTTTTTCATCTCAATCATAGTGTACACGTTTTGCTTTGGTGCCGGGGCTTTGACAGTCTTGTGCTTTGCAAGTATGTCTGCAGGGAAGTCATAAGCGTCAGTCTTTTTCTTCTCTTGCTGCAACTTTTCAATCAAGCCAGTGTTTTTAGGCTTGGTGTCAACAATGTTAGACTGCGGGGAGTTGAAACCACGAGGAACGAATGGCTGCTGTGTAGCCACCGGAGCATATGGATTAGCAGGCGTATGAGACCGTAACGAAGCTGTGGAAGTCTGATGTTTCAATGGCTGATAAGTTGACACAGGGGCATACCTATTAGAGTTCTGCGACGGACTTGCAGCTTTGGTCTCTAGAAAAGGAGCTGGCACCGGATCATCATCTAGGAAGTCATCATCAAGAATCTCATCTAGTAAAATTTCCTGGTCCTGATCGAGGAAGCTGAGCTTTTCCAAAAGATCGTCTGGCTTCTCCAACTTATTCTCCTGAGAAGACACGGATTCAGTTTTCATCTGATTTTCGACTGCGGCAACCTCATGGTCTTTATCTTCCCATGGCATTACATCTTTGCCCTCATCATGGGCATCCCATGGCATGGATTCAGCAGGTTCATTTTTGAGTTCTGGCGAATCGTTGGCCTCATGAGGGGATGCGATTTCTTTCTTGGCTTCCCAAGGCATGATGGCTTCAGACTCGGGTTCAGACGACCATGGGAGCTCATCTGTAGTTTTCTCAGGGGCTTGAGTATCAGCAACTGGACTCTCCTCGGTAGCAATTTCGGTAGCAATGTTTATAGTACTTTCTTGAACTGGCTGATGAGTTTCTGGAGTGCTCTCAGACCCGCCAACTTCGATCTCATTGGTTTCTGCAACAAGCTCTGGGACCTGCTCTTTAGCTGCGTCCTGTGCAGATTTTTCAAAAATCTCCTGCTCAGGGGCTTCGAAGGGCACGTTTTGTTCTTCCCATGGCAACGACTCTCCAGCGGTATCTTCTGTCTCCCATGGTAATGCTTCTGATGATTTGGCTTCTGTTTCCCACGGGAGCGCTTCAGATTTATTATCATCCCACGGAAGTGCATTTTCATCGGCCGCATTAGAAGCCTCTTCGAGTTTCTTTTCTGTTTCTTCTAATGGGAGAGGCACTTCCTCTTGACCATTTTGCAAGGATGTCTCAGCATTATCAGTCACGATCGTTTCAGAGGACTCCGGAACAACGTCGTGTTGAGAAAAATCAGCAATCTCGGACGCCACAGGGACCTCAGCCGACCCAGATTGATCCTCCTTGATAGCGTTTTGGGGGGCTTCTGTGACATCCGATGGAATCGCCAGCTCTTCTTGCGGTTCAGGATCTTCTGGCTTCTGCTCCTGCTCGGCGTTCTTCTCTTGAGTTTCATCAGTAACTCCAGATTCTTCTGGCACATTTTCACCTTCCCAGGAAACCCCTGCATCAGCTGCAACCGAAGAAGTCTGCTCATCTGCCCCTTCGTCAGCGGTGCCGACGGTCACTGATTCCAAATGGATTTCGCTTGACACATCTGGAATTTCTTCTTCAGCAAGCACAGACGTTTCAGTTGGAGTATCCTCGACAAGAGATGAGGTTTGTTGAATGGGGGAAGAGGTCGAATTTTCTGTCAGTGATTCGAGTGGCGTTTCTTCCAAAAGCTGTTCAGCAGGCGAATCCACCGGAGGCTCAACCAATGTTGATTCCTCTTGTGCAGCAACAACAGGAGATTTGAGTGGTGATGCCTCTTGAGCTGGAATGTGATCAACTGTGAGCCCCTGTTGCTGGAGAACATTGGTGTTCTCTTTCTCAATCACCGAGGCCTCCGCGTCTACCGGGTCAGACTCGGCGTCTGTGGCCGACACGTGGACAGAGTCCTTGGCGTTTTCCTCGGATACACTGGCAGTGTTATCCTCTGTGAATTCTCCGGAAAAGAGCGATGCAGTGGACCCAATGGTCTTTTCTTCTGGCTCAGATAGCGCAGCTTCGATGCTGTCTTTTGAGCTCATTTTTTAAAGGAGACACTCTTCGAAGTGTAAGGCCTTTTTTGTATGGTACAACAGTGTCTAAAGCAAGTTTCTTCTGTGTTTGTATAGCAGATAATTGTCGGACGAAAACAATTAATTGATGTTCCTTAAAGAAGAATATACGCCAGTTTGTTGAATCATTGAACCCTCTCCAACTCTGATCTTTTTTTTGTTTGTTCTGCCACAGCGCCAAATGTGTCACTAAGAAAAGTCAACACGCTGACGTAATTAGAGATGTCTGCCAGTTTACGCACGGGTCATTGATTTTTTTTTTTTATCTTTTTTTTTTTTTTCTCCCTTTGTTCTCAAATAAGATGAGAGTGTTTGGTCATTCGAAACCTTACACTTCTGTACCCAACAACGACCATGGCAGTTGGCGTGAAAGGACCAAAGAACAAACAAAAACTGGCACCGGAGAAAGAGCGGTTTCTGCAATGTTGCGGAGACATCTCTCTGGAGCTGGTCGCATCCTTGACCAAATCAAGAGAGGTCAATCTGAACGGCCTGATCATCCGCTACTCCAAGAAGTACAAGCTCAAACAACAGCCACGACTTACAGACATTATAACATCGATTCCAGATCAATATAAGAAGTATCTTCTGCCTAAATTGAAGGCAAAGCCGGTCAGAACTGCGTCCGGAGTGGCAGTGGTGGCCGTCATGTGCAAACCGCATCGGTGTCCGCACATCGCATACACGGGAAACATCTGTGTTTACTGTCCCGGAGGGCCAGACTCGGACTTTGAATACTCCACGCAATCGTATACGGGGTACGAGCCCACGTCTATGCGTGCTATTCGTGCAAGATACGACCCTTACGAGCAAGCGAGGGGCAGAATCGAGCAGCTGAAGCAGATCGGACACTCTATTGACAAAGTCGAGTACATCATCATGGGAGGAACGTTCATGTCGCTGCCTAAGGATTACAGAGAGGACTTTATTGTTCAGCTACACAACGCTTTAACCGGTTACAATGGAACTGACCTCGACGAGGCCATTCAATTTTCGCAACAATCTGTGACCAAATGTGTCGGTATCACCATCGAAACGCGGCCTGATTACTGCACAGAAACACATCTTAACGACATGCTGAAGTACGGATGTACGCGGTTGGAGATCGGTGTGCAATCTGTTTACGAGGATGTTGCCAGAGATACCAACAGAGGACACACGGTGAAGGCTGTCTGCGAGACATTCTGCTATGCGAAAGACGCCGGTTACAAGGTTGTCTCGCACATGATGCCGGATCTGCCGAATGTGGGCATGGAGCGGGATTTGGAGCAGTTCAAAGAGTATTTCGAGAACCCTGAGTTCCGCACAGACGGTCTGAAGCTTTATCCTACGCTTGTCATCAGAGGAACCGGACTGTATGAACTGTGGAAAAAGGGACTTTACAAGTCGTATAACGCCAACATGCTGATTGATCTTGTGGCGAGAATCATGGCGCTTGTTCCGCCGTGGACCAGAATTTACAGAGTTCAAAGAGATATTCCGATGCCATTGGTGACGTCTGGAGTGGAGAACGGAAACTTGCGGGAGTTGGCTTTGGCAAGAATGAAGGATTTCGGAACGAGTTGCCGTGATGTGAGAACAAGAGAGGCCGGTATTCAGGAGGTGCACCACAAGGTCCAGCCTGATCAGGTTGAATTGATCAGGAGAGATTACTATGCCAACGGTGGTTGGGAGACGTTTTTGTCGTACGAGGACCCGAAGCAGGACATTTTGATTGGATTGTTGCGACTCAGAAAGGCTTCCAAGAAGTACACATACAGAAAGGAGTTCACGGGTCAGCAGACGTCTATTGTGAGAGAGTTACATGTTTATGGATCTGTTGTTCCGCTCCATTCGAGAGACCCAAGAAAGTTCCAGCACCAGGGTTTTGGAACTCTTTTGATGGAGGAGGCAGAGAGAATTGCCCGGGAGGAGCACGGTTCGGCCAAAATCAGTGTCATTTCGGGAGTTGGAGTGAGAAATTACTACAAAAGACTGGGATACGAGCTTGATGGACCGTTCATGTCGAAATCGCTCGAGTGATTTGCGTATAAAGTATTAATTCAGGTCTCGGGGGGACCATTTCACTGGAAATATGTGAAATTTGGCTCAGTAAACACCAGTAATTTGTGTTAATCAATCCCTAAAGGACGGTTCGATGTTCTTGCACACGTCCACGTATCCTCTGAGATCGTATATGTCTCTCTTTCTTGTTCCACTGAAGAAAAGACGCCAGTTCGAACCAGGAATGCAGTAATTGCTCAAAGACCGTTCAAAATACCATTTGTTCACTGGGTTATTCACCCTAGATCTCCACAGCAGCTCCTTCGGGAAGCTCAACAAAAGGCTTTTGAAAACGACATCGGCCAGTCCTGGGACGCCCTGAAGCTTTCTCAAAACGGCAAACTTGTCCAGATAGGGAACCATGCGGGTGTTTCCGTCCTGTTGGATCTGTTCCCAGGTGACAATAGCACAGCTTTCGTAATCACCAGCTATGATGAGCGCAGCAACCTTTCCATCCACCCGGTCAAGATAGTGTTGAAGATCCAGATTGCGGCCAAATGAGTCGTCAATGAGGTGTTTGAGCTTTTCAAGATCCAGGATTCCTCTCTTTTGGAACTCCACAAGACTGATACCCTCGCAGTTTGGTTCTTCCTCGGACAAATGAATGCGGACAGGGATTCCTTTTCTGACGATGGTTGTGTTGAGCTGCGGTGTCTTCTTTAGATTGACCGGCAGAGACGACGAGATCACTGGTCTGTCTGTCAGAATGTTGTATATTATTGGGTTGGTTGTCCTTTTCTGGTGTTTGAGAGTGGCGATTTCAGGCGTGGTAATCAATCCGGTTGCCTCAGGTAACAGTGTCAACAGCGTGTTCAGCTCCTTGAGGTTTCGCAGGTGGGAGTCTCTGTGTGCCGGAGCAAGGTGTCCGATGTATAACTCAGAAACGATCTCTTCGTACTCCTGCAACAGATTGATATAGACGTGACTGGACTGGAACCGTTCGAGCGAGGGAATCCCGCCTCTTTCATCAAGATAGATGATTTTCTCAATGGTGAGCAGATCTTCGTTGAAGTCGTTGTTCTGTTTGAATTCGCTGTTGAGCAACGTGAGATTCAGAGCAACGTTTTCCAGCACCTCAAACGAGCTCATCACGAGTTCTTCGCTCGTACGACGATCAACTGCAACAGGACATATCACAGGGATGATTCCCTGCATCAACGGGATTGTCAGTGTCTCGGGGACGACAAATGGATACGTTTTGGATTTTGAATCGTACTCAAAAAGGTCTCTAATGGCACGAAATTCGAGCGAATTGTCCGGATTCAAAGCCTGGATCAAGCCCCGCGCCTGTTCCACAACAGCACGAATTGCAATGAGTTTTGCGTGCGAGTCTACGCTCGCATCACGTTCGAGAACAATCACTGGAGAGACTCCCAACTGGATCATTTTGTGCAAAGTGAGTCCTATTCCGCGGGCAGTCTCAATCGTGAGCTTGTTGAGATCTGACATGCGGATGATCGCCAGTCGCAGGGTGTCCGATAACTGGACCTCGCGCTGGTTTACCGTTGGTGCCGTCTGCAGGTCGATCCGGTCGGTGCCAGAATACTTGGTCAGCAGACCGTCTATGAGCTGTTGATACTTTTTGTTGTTCTTGGTGGTCACTGCCGTGTTCACAATGGCATTTCTGTTGCGATAGATGTCATTTTCTTTGAGTAATGGATATTTGTTGAGATATGTTCTCACCTCACGCTTGGTAGCGGTGCTGGAGAGGATGGTGAGAATGAGCTCTTTTTTCTCAGCACTGAGCTGTTTATGCCTGAGGAGATGCGACTGGAAGTTTTCCAGCTGTCTCTGGGACGAGATCTTCCGTATGAGCGGTGGAAAACGGACAAACATGCTGATTGGCCCGAATGGAAAAGATCAAACCGGGGGAGATGTATTTTGTCGGTGAGTAATATGCGAAAGAGAGAGAGAGAAAAAAAAATAGAGGAGCTGGCATATATCCCGTGCAAGGATGTTCCCCACACATAGTGCCCGCGATTTTTATGGGGAGAAAAGACAGTACAAAATGAGCTGATCGAGCAAGACTGGTGTTTGGGATACATATCGGGTGGAATTCGTTTATCATGAGCCACATTAACACATCTTCTATGACGAGAGACGAGTCGACGGCCGATTCGTTCCGGTCGGAGGTCGCTCCTCCGCCAGCAAACAGTACGCCTCTGGAACAGCTGGTGAACCCAAGACTGAAGAGGTCGTCAACACACAACTACAAGAGCGAACTTGAGGCGCATCACGGCGCATCACGGAATGATCCAAGAGAACAGCTCACCAGACGCGAGTCAGAGAAGTCGACGTTTGAACAGATGGAGCCGCAAACATGGAGAAGAAAAGCGTCTCTAGGGGACGGCAATTCGGACGAGGGCGAGGGATACACAAGTCGAGTTCCCGAGTCCACGGAAGCGCAACAGCACGACAAGCCCGAGGGAGCGCTCGAGCATCTAAAGGAGAAGTTGGAACACAAGCTTCATCTCGATGGACACAAAAAGGAGCGTTCTTGGAACAGCTACGAGTTTGGGGTAAACGACTCGTCTTCCAGCTTGAGCGCCGAACGGCCGGCCGAGCTGAGCAGACGCACATCGTTTAAGTTTGGTGATTATAAGGATAGGATGCTGCGCAGAAGTCTGGGGGGACACGACAAGTGACGAACAATTTTCTTTGTTCGACGTTGTTGCTGCTGAATAAATAAAATACGCACTATTGTCCCCACTGTTGTCTTTAGCTTGCTACTCTGTTCATTGTACTTAATATATCAAACATAGCACCGCTATACCGACTGAATTGAATTTTGTCTCTCGATCGGGTTATTTTTCCGGGTCGTGCGCGGCCAAACAAATCCGCCCCACAATTTCAAGATATTTTTTTCTTGTATATACGGTTGGAAAAGTTGCAGTGGCGGGTCCATCATACGGGTAGTTGTCCGTGAAGCGTGAGGAAATGAGCGCGGACTGGCACGCGGATGAACACAAACCGACAATGGAGACGTCAGTGACGCCGAGAGCGGACGATCTTGACGCACAGTTTATCGACGAGGAACGTATGTTACTGACGAGTGTTTTTTTTGAGCCCTCTGGTACTAACACATCCAGACATCCTTGCGTTCAACGAGGCGCTAAATTACGAGGACACGACACCATACGACGATTATTCAACAATCTCGCGCACCAATTCGATTGCCAATGTGGAGCTGATTGCGTCCAAATCGGATTGGGCCCCAGTCTATAGCAAGCCGGAGGTGAAGAGACAGCGGCCACCGGCCAACGAGGAGGGCTCTTTGACGTTCACGCTGCTGCGATACCCTCTGTTGGTTCTAATTTCGCTGTGGCTGTCTTTCCTCAGCGTTCTGTACTTTATCATCAGAGTGTCGGTGTTTGTTAGCGAGCAGATCAGAAGAAACACCGGCGAGCGCAGACGTCTGTTTACTGAGCTGCGCAGCGCGGAAAATTATGCCGATTACGTCAGCAAGGCCCAGGCGCTGGATCGGCATCTTGGGTTGGACGAGTGGTGTCTGGAGGACCGGTTTTACTGTTACGACTGGAAGACGTTGCGGCGGATCGTGAAGGACCTGCGACGGCTTCGGAAGGAGCAGCGTCACGAGGACTTGATGGTTGTTCTCCAGGGTTGTGTGAAGTCGAATTTTGCTGGAATCGAGAACCCGTTGCTGTATTCGCACTGCTATTACGGGACGAAGCGACTGGTGGAGGCATACAATCGCGAGGTGATTTTGGCGATTGATTGTATCACTGAGAGCACAGATATTTCCATGGACGAGAAGCGTATATTCTTCAAGATTCTGTCGAGAAACTATGGGAAAACCGCTCTTGCGCTGAGCGGTGGGGCTTCATTCTGCTACAACCATTATGGAGTGTTGAAGGCCTTGTTGGAGAACGATCTAATGCCCAATATCATCAGCGGGACGTCTGGGGGCGGGATCATTGCTGCTTTGGCGTCCACGAGAACTGACAAGGAGCTTCTGAAGCTTCTGACGCCGGAGTTGGCGCGCAACATCAACGCTGCGGGCAAGGAGTCGTCTGTGGAGTGGCTGCGGCGATGGTGGAAAACTGGAGCGGTTTTTGACTCGCTTGATTTGGCAAGAAAGGCCCAATGGTGGACGCTCGGATCGACCACCTTCAAGGAGTGTTACGAAAGAACGGGCAAGATCCTGAACATTTCAACGGTTCCTCACGACATCCATTCGCCTACGATTCTGTGCAACTACGTTACGTCGCCAAACTGCTGCATATGGTCGTCATTATTGGCGTCTGCGGCGGTGCCAGGTGTGTTGAAGCCCGTCGTTCTGATGGAGAAGGACCGACGGACTGGAAAGGTGAGCCCATTTTCGTTCGGTAGCAAATGGAAGGACGGATCATTACGCACGGACATTCCTATTGAATCGTTGAATGCGTATTTCAACGTGAAATTCACGGTTGTTTCGCAGGTGAACCCACACGTTTTGCTGTGGTTCTTTCAAAATAAGGGTGACATTGGCAACCCAGTCTCGCGCTCCAAGGGAAAGGGATACCGTGGAGGTTTTCTGACCAGTTACTTTGAGAACCTGATCAAATTAGAGAGTATCAAGTGGTTGAAATTGATGAAGGAGTTCCAACTGATGCCCAATTTTCTCGAGAGCGACTGGTCAAACCTGTTTCTTCAACGGTTTGGTGGAACAATCACGTTGTTTCCCAAGGTGAGAGTTTCCGATTACTTCCATCTTTTGGGCGATCCGACCGAGCAACAGCTCGCCAGATTCATCAAGAACGGTGAGCTGGTTACGTATCCAAAACTGCTGTTCATCAGACATAGATTGAGCATAGAACGGTGCATAGAACGCGGGAAACGTGCCTGCTCGACCCACGCCAGAGATCTTTCTGTGGAGGCTGCGAGCGAGCACGAGGTTTCCGACCGCGAGGGAAAGTTCTTCTTTGAAGGACACGATGACGATGACGATGACGACGAAAGCAGCCAATGGTACGAGGACAGTGACGAAGACATAACGGCACAGATGGCCAACGTGGATTCGATGCTAAGACATCGCAGCATCTGATCTGTTGGCTGCTACACAGAGATTTGGGAAACACACGGAGGTTTTATAAATGCTGTTCATAGGGACGTAGTTTGATTTCATTTTCGTTTTTTTGCACTGTGATTTTCAAATAATATGTACATTCTTTGGGATTAATGCCAAACTTATGATTAATGTTTTATCTCGCTCTTTTTCTTCGCTCGTCTGTTACTGATTAGTGAGATATCCACTTCATCTCCTTGAAGACAAACTCCTGCTCACCCCAGTCATCCCAGCCTTGCTCCTGTTCTTCCTCAACGGTTTTAAGACCCAAATCTCCCAGAAGACTCCACAAAACATCTCTCAAATCCTCAAATCTCGGCCTCAGAGGAACTTGCAACAACACGCGGGCCCTCTCACTTTTCTCCAAGAACCTTCCCACAACATCTCTGATCCAATACGGATGCTTCTCGGAGTAAATTGAATCACTCAGAATGACCGTCGAAAACCGCACATCTCCTCGTTTCTCGACAAACTCGCTCGGATTTGACCAGTCCAACACCTCACATGACAACTCCAATCCGTTCATATTCACGTTCTCCACCAAATTCGGCAAAATCGCCGGCAAATCAGTAAGTATAATGTCCTCATGTCCCAGAATCCCACAGGTGATTCCAATCAACCCAGTTCCTGCTCCCAGCTCCAAAATCGAACCTTCCAACAGATCTGGTCGGTTACGTAATCTCTGACTCAGCAACAGAGAGGCACCCCAGGTTTTCAAACCGATGTTGTCATTCGAGAGAGATGGTTCTTTGATTTTGATGTCACGCAAACCGTCCATCACGATACGTCTGGTAAACTCCGGAACGGCATTTCTGCCGGAGTTCTCCGAGATCCGGGTCGAAGCCAGCTTCCAGATGTCTTCCTGGTCCGCTGTATTCAGCCAGGACAGCGGCGAAGAAACTATCGTGGTCAAGTAGGACACTAAATGACCATTTGAAGCTAAGGTTTCGCGTTGCAGGGCTATTTGAGCCAATTTCTCTGGGCTGTCCAGCGTGGAACAATACACTTTTAGCCACTGCAGTGCGTCCTCCAATTCTGCACAAACGTCCTTCTCTGCGAAAATCTCATCGCAAGTCTTGGGTTTTGCGTCATGAGTGCCAAAGTTCAGCACTTCGTCCATACGGAGGAGTTTGAGCATAACTCTGAGAACGGCGCTTGGAGGTCGATTGGCCAGCTGCGGCAGATCCAGAATGTGGAGATCTGGTTCCGCTGTTTCAACTACTTCCGATAAAGCTGGTGGTACAGACTCATTTTCTGCAGTTTTTGTTGGTATCGGAGTAAAGAACGAAAGGACATCAAAGGAGGAGTCCTCCATTTTGCGCTGGGAAGTGTAGCGTCAGGTGTGGAGCTTCTAAGAGATCTAATTTTTCACTATTGGAACAAAAAAAAATCACAATGCTTACGTACGCAGGGGTGAACAGACAGAGATAGAGAGCAGGGTTATTAGCGATGTGAGATTGTATGGATAAGCAAGTGGCGTCTCCCAGAATAAGAAGAGTCAGATGAACGGATCAAACTCAACAAAACAATCCCTAAGCTGTCCATTCAACGAATAAATGTACTCTTCAGATGGTTCAGTCACATGGCTCTGCTCACGTGATAAATGCTGTTTTTTTTTTGGTGACTTTATTTTTCACCAACGCGTTAATGATTTGAAGCCAGTTTCTTCAAACACGCTCTCGTATATCCACTCTCTATCCCCCCGATGTCGCTTCCCAAACGCTTCCAACAACAGTTCACACCCGAAGAGATCAATTATCTTGCCGAGCAAGAGCTTGTGACCGTGATACCGCGTTACTCGATGAACGGAACACAGCTTATTGGATCGAAGCTACCGAAACTGCGAGCCCTAAACAGAGAACGTCTTCCGCTATGGTTGTCAATTGTTTTGAAGAAACAGGAGAAGTGCAACATTGTGGTACCGGACTGGATCTCGGTGGAGTTCCTGCGGGCTAAGTATGAGGAGGAGATCAAGTATCCGTCGAGTTTCTCTCAGCTTCCCTGGCAATGGCTGCCTGTCTCAAAGAAGCTTTTGGACCATGCAGCGGACGATTTCATTGACCCTCCGCACGAGATCCGCTCGCTTCTGCAGGATCTGCGTGAAATACGGCTTGTGAAGGCCAGAAAGGGAATTCGCGAGTTGAACGAGGTGTATATCCAGCTTGACGGATTGTCGTTGATGGAGATCAACGAGATTCGCCCGTTCATTTTCCAGGTGATGGACCAACTGAGAAAGATGAGTGACAGCGTGAAGGTGAAGCCGGAACAGAGCGAGTCACAAGGCGCGATTGCACACGAGGACGACGAGAGTGACGAGGAAATATACAGGAAATGAGTGTCTGGTGCAACGTGACTGGAAACTAAATTTCTCGGCCGAGCCGTCCAGCACTATATGAAAGCAAGTACTTTATTTTTTACCTGAAAAGTTTGGTTTACTTGGGGCGTCAAAAGAACACAGCGGAGTGTTTCGCAGACAATTAGCAGACATTCTCGACTTTGACGGGCAGATTGTCGGGCTCACCCAGGTCGGTCTTGAGTCTCCGGTTGAACAACTCAAAGAGGAACCCGAAACAGGCATTGGTGATGGCCGAGTCGTAGCGACCCTTGCTGCTCTCGTCTCTGACGAAAGCATGTTGGGCATCGCATATCTCCATGAAGGTCATCTTGGCTCCGGCTTTCATGAGCTCGGAACGGATGAGGTCTCTTCCGGCTGGTGGAACATGGTTGTCGAGCGTTCCAAAAATCAACACCAGCTCCTGGTTTTTCTTGTCAATTTCGTTGCAAACCCTCTCGAGAGAGTCGTCGCCGCCCTTTGCCAGCGTCTTGGAGTGGATATCGGTGGCAAAGAAGCCGACTGCTGCCGAAATCCGTTTGTCGAGCAGGGCTCTGAAGGCAAGATGTCCGCCAAGACACATTCCCGTTGCGCCGATTTTGCCGTTGAACGTTTCGAGAGAGAACAAATAGTCACAGCTCCATTTGGTGTCAAGATCGTACGACTCTAGCGTCTTCTCGACCTTGTACAGGTTGCCGTCGTCGGTGCCCTTGACATCGTAGTCGAGCGGGTTGTGGTCAACAAAGTCGTGGTATATCGACGGACAAACGGCAATGTAGCCCTCGGCGGCGATCTTCTTCGCAAACCGGGCCACAGGACCCGTCACCTGGTATATCTCCGAGTAAACCACCACCCCAGGAAACTTGGCTTTGGGGTAGCCAGGGATTTTCGGGTGGAACACGTAGAGTCGCATTGGGTTTCCGTTGGCCTCAGCCACGTCGTGGTACGTTTCGGTGATCAGCATGGCGACAGGAAAATAGACAATTCAATGAAGACTGTTATGAGGTGTCGTGAAGGTTTCTATAAATTATTTCCTCTCAATAGTTTTTCAGCTAACATTTTTTTTTTTTTTTCGAGTTCTCAATATTTTTCAACATTTTTCACCTTTAAACCACTCAGACACTCTTTCTCTCTTTCGCTAAACACCAAACATCCATGTTCAGAACAACATCCCTGAGAGTCGTGAGGGCCGGTCTTGCAGAGCCTGCGACGGGCCGTGTCTCTCTTACACAGACTATGTTCTGCCGGTACAACTCGGTCAGCACCGTCAAGAAACAGCCCAAACAGCAGCAGAGACCCGGAATCACCAAAATAGGAGTCCCTTTCGAGCCGTTCATCCCACTCAGAAACTCCAGAATGCCAAGCCCTCTTACCTCGCCCAAGCTTTTTGTCAAAAACGTGTTCAAGAGAGTGTATTTGTTTGCGTTCAACCAGGTTCAGGTGTACCAATTCAAGAAGTCGATGGGTAAGAAGTACAAGCCCAACTTTCTGCAATGGAAGAACGATGCTGTTGAGACGTTTGTGAAGGTCAACAAAGCATTTGCTGCTAGAAAGGTTGAATCTGTCAGAGAAAACATCTCGGAGTTTGTCTTTTTCGCACTGGGAAAGAGACAGACCGCTCTGCCAAAGAACGTCAAGTTTGGTTGGGATCTGGTCAAATTCAACTCCAAGCCTAAACTCATCTCGTTCCACTCGTTTCCCCATGATGACGGATCCACGTTGCTCTTGCAGATTGTCTACCGATTCAACACCAAGCAAAGACTCACTTTCAAAAAGGCCGGAGAGTCTGAGATCAGAGAGGAAATCAAGGATCTCACCGAATATCTGGCCTTCAATGTTGATCCTTACACGGACAAAATTGCGCTTGCCGGCTCTGTTTTTGAAAGCGCAGTCGACAAGTCGCTGACTCCACAGGGAATGCCAACTCAGGAGGAAACGGTCAACAACATGATGCTGAATGGAGATATTTATAGGATTGAGCCTAGAGAGCTCAAGGAGAATTGATGTACATAGAGTAATAAACTTATATTACAACTCCACAAAACGGTCGGAGTACAGAATTAAAACATAATCATGAACAGATTGGCAGTTTGCTGCCACTTTGGAAAGTGCATTCCTTTCATCCGACCTCCCGAGTGACTCAAGGGAGTCGTCTTCGTTACTATACAACAACGTTAGACAGTCACAATATGCGTTTTGCTTCCGTCGCAGGTAATGACCTCATCTGTTCGATGTCCAAGGTACCCAGACTCATGTTTGGATTCTCATATTGGAAAGTTTCATCGGCTTCTCCTTCTCCTGCGCTTGGAAGCTGCTCGTCATCCGACAGAAGCCCCAACTTCTCCTCCAAGTTGCTTGAGTCCTGTTCCATCACGGTCTGGTAAGACGGCAGATCATCGTCGTAGTAAACCAAGGACGACCGCGAGGGAACGTGTTCCAGCTCGAGATCCTCGTCCAAAGCGTCTCCATTGATCACGATCGAAGGATTCCTTTCCTTAGGCCCGTCTCTCAATAGACTGCTCAGCTGGCCACCAGCGCTGGTTGGTCTAATGTCTTTCTTCTCAAAAAGTCCAGTTTCGGGCTCATTTAGCAACGAGTCGAGGTTGCTGAAACTGAGAGACTCATTCTTTGACAGCCCTGGAGCGTGGCTTGAGAACGACTGCGGATTGCTCATCGCTTGGGCCAAACTGAAAGACGTCGGAGGAGACGCTGAGGTCATTGAAAATGGAGATTGAGACAGCATCGTTTGCGAATTGAACGTTGTTGACAGGTTATTCGGCACATTGTAGCCCGACATTATTGGCGAGGACGGCCGCAAAATGGCCTCTTCAAAAGTTGGCAGGTCATCGTCGCCGTTCTCGTTTTCTTTGGAGAACAAGAATCCATCATCTCGAACTGATGATGGACTGAACTGCGAAGACTTGACCGCGTAGTCATAGCTCGGCAGTTGAAGATTATCCTGGACGCAAAATGGAGAAACAAGCACGATAGGGGTATCGACGATCACCTCATAATGGTGCATCTTGGGCTCGCCGTCCGAGCCGCGTAACTTGTCGTCAGGCTTGCTGATCCTGAAACAGATCTGTAGTCTGTGTCTGATGTTCACGTTATGGAAAGTCACGTCAGGGTAGAAAGAAAACTCGTGCATCTTTTCCTCTTCTTTAAGGTTCATTTTGCTGGAGTTGGTGTTTCTCCGAGGGGACAAGATTGGTGATAAGATTGGAGATTTAGACAGCCATCCTCCATTCTCCTCCTCGTTCGGTAATGTTCCGCTATTCAAGTCCAAAGTGTTGTGCGAGCTAACTGAAAAGATCGAGGCATCGTCGCCCCCAGCCATACTACCATCAATATCTTGTAAATCACCGAGCTCCACCCCGGCCCGACACAGTGTCTCATGAATTTCACTCACCATTTTTGTCTCGTCATTTGCGACAAACTTGAGAGGACACTGGAGCTTAACCGGATTTGTGATAATGACATCGTCATTTGCGGTACTGGAAATGGACGTGCTGCTTCCATTTCGGTTACTGTCCAAAAATCTTGTCACCCGTTTCGAGCCAGGATGTAAAATATTGGTAGATCCCGAACGACTGCGTGGGCCGTCACTATTTGCAGACATTTTCCCGTTATTATAGCAACACGTGAGAAGATTATCGTTCACACAGCCCTTTATAACCTGTGTGTTGAGCGAATTGGAAGTTGATTTGTCTTTCGTCTTGATTTCCATCAAAGTGACTCGTCTCTCTTTGACGCCAGACCGATCGACATCTCCAACCTCGGTTTCGAACTTTTTGTCCTTCGAAATGTACGTGATCTTTTCCACCACGTTGATTTTGATTCTCTTGAGTGACAAATTCTTCACGAGCGGGATCAGCTTCATCTGCAGAACAAAAGTATTGGTTCTCATAAAGTTGTCACTGACACCTGATTTCGGGGACAGCTGAATGAACTTCTTTGGCAGGAGAAGTTCGTAATTAAGCGAATCACTCCAGATTTTGTTCACATAGATCGACTTGTTCAGCGTTGAAGTTGCATCTGAAGGAGGAAGACGGACCACAGGCAACTCGTGTGTGTATTCGTGAACTCCGTTGCTGCTGTAGACGCTGCCCCCTGATGCTTGATGGCCGTTCGACGGATTGTTCGAGGAAATGGACGACCCACGACGTCTTCCAATTTTCTTGAAAAAACCCTTAGCTCCGCTGGAGTTTGAGTTGTTTCCTGTCAACAGATCATCGTCAAACTTATTATGGTGGTGAGGGGATAGCGACAGCAGCGCATTTGGCGGCGGCTGCAACGTAGGAACGTACTGCGCGGACTCGATTTGCAATTGGAAATGGTGCGCAATGGATGCCAAAGGAGTTTTCACCGTTTCTGGAGTATTCAAAGGATAAACTATGGGCAGCAAAAAGATGTAATATCCCGGCTGGAAATTGCGTGCCTCGATGTTCTCACCGGAAAATAGGTTTTCGTGCTTTGCCAGGTCCTTTCCGTTCTCGTCAATTTCGTTCACGTAATCTTTCGGACTCAGGGGCTCAAAAGCGCGTATCTCTTGTGTTGGTTGTTGCGAACAAAAGACCTCCGTAGAGCTCCGAGTTTTCGACGACGACGTTGTCGTCGAAGTGATGGCAGAAGCCGAATCCTGTTGGAAATCAAAGTTCAGATCATCCACATAATCTTTGTCGTCCACCGCTGACTGTTCCTTGAACGGAATAAAACAGTCTGGATTCCTCAGATCCAGATCCCACTCAATGTCTTTGGAAACTTTGTATCTCTCTTTGAAAGAGATTTTCTGTTTTCCCTTTTGCGTGTCCACCAGTATTCCAGATATCCATTTCGTGGAAGCATCCGCAAAATACTTTGCCTTTGCCACCGCCGTCAGTGACTGCATTTTGGAAAGTTTCAAGATGACAGCAAACGTGTGGTTTGCCACGCTGTGATGGCCGTGTCGATAGGTCTTGATTGCTCCTGGAGCGTTCTGGGTCGACTCATTATCCTCAGCATCGCTCTCGTCCTCGTCGCCCTCATCGCCATCGTCTTCCTGCGTCTCTTCTGCAAGCCTTTCCCTTTTTTTTGCTGGATTGTACGGAAGAAAAAGAATCTGTCCGCTCCCGGAGAGATAAGCACTGGTGTTCTTCAAGGCTGGCGTCCCTGATGTGAGTTTGAAAGGTGATTTGCTTCCTTTGGCCGACTTCAACCGCAACGCATTGAAATTTAGTCCCTGCTGTGTGAGATACTGGACCAACGCCTCATTGTAAGACTTGAGGTTGGCCCGCACCGTGTCGTGATTGGCGTCGCTGGTGAGGTCGTCGTTACTCAGTGTGAATGAATTGAGGTCCAGCGAGCTTCTCGGAGAGTTACCAATCGAGTCGCGGTGATTGTTGTAGGGACCCGTGCTGCTCATGGACTGAAGTCTGTTCCTAAACATCTTGATGGATCCGGAGCCGGATCCTGCTCGGGTGGCCGGGGGCTGCGACGAGTTTGTGGAGCTTTTGCTGAGCCCAATCGATATACCTTTTGACCCGATCACGTTTGAAAGCACCCCCTCGGGCGCAGGCGACGATCTCTCGACACTGACTTTGTGGGCACCTTGTTTCGACGTCAGTCCGCTCTTTGCCGGGTTGCCGGGAATAGACCCTGGGTCCGGAAATGGTTCCGGATTGTATTTTGCTGTCATATGATGGCTCTGGGGTGGCGAATCGGACGTTATTCAGATAAATTTGTTTGTTGCCAGCTGGCGTGAACGCTCTGTGCGGATCGGTTCACAGGGATCAGGGGGGGTGGGAAACAGAGGGTAATTAATTGTATTGTTTTGCAGTTCTGAGGGATCCCCAAGACTGGAGTTCAGCACGCTGTCCTGATCGGAGTATTTTTGAGCGTTCCGAGCGTATGGCTAACAAAATGCAATACTTTTATTAAGAACAGACAAGTGCCATAAAAGAACAAAGGGGAAAAAAAGGGTTAGAAACTGCCAAAAAAATATGCCATGTGATGTGCGGAAAAAAAAAATCCTAAAACTGGCTCACAGACTGCATAACAAAGAGCAACTGAAGGGTTATGTTTTGGAAATGACGGACACTGGGTATGAAAAAGGAGAAAAAGACGCAGAACAAAATTCTTGAGGGATGGGAGCTGGTCGTGGTTCCGAAGCCGGAATCAAGGGTCGAAAGAACAAGGATGGAGATATGGAGGAGCAATGGAGCTCGCGTGGTTGGAAGGGGAGCTATCGGAAGCACTGCTGGGAGTCAGGTGAGTGCGAGTTCTTCTCAAAGTAGCAGGGAACCGTCTGTTCGGCCATCCGCAGAGCGCAATGCGAACGACGAAGAGACCAAGCTCAAGACTGTAATTATTGTCAACCAATCGGAACCCCCAGCAGAGGTGTTGACACAGAGCAACTATCCTGTTGTACGGACGAAATGGGTTATTGACTCGCTGATTGCGGGGAAACCGCTACCGTTCGGAAACTACGAGTTCAAACAGAGCCAGAAAAGACCCCTCGAAGAGACCTTGGAAGATGTGGCGCATGAGCCTGTGGCGCAGTCGGCACCGCCACTGACGCACGCCGATAAGCTGCGACGGGTGCTGACGAGAAAGCAGTGGGACGGGTCGGAGCTGGCGGTGAATGTGCGGGTTGCCAAGCAGTTTGAGCGGATCGTAGCTCTTTATGAGATGATGCAGCTTTTTGACGCCAACTATGCGTTCAGGATAAAGAATTACCGTATCGCGATCGACCTGATCCAGTCGCTCAAGAGGCCGATCGAGTCTGCACGGGATCTCGAGAGCGTTGGTCTGAACAACGGGACGATTGCAGAGCATGTCGAGGAGATTCTGCGTCGCGGCACGTTTCACAAGCTCGAAGTTCTGGAACAGATGGCGGAGAAGAGCGAGAATCTTTCGTTGATGGAGAAATTTCAGAAAATTCATGGATTTGGGGCGAAATCGGCTCTGCGGCTCATACATTGTGGGATAAAAAATGTGGCGGACATTTGCCGAAACCGCGAGGTTTACACTGCCCTAAACACCCAGCAGAAGCTGGGGATCCAGTACTACGACGACTGGGTGTCTCGAATACCTCGTGAGGAGGTTGAGAGACACTACGAGTATGTGAAAAAGGAGGGCCAGGCCGTTGGACTGAATGTGATGGTGATGGGGTCGTATCTCCGCGGAAAATCCACGTGCGGCGACGTTGATTTCCTGGTGTATCGAGAAGGGGTTGAGAGGACAGAGATTGCAGGGTATTTGTACCAGTTGGTTCGACGACTGCAAGCAACTGGGTACATTGTGTGCGAGTTGACGGAGGTTAATGCTGGAATGCACAAGTTCAATGGTGGATGTCGTCTGAACAATGCAGGACCATGTCGACGGATCGACATTATTGCCTCTGGACATTCCCAATTGGGCTCTTCAGTGCTCTATTTTGTTGGAAACGATGTATTCAACCGGTGCATTCGGATGTTGGCGACGATTCGCGGATACCATTTGAGTGACAAGGGACTATTTACTGCCGACAAGTCTGTTTGTTTGGCTTCTGCAGACGAGCGGGCGATTTTCCGTCTGTTGGACATCGATTGGGTGGATTATAAGGACCGGAACTTGTAAGCCGCACACTGTAAAAAAAAAGAATTTTTTTTGCTCCAATTTTTCATGTTTTGTTGCGGCGCGGTCCCAAAAGTTGTTTCAGATTCGTATCAGTAGGAAAAATAGAAACATCTGGTGAAAATCTAGACAAAAAGTGAAATACAACGTTTTCATTTGGCTGAAGTGGAACCAGAACTGGAGAATCCGTGAGAACAGCTCAGAACCACGGCCAACAACACGTTGGTAGCATACAAAATACACTCGTTATAACACGACATGAAAGAGGAGACTGTGGAGGCTGCAGGGGCCAGCGAGACTGCCGAAGTCGCCAGCTCAGTCGGCCGCGTGGGGGCTCCTAAAAGACCCGCAGCTCTGGAGCTTTCTGCGCTGAAACAGCCCAAGACCCAGGAGGAGCTCGAAAAGTTTGCGTACAAGATTGTGTCGCCTGGGCTGCCACCGCTCAGCGACAAGAACCGCAACACAGTGCTGCTTAGCAAGTCAATTGAGCTGCAGCAGAAAAAACTGATCGGCGAGCGTGTTTCCAGCGACGCAGAGCCCGCAAGTTCGGCCACAAGTGCCTCGTCTGCCACCTCGACTGAGCACAAAAACAGCGGACCGACAGCAAAAAGAGAGATACCACCAGAACGGCTGTCGGAAAAACCAATGAAACGTTCCAAGCCGCCGCCCCCACTGAACATTCGGCCACTTCCATCACGTTTGGCCAACCCTTCAATTCGTTCGGCCCCGCTCCGCAGTCGACATCGTGTCGCGGGAGCGTACCGGCCTCCCGACATCCTTGCACCAGCAAGACACCATCCGTATCCACATGCATTTCCGACGGCGTATCCAACGGCATATCCGCCATATGCTCATTACGGAACCCCCTACGCTCCGTATGGCCCATACGCACCGTACGGCCCGTATGGAGTCCCAATGGTGACACCAATGCCTGTTCCCAGTTACCATCCGGTCGTTTATCGCGGTGTTTCCGCGGCCAGCGCGGCCAGCGCGGCGCCAGTTTCGCAGAGACACAAGGTTTCTCTGAAGGAAAACAGGTTTGCCGTTTCTGACGAAACGCATCCGCGTTTGGACCTGTCGAACCCGAGACAGGGCTACTCGCCGGTGGTGAATTCTGCGAAACCACGTCCAAAAGAGGCTGTTTCCGAGGAGCCTGCGCGCGCGAGTCCTGTGGTGGACGTGTACGTGGCGAGTGCAGATGACGACGAGGAAGAAGACGACGTGGAGTCTCGAGCGATCGAGGAGCACGCGCAGTCGACCCCGATTCCCGAGAGTCGGTTTTCTGGAATATCTGGAGAGATCCGACTCAACGACCAGGTTTACAACTACAGCTACGACGGGGATGACATGCGCGAGAAGTTTGTCGAGCTTTGTGGGGTGATTTATGATGACTTTGTGCGTCGATTGGAAAGTTGAGCATGATAGAGTTAGTTAGTGGTTGAATTCCAGAGCGAATCTCTTGCAAAAAAAAAAAAAAAGTTCACTTCGAAAAAATTTAAATCAGAAAATTCCTTAACAATTTATACCACAAGGTTTTTCTTGGAGACAAGAAAACTTGACATATTTATTATTTCCCTCCATGTTGAGGGCCACCTTAAGAGCTCAGCGATATGCTGAGAACGGCATAAGAAGTTGTGTCTCGACGATACGTCCGTGCACGGCGCGAAATTTGCAGCAACTGCGATGGTTGTCGGTAGCCAATGAAGACAGGAAGAATAGTCAGACTCCTGAGTTGGGACTCACGGGACGGGTTTTTGACGACCGTTCGGTCTGGACCGAGTTTAATGAGGGATTGGACAAGCCGCCGTCGTTTTTTAATTACAAGTCGAGTTCTTCGGGCCTTTTTCTCAACCCCTATCTGAAGAGACCCTCTGGACTGAAGGAGTTCAGTGGCGAATCGCTCGAGAAGGCGGAGAAGTTGCGACTGGCGATAATCCGCGACGAGTCTCCCGAGGGTTTGCGCAATTACATCCGCAATTTGGACCGTCTCAGCGACATTCTGTGTCGTGTGATTGATCTGTGCGAGTTCATCCGGGTGGTGCATCCAAACAAGGGCTTTGTCAACGCGGCCCAGGAGTGCCATCAGGAGATGTTCCAGTACATGAACATTTTGAACACTTCGGAAGAGCTGTTTGTGAAGCTCGAACGTGTTCTCAACGATCCGGCGATCGCTTCGCAGCTCGACGAAGAGGAGCTGGCCGTGGGCAAGTTGCTCTACTCGGACTTCAAGAAGTCCGGAATCGACATGGATGACACCACGCGCAACAACTTTGTTGAGCTGAGTCAGCACATTGCCATCACGGGCCAGCATTTCAGCAACGGCGTGGCAGATTCGAGCGAAGATTACATTCTGATCGACAAGAGTGTGATCAGAGACGGCGACATAAGCAAGAACTTGGTCAGATATCTGAGCTACGACAGAAAGGGAAACCTCAAGATCCCTGTTTATGGACGTGTTCCGTTCGAGCTGTTGCGCAGCTGTCCGAACAAACAGATCAGAGAAAAAATCTGGCTAACTCTCCACAACGTTCCCGGCACTCAGATCGTCTATCTAGAGAACATTCTCAAATACAGAGGTGTTTTGGCGCATTTGATGGGCAACGGAAGTTTTAATGAGTACCAGTTGAGCGAGAAGATGGCCAAGAATCCGGAGAATGTGATGAGTTTCCTGCAGAACCTGTTGAAAGAGGTGTCCAAGGATGTTGTCTCCGAACTGAGACTGTTGTACAAATACTATCCCGACAAGCCAGTCGAAAACCCGACCGACGAGGAGCTGTTCAAGATCATCCGGCCTTGGGACAGGGACTATTTGACGACGTTGCATCTGATGAAGCAACGGTCGACCAATCTGGAGGATATCAGCTCGTATTTCTCGGTGGGGACAGTTGTTGACGGGCTGTCGAAACTGTTCAAAAGCATCTACGGAATCGAGCTGCGTCCGGTTAAGTCGGAGGTTGGCGAAACGTGGTCGAACGACGTGCGCAAGTTCGAGGTGGTGAGCGAAACTGAGGGGATTGTCGGAATCATCTATTTGGACCTTTTCTACAGGGACAACAAGACGTTGAATCCAGCACATTTCACGGTCTGTTGTTCGCGGAAAATCTATCCTGAGGAGCTGGATCCAGAGGACGAGTTTAACCTGAAGTTGCAAACCATCCAGACAGGACGGTGTGGTGACGAGATCTTCCAACTACCAGTGATCTCCCTCGTTTGCAACTTCGCTCCCGACACGGGCTCCAGCAAAAGTCTTCTGACATTGGCACAGGTGGAAACCTTGTTCCATGAGATGGGCCACGCCATGCACTCGATGCTGGGTCGCACCAAACTGCACAACGTGAGCGGAACGCGGTGTTCGACGGACTTTGTGGAGCTTCCGTCAATCCTGATGGAGCATTTTGCCAAGGACGAACGCGTGTTGCTGTCGTTTGCTCGACACCACGAGACCGGAGAGCCGCTGCCTATCTCGCTGCTGAGAAGACACCAGACAGACAACGGGTTCCTCAACAAGTCGGAAACGTTTGGCCAAATCAAGATGGCTCTTTTGGACCAAGTTCTGCATTCCAACGTGGTTTTCGCCAAAGATTTCGACGTGGTGAACATCTACCACGACCTGGAGAAACATCTCAAGATCTACAACGACTCGATCTCAAACTGGCCCGGAAAGTTCGGCCATCTGTACTCGTACGGCTCGGTCTACTACTCGTACTTGTTCGACCGTGCGATCGCGGCCAAAGTCTGGGAACATTTGTTCGCCAAGGACCCGCTCGACAGACGCAGCGGCGAACGCTTCAAGAACGGAGTTCTGCGCTGGGGCGGGGCACGTGACCCGTGGCAGCTGCTGGCGGACGTTCTGGAGACGCCTGAGCTGGCCAAGGGCGACCAGAGCGCGATGGAGTTTATTGGACGGGCCAGCAACATCTAGAACACATGTATATAGGCCGCAGAGGCCAAGTGTAGTATAATAAATTTTATTGCAGAGGTGCTCGGTGGACAATTTTTCTGAAAAGTTCTTTAGATTGTGTGGAAAAAAAAAATCAGTGTTGAAAACGTTTAGCGAGAGTGAATGTTGGCTTTTGTTGAGCAAACAGTGTAAATATGTCTGAATTCGAAGGGGAAATCACCATTACGATCAAGTGAGTGGAATCGAACAGCGCGGATGTTATGGCAGATACTAACAACAGCAGATCGTCGGGAGACAAGAAGTATCAAGTGACGGTGGCGAGATCGGCGACGGTGGCGGAGCTGAAGGAACAGCTTGTTGGCCAGACCGAGATCCCAGCAGATAGACAGAGATTGATCTACTCCGGTAAAGTGTTGAAGGACGGCGATGTTGTTGGCTCTTACAAGATCCAGGACGGCCACACGATACATTTGGTGAAGGGCGCTGCTAAGAACGGTGAAGCTAGTGCCGCCGGCGCAGGAGCGGGCGCGAGCGCACCAGCCACAGGTGAAAGTGGCGCAGCTACGAGCGAGCCTGGCGTGCCGCAAAATATTGCTGCGGGCCAGGGGGCTTTCAACCCGCTGGCAGGGTTGACTGGCGCCCGTTATGCTGGTTACAACATCCCGATGCCGTCCATGGAGTCTCTCGGGTTTGGTGCCGACGGCATGCAGCTTCCGGACGAGAACCAGATGGAGCAGATGATGGAGAACCCGATGTTTCAGGAGAGCATGCGGTCGATGCTTTCGGACCCGCAGATGCTCGATTTTTTGATTCAGCAGTCGCCACAATTGAGCTCGATGGGACCTGCCGCTAGGGAGATGTTGCAGAGTGAGTATTTCCGGAACATGTTGACGAATCCACAGATGATGCGGAGCATGATGCAGATGCAGAGAATGATGGGAGGTGGTGGCGCGGCCACCGGCAGTTTCCCAGCCCCAGGTGGTGCCGCAACCAGTGGTTCTCCTGCCGACTCGACCAGCTCAGCCACCGCCGCAGGCTCGGGCTCAGCCACACCTGCTTCCAGCACCGCCACACCTGCTGCAGCCAACCCATTTGCTGCTCTGTTTGGAGGAAACGGCGCTGCGGGTGCTGGTGCTGGTGCAGCCAATCCATTCATGAACCCTGCTTTGCTCAACATGTTTTCTGGCGCTGGCGGCGCGGCTGCGCCAGCTGTTGCCGACAACAGACCTCCTGAAGAGGTGTTTGAGGTCCAGCTGCGTCAGCTGAACGACATGGGATTTTTCGACTTCGATCGCAACGTCACTGCTCTGAGAAGAAGCGGTGGCTCGGTTGAAGGAGCCATTGAGGCTCTTCTCAACGGAACTATCTGATTGTTATCAATAAATTTTTTTCTATCAAGGGTGTCTTTTTCCCCACAAATTCTTAATATAAGCTTTTTTTTTTTTTTTGCTTCTCGGGAAGAGTGAAAAATTTATCTAGCTAAAGCTATTTCGTGTGCGTACAACAGGCAACTTATGGCCAATGATTAAGACCGTCTTCAGCACCAACAAGGGGTACTATATACCGCAAAAGGACCCGGAAGATGCAATCCAGCTAACAGAACCACTGATCACCAACGGGTTTGATCAGTTTTCTTGGAAAGGCGAAGATGACTCGGAAGACGAGGAGGATGATTCCAATTACCACCAGCATTCCGCACATTGCAGCTACCAGGATAGTGGAGAGTTTGTCGAGAGTTATCTCACGCCTTTGAATGGCACGAAACAGACGGAAAAACAGGCCCGGGCTTCCAAAAAAGAGAAAAATCAGGCCAAAAGAGGGGAAAAAGCATCCAAACACCAGTCTTCAGAGACGAAGAAAGCCCCAGCCAATAAGCTCAATACCCTGAACTCTTTACTCGATCGTGCCGCTCGTCTCACGTCCCACAAAACCCTCAAGTTCTACGACATCACCGTTTACAAAGAGGACCTGCTCAACCTTCAGGACGACGAGTGGCTGAACGATAACAATTTGGCCTTCATTTACGAATATCTCACACATTTCCAGATCATTCCTACGCTTCGCAGAAGAATGCGCTATTTTTCTGAAGAAATGATCGATAAAACAATCATCCTGCTCATGCCGACGTTCACGTTCCTGTTGGCAAACCATCCGTCGCCGGCCGATCTGAAAGGTGTGCTGCCGCCTATAGAAAAAGCCACTTTTGTTTTCATGCCTCTCAACGACAACGACGACCTGGAACTGGCAGAGGGCGGATCACACTGGTCCCTCGTGTTGTGTTGTCCAAAAGACAGGAAAGTGTTTGTGTACGACTCGATGTATCTGGCCAATGAGAGAGAAACAGAAACGTTGGTGCAGAAGCTGGAGCTGTACTACGGATTCCCGTTCGAGATCATCACAGACCAACACACACCGCAGCAGATAAACGGATCCGATTGCGGCATTTCGGTCGCAGCAAACACCGCCATTCTGCTCAGTCGTATTCTGGGGGCCGAGCCAAACAGAAGAATCAACTTGAGTCTCGAGAACGTGAGATTCAGCGCCATCGACGCCCGTATCTTTGTGCTGGGGACAATTCTCAATCTCGTTTCACGTGACGACCGAATCACGTGACGTCTGTGGTTTGTATTTTTTCTATTGCATCTGTCAACTGTCCTGCGCAATGAGACTGATTGTGGCCCAGCACTTGAACTGTGTTGTGTACCACCTCTGCCATAGATCGACAAAACACAGACAAAACAAGCATACGAAACATCCTTGCACTGGAAAGAGTATTTTTATAATTTTCATAGCATAGTTTTCTCGCGAGTACAAATCTGATAAACACAGAGCCACCTACCAGCTACGATTGTTCTACCAGCATGCCATATCGACAATGACGTGAGTTATTCCGTTCCGTTTTTCCTTCTAAAAAAACACCAGCTAACTGACTTGTGCAGTTACGTTCCCGTTGGGTACACGACGCCGCCTTTCCCGTCGTTATCGTGGCCGTTGGGTCCGACCAGATCTTCCTACAAGAGCGCATTTCTGTATCACAAGTCGGACATTGTGTTTTTCACGGTGTATTGGTCGCTGATTCTGATGGCGTGTTTCTACTGTTCTGCAGCAGTGATTGCGATGCTGACACACTACAAGAACAACACTTCTAAACGCAACTTGCTGACTCTACTGTACATTTTGCTGGGATACGCTGTGATTGCAGTGGTCCAGGGGTTTATTTCGGGTAGTCTGATTGGTGTTTTGATTGCCGAAATCTACAGAAGTGCCGAGTTTGGCATGAGCACGTGGATTCCGTTCACTTACGGGCTGATTGTCGTGTTATTTAACATTACAACTTCGTATTCTCTTACAAGTGTGCTGTTGTAGTACATAATATATAGCAAATGCGCAAGCCTGTGGATGTGAGCGTTCGTTTCACAGGATTTCGTGCAAATGGAAAATGATTTTCGAACCAAATGAATCCATGATGGTGCAAACACAAGCAAATTGGAGCTTTCCGTTGGTATTCGCTCCTCAACAATCGAAACAGTACATTCTCACCTCTCCGTTCTCGGACCCACAGACAAACCTCGAGTCTCCAAGAGCCACACACAGAACCGGACTGCTGCACCCGCCGAAAGTGTGCATGCACTTGCCGTTCTGCAAGTCCCAAACCTTGACAAGTCGGTCGTGGGCTCCGCTCACGATTCTGAAGGTATCTGCCGCGATCGACAGCACCCCTTCGATGTGGCCAAACTGCGTGCGCACGCACTTGCCCGTTCTGGTGTCCCACAGCTTGATGGTGTTGTCCAGCGAGGCCGTCAACAGGTGTGTTGGGAAGTCGGGGTTGTTGAACGGATCGGTCTTTTCTTCTTCTGCGGTGTCTGCCGACTCGGCAGTTTCTGCTGCGGGCTCGGCTGCCGACGCGGCGTCGGCGTTCTCGGTGTCGTCGGTGATCTTGTCGTCGAAATCAGTCACAATGGTGTCCTTCATCGTGAACGGAATCACACACTGAACCTGGCCAATGTGGCCGTTGTTCTCGACACCACCAAACACCCGCAGACACTCGTTGGTCTTGAGGTCCCACATCCGAACCGTGGCGTCGTCTGAGGCACTGAAAACGGTGCCGCTTTTGGCGTGGATCTTGACGCAGTTGACCCAGTCGGTGTGGCCGCGCAGCGTGTAGCACGTGCGTGTTTCCACGTGCCAAACTTTGACGGTGGTGTCTGCAGAGCCCGAGACAATGATCTTCTCGTGGAAATCAACGCTCACAACGCCCTCCTCGTGTCCGGTGTAAGTCGAGATGCACTGGCCCGTGCGGTAGTTCCACACCTTGATGGTGGCGTCCAGACCGCCCGTGATGAGCTTCTGGTCGTCGAAAACAAGCGTACGAACGCCACGGGTGTGGCCCGTCAGCGTGCGCACGAGCTGGCCCGTCTCCACGTTCCAGATGTTGATGGTTTTGTCGTACGAGCCTGTCATCAACAGGTTGTTGTTGTCGTACTGACAGCACAAAACCCCGTCCTTGTGGCCCTCAAACTTCTTGATCTTGTAGATTCCCTTTCTCCAGTTTCTCTCCACCTTGTACCGCACCGAGTACACTGCCTTCCAAGGTCTTGTCTTGCGCATCAGCTTCTTTCTCTTGGAGATCTCGCTGATCTTGGAACACTCATCCAACGGAGGCGGCAGTTTGCCCGTCTCGTCGACGTTCTTTTCGGCCTCCTCGATCTTGCGCTTGCGCGTGCTCTCCTGCAGCTTCTTCACTGCCATCAGCGGAAGTCCCCAGCCACACTGCGGACACTTGCGGTCAATGTGCTGCTCGCACATGTACCGCCACACACGGTCGTCGTCTGCAAGCTGTTTCCATTTGGTGGACACCTGTGCAGCATTGCACAGACTCTGACAGTCCAAATAGCACAGGATTTTCAGCGCAATCTCGCCCGGAAGCGTCTCGATGAAATCGATCTTGATCAGCTTGGAAACCTCCTGCGATATGAGCGACAACTGCGGAAAACAGCACTGGGTCAGCAGTCCCTGCAGTATCAGGGCCCTATGCTGGTTGGGAGCCGCAGAAAAGATCGACCACACGTGGCTGATGGCCTCCTGGTCTCGGCGCGGCAGCTTTTCCAGCTGACTCTGGATCTCGGTCATTTTGGTCTCGTCGGCACGCTTGTTGCACCGGATAGTAGGGTTGTGTCTGTAGCAGTACTTCTTCTTGGAGTCGTTCTGGTCGTTGATATGACTGGCCAGAAACGGCGTCAAGATCGAAGTGTCTGAGTCAAGCGGAGCGGAAGGTTGCAGGAGCGGAGTGAGCGGAGAAATGGCGCTGGAGGCGTTGTTCTCTGCACCTGTGTTGGAGTTGATATTCTCCTCGTTGGTGATGCTGTTGGATAGAACCAGATCCAGCTTGTTCACCTCGGGAGAAGTGCACGTTTTCTGAAGGTAATTCATCGTCAAATGCTGGCGTGTCTCTGGCGAAGACGGTGTTGAAGTAACTTGATGCTGTTCTTATCGGTTGAAACAGCCACAGCAGATAGAGAATTAAAAAAAGACTAAAACGTCTGTTATTATAATTTCGCATCTTGTGCGTGAAAATTGTGGAAAAAAAAAAAGCCGCGAGCCACAGTTTCGGAGTCTGCGAGCCTGTTCGTGCGGCTTGTGAGTCACGTGATACAGTCAATCGTGGCGTCGGCCCCGGCCCAAATTTTTTTGTTCCTAGCTGTCCATCTATGTAGGAGTGTACATGTGTATCTTGAGGTCACCCATGTTTATTAGAATATCTGCTGCAACCGTCCAACACTCGCCACCGTGCTGGTTCCCGGGTCGTACAACTGAGTGAAGTACTGTCCCGCACCACTTGTGTACGTCCCGGTGTTGCTGCCGTGCAGCTGGACCTCCGTGTAGTACCATCCCATGCGATCCCAGATCCTGCCACGCCACGGAATAATGTTGGCCATGCTGTAGATCACGTCGACAATCGAGTTGTACTCCTCCAGACCGGGCGCCGTCGTCTGTGTCTGTCGATCGCGGATCATCGAGGTGTAGTTTGACACGATCGCCAGCGTCGTGTGTTCCAGTAACAGGCTTACGTAATCCGCCGAATTCTGCTGGTAATCCTCCATAAATCCGTGGATGAGAGCGCTCATGATCTGGTCGTAGTTGTAGGTGAGTGTTTTTGCCGAGGACATTGTCGTTTCGTAGGGGAGCGAAACGGCGCTGTTGGTGTAATTGAAAGCCGTTTTGGACGTCAAGGTTGTGGAAATTGTCGTCATCGACGCGGTTGTTGCCGAGATCGATGGAGACGCAGTTTTCTGGTTCACAGACGCTGCTGATTGCAGCGGACTGACGTATTCGAACGGCTGGTAAATCGTTTGATAACTGTCGATATCTTCGTACTGAATGTCTTGATCCATCGTCAATTGGTCGTGCAAAAACAATGTCTTTGCACCCTGCAAAATCCTCCCCGACCAGCTCAAACTCGATAATATTTCGTGGAAATCCTCGCAAGCCTCGTCCTGTTGATTTGTGTTCTGCAACCCAAATTTGTATTTTACCCAATCGTCGTATATCCGCGTCGCCAGTGTCGAGTTCTGGCTCAAAATCGAGTTGTAGACATAGCCATATTGTTCAATGTCCTGTTCCATGGCGTTGCAGATTTCATTGAAATAATATGTTTTATACACATCTCCCGAAGCAGATGGAATAATTACCTCTGTATCCCAGCTTGCTGAAGTTGGTGTCTCGGTGTAGAAGACCTGGGTCTCGGTGGCCGAAATATCCACAGACGTTAGGCTCGAATAGATCTCGCTTGCCTCCGAATATATCGATGACGTCATCGACGAGGGAAGCGCAAGGTAAATCTGTTCTGCTGCCTCCATAACCCTGAACTCGGCCCGGAAGTCCATAAAAAGGGTGCTATTAAGCTGTTCGAGCGCGCTTTTGTACGCCGCAACTGCCGTGCCGGTCGTCACAACCTGGTCTATATCGGTCGTGGACATAACCGAGTCAATCACACGGTAGATTGCCGCAAGTTTGTCCTCTGTCAGAACTGCAGTTGGAATGGCCGAGAACACGGGAGCAGCAAGGAGAAGTAATCCTAAGCGCATTTTCAATTACTGATACTTCGTAGATACATCTTTACATACAGACAGCTATACGCGCGGTATTTATGGTCCGTCTAGACCTCGGTGGCTTGGACAAATAAATGTGGGCAAGGCATAATAGTCCCGAAACTTGGGGCATGTGTAACCGGTCTTTTTTATATTTTTGAGTCACGTGATACGCGTCACGTCACCACTTTTCCTCAGGGTTCTTTTTGAACTCTTCGTAATCAGCTTTGTTGAAAATGCTGATCTCCGTCTCATTTTCGACGCCGTAGTCCACCAGCTTCTTGGATTCGTCCTCGAGGTCCAGAACCCAGTCGTCGTCGTGGTCCAAATTCACCACCAGGTTCATTGTTTTGGATCCGTGTGCGTGCGTGTAGATCTTGAGTGTGTCGTAAGGAACGTTCCGGTATGGCCGCAGCCCGCCTGTGGTGTTGATGGTCTGCACAATCAAATCAAACAATTGCTTGGGAGTGGTGTTTTTGAGGTCGACATGCGGGAACACATGATTCTTGACGTTTCTGTAAGGGAAAGACTTGATGATTCGCACGGTTAGCACGGAATCAGTCACTGAAGAATGTTAGTCGGTGAGACTTTCGGCGCAACTGGTGCTCTACTTACATGGCCTTGCAGTTGACGTGAGTGGCTCTTCCAGATCGTACTTGGACATGTTACTGCTAGCAATTAGTTCTGTTCAAACAAAAATCTCCAGACTTTAATTTTTTTGGCTTCTAGAAATGGCTTTATATATTGCACCAAATATTTAAAAAAACAAAAAAAAAAATATTTTCCCTGCCGTCGTGCGCCGCACAATCACTCTTCAGGGACCACCAGTCGTGGTAGCTCAAAGTCCAAATCGAACATCAACGAGCTTATCTCGACCAGACCGGTCTCAGCGACATACTCAGCCCAATGGTCGAGCAGCTCGTCCAACTTGGCCTTGTTGGTCTGCGAAAGATCATGGATTTCGCCCGGATCGTTTTTCAGATCAAACAGCTGCCATTTTTCAGGTCCAAGAGGCTTCGGAATATAAACTGCCTTCCAATGACCCTTTCTGACTGCCTGTTGGCCGAAAAGTTCCCAGCCGGTGATGGCGTTCTCGTCGTGAATTTCAGGAGCTTTTCCCACGAGATAACTCACCCACGACTTTCCACGTGGCTCCACCACTGGCCGTCCGTGGAACACTTTTCCCGGGTGTTTGACTCCAGCTAGCTCCAGAACCGTCGGCAAAATGTCCATCACCGTGCAGAACTCATTCGAGATCTTTCCCTTCAGCGGATCGGACCCATTCAGTCCAGGATACGACACGATCAAAGGACATCTAATTCCTCCCTCAGTTGTCCATGCCTTGAGCATGTATGAAGGAGCCGTGGCAGCCTGTGCCCATTGGTCAGAGTACCATGTGAAGGAATCGCCATTTCCAATGTTCTCATACGAGTTGTTGAAGTAAGCGTTAATGTTTTTGTTCATGTTTTCGATTTTCAGCGGCATGGCCTCCATGAACATTCCTTCTGCACCATTATCGGACATGAACAGAACAAACGTGTTGTCCAGCTCTCCGGTGGCCTCCAGATGATCCAGAACACGACCAACATTCTTGTCCAGAACATCCACCATTGCAGCATAAACTTCCATAATTCTCGACTCAACTTTTCTCTCGTGATCTGTGAGATCTTTCCATGGCTTATCTCTAATCGTCTCAACAACATGTGGCTCCACTCCTTCAGGAACAACTCCCAGCTCTGTAGCTCTTTTCAGTCTTTCACTTCTCAAGACAGCAGGTCCAGCATCGTACCGACCTTTGTACTTGTTGATCACTTCCCGGGGAGCCTGGAACGGCCAATGTGGAGCTGTGTATGTCAAACACCCAAAGAACGGTCTGTCCTTACGAAGTTCCTTGTTGGACAGAAATTCCAAGCCTCTATTGGTGAAATATTCCGTGCTGAAATAGTCGTCTGGAAGATCTGTGTGTGGGTCAAGCAACTGGTCATCCTCACAAAAAAGCGGTCTCAAGAGACCAATAGGAGTTCCGTCCGGTTTGAGTGGAAAATACTTGTAATGGTTGCCGGCGCCAGGAAGCAAAGTAAACGACTTCTCAAAACCTTTTGTGATGGGCCATTGATCCTTCTCCAGACCTAAATGCCACTTCCCAGAGATAAAGGTGTAGTAATCGCCATCTTCATTCAAAATCTGTGGGAGTGGAGCCACTCTGTCGTTCAAATATCCCTCGTATCCGGCTTTACCCTTGAAAACCTCTGGATGTTCCCGAGCAAACTCAATCATCTGTCCCAAACCAGCAATGTGATTGTCTGTTCCAGAGAAAAGCATCGACCTCGTGGGCGAACATGCCGAAGCGGTGTGGAATTGAGTGAATCTGGCACCTCTTAAAGCCAGTTTTTCGAGATTCGGAGTGTCGATCTCTCCACCAAATGCACTCAGATCGGTGAACCCAAGATCGTCAGCAACGATAATCAAAAAGTTAGGTTTCGACATGTTTGATATATTGGTTCCTGGTGAAAACTTGTTGAAAAAGAAGAGCAACGAACGATTAACGCACTTAAATACGTCCGGTTGAAACTCTCCGCGGTGCCGAGTAACACTAATTGTCACGTGACCAGGAATAATTTTTTATCTATATGAGAAATTGAAGATCGCGGTGGTTTTTAGTCGCTAATGACAAACAATATGCTTGCGACGATAGAACGTCTTGATGCAGAACAGAGATAAAGGTAGGTGGCGCATACTTTTTTAGACTGTTTCTGGATCCTAACAGTCTCACAAATATCGACGGATTAGTTTCTGTGGAGAGAGTTTTCGGCTAGGTGGCTTGCAAGCCACTGTGGAAAACTGAGTATGGCGTGGCGGTCTCCGCTGTAGTCTTCTGTGTGCAATCACATATCGGTCAAAATCCTAGATAATCGTTTGTTGGGTGTTGCTTTGTCCTTGTATTCAACACTAGGGAGTGGACAATCTCCGTCATAAGTCAGATGTGGAGCCATGCATACTATTTTTTTTGATGATGTGGGGTAAACAATAGACATTTTCTTCGCGCGCATATGCAACCAGCTAGAAGCGAAAAAAGCCGCACGTCAGAACTGATTCCCGAGAACTGTGAAGCGCAGTCGAAAAACGGTGTTTAGAATGTCTCAATTGAGTCTGGAGGGCTCTGTTCTGGCATTTTCAGTTGTTCCGTCCGTTTTCGGGATTTTGGATGGTAGTGCATATCCTGTCACCAACTCGAGAAAGCTAGTTTTTTAGCCTCTTAAAAAAACTTTATCGGAGAACGTTTGTCGCGAAAAGTGTTGATACTGGCAGCATCGCTGTCGGCCGTCCGTATGCAGTGGTAACGGGCACGGAGGGCACGGATGGCACGGAGCTGGGCAAAAATCCGAGACACCAGTATCCGGGCGGTCGAAACTCAACATGATAACGACACTTCAAAGCACCCCCTAGGTTTGTGCCCCACAGGGTCCGTCGGGGTGGCGGACCCTGTGAGACCAAGCACGACGCCCCGTCCATTAAGGGAAGGTGAGGTGCGCCGCGTCATTTGGGTTGCTCGCCGCACTGACACGCTGTGAAACACCCGCAGGCACGCTGGCCCGACACGGCAGGACACGCTGTTCGCGTCGCGGGACCAGGGATGATGAGCCGCGCGACCGCGCGCGCGTTTCGCGGTCGCGGTCGCGGAATGCGGGAGTTCACGCGTAGCGCGCCCGCAAATCTTCGCGACTTTTTCCCCGTATGGTCCAGCAGCGCGCGCGAATTCACAGGGGACGCGCCGCCCGTTAGCGTTGCAAAACAAAAGGGAACTTCCCATTCTCCAAAAGGGGATGAAAATTTTACTATGCAAGGCCGATTTAGAAGGAGGCAGTTGAGAATATAAAGCACAGACATTCTGCTTTGTTCTTGCAGACTGCACTTTTTACACCGCTTGGTTTGTTGAGAAGAGATTGAGAACTCAAGGGGTCCGACAAAGAAACACCAGAGATACCAGATAATCGGCAGAGCGACCTTAGCACGATTTGGCTTTTGTCTTAGTTTTGTTTCGAATAAAAAATTAAGGGGGAAATTTTACCAGAAGGCAAGTGACCCACCAGTGTTTTTTCAGCCCCAGCCCGTTTTGTTTTCGCAGACACGTTTCAACGGCCGTCCATTGATACCCTGAACACATAGCATCCGCGCAGTGTGCTTCAGACCGGAACCGTGACACGTTATTTCTCGCATCTCCACCACGCCTTCGACTTCCCACTCGTTCCCACTCACTCCGTGCACCACCAGTCGACCGTTTATGGCCCAGACTGCAGCTTTTTGGTGCTGAAAGAAGAAATCACGTTTGTTTTCGACACATCATTTCCAGCTTTTGAATATTCAATCGGGTTGGATTTCTATATAAACCCTCCAATCTAGACACAGCAATCCACCAGATCTATACCACCCAAACACACCACCACCATGCGAGAAAAGATCACATACGGCCCACCGAGAAGACCCCACTGCGCTCCGTACGCGTTGCGGCTCGAGGCCATGGAAAACCACAAGAACAGAGCCATAGTTAACGAATATCTGCCCACCATCACGTCTCACCTCAGGACTCTGGAGTCTCGCGGCGAGGTGAACCCGGCCATGATTGACCTGCAGCCCGAGGTGAAGTGGTTCATGAGACCTTACTTGGTGAACTTTATTATACAGATGCACTCGTCGCTCAAGCTCAAGCCACAGACGCTGTTTCTGTGCTGGAACATAATAGACCGGTATTGCGCAAAGAGAATCGTGTTCAAACAGCACTACCAACTCATCGGATGTACCGCTTTGTGGATCGCGGCCAAGTACGAGGACAAGAAGTCCAGAGTTCCAACGGTGACCGAGCTCAGTCTGATGTGCTCCAACGTCTACGACGAGAGCATGTTTAAGGAGATGGAAATCCACATTCTGAGCACGCTAGGTTGGTCAATTGGCCACACCTCGCTCGAAGACATCTTGCAGCTGTCCATCAAGTTCTGCGACCACGACGGAAAGGAGAAGCTGGACAAGCCGTTGGACCAATACAGAGCAAACTCGCCGACGGTGAGCGCAATCCTGGCCATCAGCAGGTATCTGTGCGAGCTCTCGCTGTACGAGAGGTCGTACCTCAACTACAAGACCTCACTGATCGGAGTCACGGCGCATTTGATGGCGTGCTCGATGCTGAAGCTGGAGACCGGATCTTCGTGGCTAGAGAGCATCTTTGCGCGCTATCAGACGCACAAGTTCCAGACGAGAAACAAACAACTGCCGACGCCGGTGACGCCGTCCAAGTCGTTCAAACACTTCTGCAACGACGAGAACGACGACGACGTGGACTTGGACGCGGACGACGTGCGGTCGTTCGACTCCAACATCGAAAACAGAAACCCATATCCTTCGTACGGCCCGTTCATTGGGGGTTTCGAAGGCCACGAAACGGTCAAACAGCTCAGAACCATCTCGCTCATGTTACTGCGGTCGCTTCTCAATCCGCCTGACGTTCTCATCGAGAAGTACGCGCAACTCGGTGTCATCACGGTCATCAAAAACTTTGTCACGGAAAACCAGCTCGACCACCTGCAGGGAGACAAGGATCTCGAAGACCCAGAGGCGTTCACCGGAATTGCAGCAGAGGAGCTCACCAACATGCTTTTGAACCTCGACTCATTCTCGGAACTGGCGCAACCTCCTCGCCCACAGGCCCAGTACCAGATCGTTTACCAGTCCCCGGTTCTCAACAAGTCAAATTCGTCGCCGTTCAACTCTCCATCCAACTTCTCCTCGTTCAGCTCTATCTCGTCGCAGACAACCTACGACTCCAGCTACGAAGAGATCTCCGTCGGCAAGAAAATACCTCTCCATCACAATGGAGCCATTCACGGAAGATATCCAAACTCTTCGCCGATTCTCAATACTCCGAATTGAAAACGGCCTCAAGTTCCATGATCTTCGTGTAATATTTATCGTCCCGCGTTGTTGCTGCTCTCCGCTTGGCTAGGGCTTGTCGTTTGTTTCATGATCGCTTCCATCGTCTTGTTTTATCATATATGATTAACGATAATGCAAAAATGGATATATTAAAAAACAGAAAAAAAAATTAGATTACTATGGTACACGGTCTATCTTCATCTCGGTAACCAGAACGTCTGTTCCTTTCTTCTCTGCCGTGTTGCTGCTTCCGTTGTGCTCGCTCTCGGACTCGTATTCGTATTCGTACTCCACGTTCGGAGTCAAGTCAGCACTGGCTAGTCGGATGTGCGACTGGCTGCCAAACTCCTCCTGCGGAGATCCGGATCGCGACCGGTGCACAAACTTGTCGACAAATTTGCTGCGTTTTCTCACAGAGACCGTTGGCGACAGCTGCGGCGTCACTCGAGGCGTCGTTGGCGAATGGCTGCCGTCCACGAGATACTCTTGCGACGTGATGAACTCCGACTCTATGTAGGTGTCCCGTGTGACAATGATGTAAACCAACAGCAGGATGATGATGGTGAGATTCAGATAGTTGAGCTTTTTCTGGAAGTCCAGAGACCTGTGGAACGAGCTGAACTTGGTATCGGTCTCGGAAAGCATGTCCTTGAACTTGAGGTTCTGGAAGTTGAACAGGTTCTCGAAATGCACGCTTAGCTCTGTGTTCAACAGCTTGAAGTTGTGCATTTGGTTGAGAATCGTGTGGTTCAGCTGGTTGATCAGGTTGTTAAAGCGGTTGTTTTGACGGTGTTCCAGACTCTCGAAAGCGTTCGAGAGAATCCGCGATTGTTCTTCGATGTACAGCAACGACAGCGTGGCGTTCGACTCCAACAGCGAGATTCGTTTGATGATGTTCTTGTAGATCGACTCCTGTGTCGTGGCCGTCTGCGACGTCACCTTGGGCTTCAGCTCCGGGGTCTCGTCCACATCGCACAGCTGCTGCTCATTCTGTCGCAACTCCTGTAGAAACCGGTCCAGCCCCAAATACGGCGTGATCTTGCAGTCCTCGTCGTCCTCGACGCTCGAGTCGTTCGAAAAGGAGAAGAAATCCATCGAACTCAGCGAAAGATTGAACGACGGCGTCGTCTGGTTGTAATTTTGCAGACTCTCTTCGACAGGAACCTTGTGCTCCTGCTCTATTTGTTCCTCCAGTTCGGCCGTCTCCTCCTCAGACTTCTCCCGGTCCTTCTCCTCCTCTTTGAATTGCTCGATCATCGTTTTTCCGTGGACTTGAACCGACGAGATCGGACAGTAGAACTCCTCGCCAAAATAAGACAGAATCTCCAGCTTCAAAAACTTTGCCCAGATCAACGGGTTCTCAACCTTGAACAGCTGTAAGTTCCGTAGATTTTCCGCCTTGAACTCGCCCAGAACCTTCCAGCTTGTCGCCGGAAACCTGTCACTCACGGAAATCCGAATATCCTTGAACATTGAAGAAAAAAACTCGTAATTCCCCACCAAAACCTCATCCACAAGAATGTCCTCGCACAGCTCGATGATCACAAACTTGTTTTTGGCTTTGCACTCGTTCAGCAGATACGAGTCCTTGTTCTCGTTCAATATGGCGTTCGCACCCTTCGCCTCAGAATTCGTCTTGACGATCGACGCAGCGCAGTCAAAAGACGCAAAATTGAACCTCTCCTTGTACAATTTTCCCTCCACCTCAGGCGGATCCACACCTCCAAACATCGAGATCTCAATCTCCATTTCCTCGCCAACAGGCCCATTCAGGTTGTTGTTTATTTTTTGCGGCTGTCTCCTCACCTGATGCGGCTGTTTGGTCTTTTGCGACAGCTCTTCGTCGCTTATCTTTTTGCGCTTCCATTCTTCAAACGTCAGAAAATACGAAGCCTCCTTCTCGGTCAGACTGACCGACTCGTTCTGGTCTCTATTCAGCGATTCGGTGAAATTTTGAAATTCCAGACTCACAATAGACCCGTTCAACAAGGGATCGATCAGAGTGCTGTTTCCCAGCGCGGAATCGTTGACTCCAGCGGTATACTCGGGTGTCCACGTGGAATTATCCTGGGTAGAGACCTGCTCTTCCGAATCCGTCGTGGTGGACTCCGAAACCGTCAAAATCGGTGTCTCGCTCTCATAAACTGTCTTTGAGAGTGTTTTGTTTTCCGGTGTAGAAATCTCGGGAGTCGATATCTGCACTGTTGTCTCTGTTGTTTCTGATATTCCCCCTTTCAATAGACCTTCAACACTGCAAACCCCGCGTTCGTCGTCCACGGCAACGGCCGAAATCGGCCACATCAGAACGCAAAGAAGTAGCCTCCTGGGCCAGTTCACCGTCCCGTGCATCGTGAATCGTACAATCCCAACAAAGATGGAACAACAGCAACACAGAGGAAGTATTTTTCAGGAGCGGCGATTTAAGCGTCTTGCTGACGTCAGCAGACCCGTGTGTTTTTTTTTTTTTCTCTTGTCTTGTGTTTTTTTGCCCTGCAAAGGGAAAAAAAGAAGAGCCACAGATTTCAACCAACAAGACGTCTTGGAACTGCGAATTGCTCAACGATCAGACTTCAAAATGGACGAAAAACTCAAGTTTTGCACGGTTTGTGCCTCCAACAGTAACAGGTGAGTTCAATTCTCCAAAAACAACTTGGTTTCTGCCCCTGACATTTGTGTACTAACGTTCTACAGATCCATGGAAGCCCATAAGGTGCTCAAGGAGGCGGGATACACGGTGAGGTCGTACGGAACAGGCACGGAGGTGCGGCTTCCCGGACCCACCATAAAGAAACCGAACGTTTTCTCGTTTGGAACGCCGTACACGGAGATTCTGGAGGTTTTGAACTCGCAGGATCTCAAGATGCACAAGGCCAATGGTGTTCTCGACATGACCAAGAGAAATATCGGAATCAAAAAAGCGCCAGAAAGATGGCCGTATTTGAACCAGCCACCTCAGACGCTGCCGCCTGATGCATATCCAGAGTTTGAGAATGAGTTGGATTTCCAGGTGGTGATCACGTGTGAGGAGCGTTGTTTCGAGCTGGTGTTGGAGGATTTCATGAGCAGAAACTATTTCGAGCCCAAGTTGACCCAGCAGAGCGTGCATTGCTTCAATGTGGACATCAAAGACGAGCAGGAGAGCGCATTGGTTGGAGGACAGGCAATTCTGGACCTGGCAGAGGGGCTAACCAAGGCACACAAGGAGAGTCTAGAGAACTTTGATTCTGCTCCGTTTGAAGACAGGATTCCGGAGGTTTTGACGAGATGGCAGGAAAGGCATCCGAACCTGCCGATCTTGTACTCGTTGTGCTACCATTAAGGAAAAAAAATGTGAGTTTATTTGAGGAACTAAACTACTGTGAGAATGCAACTTGATCGAAAAAAATAATGCTCAATGGACGCAATTGGCGCGAGGAAATCCGTTTCTTCCTTCTCACCTGACCTTGCGTCCGTTCACCCAGACCGCGGTCACGTTTCTATCGTCCCCGTTGAACACCCACTTGTCCACCAAATCGCCAAACTTCTCCTCGGACTCCTGTCTGTCCAGAACGCCCCACTTTGGCTCCTGGAACTCAAATGTGTCGATGTTGGAGCCTGGACAGTCCAGCTGGATCAGCTGGCAGTCAAACTTGTATCCGACGGCAAACTTGCCGACCTGGTCCTCCATGTCGAGCACTTTGGCCCCTCCGACGGTGGCCAGATGAAGCACGTCGGTCGTGCTCAACTTCTCCTCGTCGTTCTCGGTCTTCATCACCAGATGGTTCGACACCAGCAGTGCCTGTTTGGCCACCTGCAGCACCGACGGTGTGAAGCCGCCCGAGCAATCGGTTCCAAGACTCACGTTAACGTTGTTCTTGAGCAGCCATCTGATTCTGGCCTCTCCCGATGTAATGGACGAGTTGGATGTCGGACAGTGCGACACCCCGGAGCCTGTCTGTGCGAGGATCTCAATCTCCGGGTCTGTGAGATGGATGCAGTGGGCCAGCGTTGTTCTGTGGCCCAACAGACCGCACTTGTGATAGATATCTGTATAATGCTTGAAAGAAGGGAACATTTTCTTGGTCCACTCGATTTCGCGTTTGTTCTCCGAGAGATGTGTCTGACAGTGGTAATCGCAGGACTTTCTGAGTTCGCCGAGCCAAACGAGCAGTTGTTCTGTGCACGAGCCGGCGAACCGTGGCGTCAGAACGGGCTTCACCAGCTCTCCGGACGGGTCTCTGTTCTCGATGTGTTTGATCACCTCGAGTTGCGACTTTTTGCTCTCTTCAAACGTCTCAATGTAATGGTCAGGTGAGTTCTGGTTCATGCAGACCTTTCCCACCAGCGCGCGCTGTCCCTTTTCGAGCGCAATGTCGGCCAGAAGATTCGTGCTTTCGGCGTGGATCGTGGCGTAATATGAAGCGGTGGTGGTTCCGTTGGCGAGAGTTCTGTTCACCACCTTCTGGTACACCTCGTTGGCGCGATCGAGACCCTTGAACGAGGACTCGAGCGGAAACGTGTACTTTTCGAGCCAATCAAGCAGCGTCGAGTCGCCAAAAATGCCGTTGTTCGGGAACTGTGGCGCGTGAATGTGGGTGTCGATGAAACCGGGGAAGAAGAACTTGTTCTCGGAGTCGGAAACATCCACGACGACAAAGCTGTCGCTCGAAAGTCCCGTGAACTCGGCCGTGTATTGCACGGGGTCAGTGCAGTTCTCGTGAACGAACACGATAGTCCCGTTCTCATCCACGCCGACCGCACAGCGCACAAAAACTTCGAGTCTCCCGAGCTCTGGCGTGTGCGCAAAGGTGCCGTAGTAACAGGTGAAGCGCACGGACTGGCGACAAAGAGGGACAATTTTCTGTTTGATATGTGTTTTCTGTGTCATTTCTGGTGATTGTGTTGCAGATAAACAAGGGGGACGTGTTGTTTGACCAAGAAACAGCCCTCTATTTATATTTGCAGCTGCATTGCAACAACCGGACCTCCTGATCTGTGTATGACAGAAATAGATAATCTCTAGATAAAACTCCGCGGCAGCTGCCGCGGAAAGACCCGCGAAAAAAAAAATCCGTCGCCGACCGCTACTGCCGGTTCCCGAGGACGATAGACGATAAGCAAGAGAAGCAGCTTGCACTGCGTTTTGTGCCCGCAAGGCCAGACTTCCACGCGTATGTACCACTACCAGAATTACAGGCGTTTCCGCGTCAGCTTCTCAAACTTGCAGCCGCGAAACGTGGCGGAGCTGACGTGGAGTGAGTTTTCGGGGCAAAACTGGCAAGAGCAATCGTTGCTGTAGGCCGGGTGATAAGAAAAAGTTTCGAGACTAATGCTGAATTTTTTAAAGACAAAATGCAAGAGTTTCTCAATGTCTAGAATTTGAAACAGGGCCCCGGTTGTTGCGACGGTGCAAGGGTAATTAACCAGGTTTGTCCCAGCATATAGCCTAATTGAGGTTTTTTTTTTACTATACTTGTCGTATTTCCACCACCCTCTGCTGTCTCGACATGCAGGTTAACTTTTTCCGGGCAAGTCTTCGGTGGTAAAATTTTCCACCACTTCCCCTTGGATGGTTGACCTTTTGAAACCAAGAGTTGCTGGATTTCACCTAAAATTCGGTATATAAGGACCCTTTCGTTCGCCCCTTGGAGGTAACTCATCACCATTCCTTGTAGCACATTGATACTCTCGTTCAACAGATAAAAATGGTCTCGTTCAACAAATATTTCTTCGTCGCACTTGCTGCCCCAGCTTTGATTGATGCCGCAGCCCTTGGAGCTGCCAATGCAGACCTTGGTTTCTGGACCGGTCTGTTCGGCGACAACAGCTCTTCCACGAGCTCGGACTGCACCACCTCCAGCTCTTACTACAGCTCAACAACCTCGGACTGCTCCACTTCCAGCTCTTACTCCGAGTGGAGCACCAGCACTCCATGCACCACCAGCTCCAGCTATGTGCCACCACCACCACCATCGTCCTCCTCGACTCCATGCACCACCTCGAGTTCCAGCTACTACCCTACTACCACCCCTTGCACCACCTCGAGCTCCTCCTCGTCGTTTGTCTACAGCAGCACTTCTTGCTCTACTTAGATGCGGCGAACTTGGTTGGTTGGGATGTACCCATATCAAGTTGAAGTGATCCGTTTTTTTTTTTTTTTTTTACCCCTTTTTTGTTTTTTCACGGATCCTCACTTTTCAAAATTTCCCTGTGTTCTTTATCTTTTCCTTTTCTGTCTTTTTTCTAGTTGCCAACGAACAACTCGGGCGGACAAGTTTCTGTCTGCCAAGAACCTTAGCTGGTTTCAGTTGATGTTTCCTTGTGTGTATGGATTATATTCACCAAAATAAACTTTCAAAGACACATTGTTGGCATAGATGAAACTCTTTCCGCGGAAACAATTGCTTGCCGCGGAATCTCGCGAGCCGTTGGCGTTCTAAAAGTCCGACGAGCGGTCGAAAAAAAAAGAAAATTCAAAAAATGAAAGCCAGTTTTCTGATTACGTTATTCATGACCAATCTCGCTAGCCAATAATCTCTCTGCAAAAACAAACTGCGACTTTGACGAAAAAAAACACAAATGAAAAAAACCACCTGCGTAATAAACCTCTATCCTCTCTCTCTTGCCAACAAAATAGAACATCAAAATGGTTAGCGTAAGTGGAAAATCTTCTGTGTGGCTCCATCTGTTGGCTCCGCACCTTCCGTGCCCCCCCGGGTCTCATCCCTACTAACATTTTCAGTACATCAAATCTTTCAAAACTAAGACCGTTCCTCACTTTGGTGCCTACAACCCAACCGCTCTCAAGGCCTACACTCCAATCCTGGCTCTGTGGGGTGCCGCAACTGTGTTTGGTATTTTCACTTTCACTGAGCACTGGCCATTGTTCCAAAAGACTTTCTACCAGAAGATTCCTGTCATGGGCAAACTGTGGATTAAGGAGGTTGACCCAGAAGACCTGCCACAGTAAGCATTTTTAGATCAACGTGTTATATAGGTTCAATACGGGACCAAATTGATGGTATTATCAGTATCAGTCGCACAAATTTTCAGGCTAAAAATCAGCTTGTAGCACCGTCTTATACAAGTAGTGTAATGTTCTATTCGCTCAACTCGTTCTCCTCGTCACTTCCAAAGTCTGTGTCTACGTCATCCGCTTCGCACCCAACAACGCCCCAGCTTATTCCCGTCACATCCTCGAGTCTTTTGAGAATGTCCTCGATCGGGGTAAACAAACCAAATTGTTTGAGTTCTCCGTCGTACGAATGCAGCATTCCGACGACTCCCAGACCTGATTCCTGGACCGGAGCAGCGGACGGCATGAAGTTCTCGATAAATGTCGAGAGAATCGACCTTTTCGACGTGGATGGCGCAACATTACGACCTGCCACGGAAGGAATTCCCTGGTTTCGAATCGAGCCCCGGCTGAGATTGGATAACTTGGTGAGAATGAATGAGCCCGAGTCTCCGCCGGCGGCGAAGTGTTTTTTGTCTGAAGAAATGACAAACTCCGACGTCTTGAGCGACCCGTCCGACCAGTAGATCATCTTGAGCCCGTTGAGTCTTCCGCTGGTGTAGTTTGTGGTGGAGCCGACCTTGAAAACCGGTAGGTCGGCGTGATTGATGAGCGAGGACTTTGGATTGTTCTGCAGAGTCACGAGTTTGCGAACGTGCAAATTGGAGAACATGAGCGAAGGGTCGTGTTCGTTCAGGTCGAGGTCGTCGCCAAGAAAGTTCAGATACTTCTTGCTCTTGTCGTTGATTTTGATGATGGCCAGGTCAGAAAGTTTGTCGTTCTTGATGACCCGTTCACCCCAGATGATCTGGCCAAAATTCTCGCTCGGAAGGTTCCGTTTCGTGCTCTTTCCCTTGACCACCACCTCGCGGACCGGATACAGCTCGTCGATCTGTGCAATTGCCTGGTTGTACGCGATGTATTCCTCGGAAGTGGTATCATACTTGAGACGTTCATTGCAAAGCGCTTTTTTGTACAGGTTGATGAGCACGGGCGATGGGATCGAAACCTCTGGATACTGGTTGGTGGTGGCCTCGTTCAGGATCACGTGAGCACAGGTCAGACCGAAGATGGAGTTGATGTATTTCTCTAGCTTGGGGTTTTTGATGTTTTTCGGGATCTTTGGATAGACGTAGCCAGCAAACGTTCCCGAAGACGTAAGCGAGTTGTTGCAAGACAATGGCATGGAGATCGGCACGTAATCGGAAGCCGGATCAATGGTTCTAAAGGGGGCCTTGAACTTGGTAGTTGCTGCGAGCTTGATGTAGTTCTCCTGTGCGATGAAGTGCATGTCTTCGGAGCTGGTGGAGAAGTATTTGATGATGTCGTAATGTTCTTTGGTGAGTGTCGGGAACCCGAAGACAAAAGTCACCACCGCGAGATCCTCGCTCTGAAATCCGCGCAAAACAGGCGCAATGAAGGAGCCGTTTTGGTCCGCGAAAAGCGTCTCCTTGGACTTTGCCACAAGATTATCGATGATCTTGGTCACCTTCTCTCTGTGAGGAAATTGCTGCGGTGTCGAACCAATCGGGAACAACGACGGCGACATCACAGAGATGTAATTGCGCAATACCACGTCAGACGACGCATCTAAAAGACGTAATCTGACCAGCAGATCATGGAAACTCTTGCAAACCAGGGCCTTGGAGTTGTCATACACCTCGCTGATCAGCAGGTTGTCGATCAAATACAGGATGCTTTTCACAAGCTTGCGTAGTCCTTGCGACGAGACGGTATTGAAGTAGTATGGAGGCAGCGAGGAGATGTTTTTCTGCTTGGAGAGCGTCTGCAACGTCGTTTTTATGCTTTCGCTGATGTTTAGCGACGCCTTGGTGAGGTTGAGAACGGACTGCGAGACCTGGATCAAGGTGTTGGTTATTGTTGTCGACAAGGCCTTCAGTTGGCGCTCGATGAAATCCAGCAGCAGCTGCATTTCGTGATCTGAAGGGGCTGTGACGCTGGCATTTCCTGCCGTGGACGAAGACTTCTCGGTGGTTATCGAATGAATATCGTCGGAAATTGTGGATTTGCGGCGGCCATAGTGTTGTCTTGGCACATGGGGAGCCAGCTCTTTGAGATTCTCCTCCTCTTCCTCGAGCTCTTCCTCGTCCAGAACCCGTAGAGGTCTTCCGATGGAGGTGAAAGCGGGCCGCTTTTCGTCAACAGCTTTCGAGGCTTTCGAAGAAAGCGAGCTAGATGGGGCTGTGGAAAACGTGTGTTTTGAGCTGAAAAGCGAGTTGGTGTTGGTGTTGTACGAGTACTGGAAACTGCGGAACGTCCTGGAGTCGTCTTCGGACTGCGCGAAGGCCGAAGGACCATTCTTTGTAGACCCGGAGGACGACGCATTTGAGTGCGTCGATCGGATGCTGTTGGAGTCGATCGACCCTGCTCCATCGCCTTCAGAGGCTTTTTTTTTCCTGAAGATCTTCTTCATGTGACAGTTGTTGTTTCACGGCTGAAAAGGACCAACGAGAATGATAAATTTAATGCCCAATTTCTCTTTTTTTTTTTTATCATCAAGAAAAAATGTGGTGATTTTGCCAGTCTATACTTTTGCGTCGATCGACGCGACTTCGGAAAAACATAAATTTTTCACTCAATTTGAGATCTGGTTCACCTGTATGCAACACCTTGTGTCCTTCACGGAGTATCAAGATGCCTGTGAACGTTATCGTTGCGAGACGGCATGCGTCGGGTCTATTTGGAAATCTTGGGGAAAGCATCTCCAAGATCGTTCCGAAGCCTCACAAATTCTACAAGATCACAAAGCCGTTTGGGTTCGACAAACCACCGGTGCACTCCAAGGACATTCCACGCACAAAATGGCTCACCAAGGAGAACCTGAACATTCCTAAGCGGGTGTGGGACTTCTACTTTGACGGCGTCACGCGGAAAACCCGGGTGAACAAGATTCAAAAGGAGCTCGCGTACGGTGGAATGTACGATTTCCACGTCTACATGAAGACTAAAGGACGGCTGTTTGAGGCCCCTGTGTCGTACTTCAAGAAGGAGAAGTCGCTTTTCTTTCCCAACTTCAAGGCACGTACACTTTCGGACACCACTGTGGAGCTGATGGACGTTTTCAAGCAGGCAAAGGTGACGGTTTTGCGTGTGTACTCGTCGGATTCCGGAAAAGAGATGACTGACGATTACTTCAAGATTCCCAACTCCGAAGAAAACTATTTGAGCGACTCTGGATTGAAACAACTGAAACAGGAGTTTCCAAATACTCAGATTGTCGAGCTCGTTTTGAGCGAGAAATGGTCGAAACACTTTGTGCACACCTTTGTGACTCCAGGAAAACTGCGTGCTCAGTTGCCCAAGGAGCAGCATGGCAAGCATCTGATTGCGCTGCGTGATAGCGTTCTTCCAAGGTCTGACAGAGAACAGCTGTTGATGACTAACACCTATGCCGGATACGTCTATCTGGTTGACGACGAATACCGGATACGGTGGGCTGGGTGCGGACTGCCGGAGGAGAAGGAGGTGACTGGTTTATGGAAGGCAGTCAGGGGATTGGAGAAGGAAGGTGGGCTGAGACTGGTGAAAAAGTGAATTCCTGGGCCGAGCAATATGGGATCTGATGACGGAAAGGATAATTGCAACCCTCAGAGACCTGGTTTGGTCCCTTTTTGCCCCATTCCCCATTCCCCCGATTCAAAGGCTCCTGTCTTGGTACCTTTGGTACTGTGCCGAAATCTTGTCCGAGGACATTTTCCCCGGAAAGTTTTTTCGCTCCCCCCCAGAAATTTCCCGTTTTTTCTCCCTTTTTTTCCCCAAAATTCCAGCGACTCACATTCTCTGGCAGACCTGACACCGCTGAGTACTGTGGCAGTGTGCGGACCAACTCCACAGTTCACGAGACCAGACCAGCTGCCAGTCGTTGCTAGTATCTAGACTTTGTACATAATTGTTACAGTGCATGCACACGTTCCATCAGCCGCCGTTCTATTGCAAATTTGCAACAGGCCCTGAGGCGGGAATTAAGTATCTGTACACGTCGGGTGGTAGACGAGCACAACGAAGGGCCCCAGAGGGACGGTTGCGCCGGCTGCGCACCCGCACGCGAACAAGGTTTGTTGGGTGGCTAGAGACGATCCTGGTGAAGAGAGTTAACACCACACAAAGCCTGTCGTTGGTGATGGTGCCGCTGCTCGAGTGACGGGCGCTAACTACACAACTGACTACACTGACTACACAAATCTTCAAGAAAAACACTCGCGCCTTGCCCGAATGCTGGTACCATTTACATAACAATAGCCTAAATAACCTCTTCAAACAAGTCATCAGAGCGCCACAAACGCAACCCGACCCCGTATATCCGTATCTACACGCTCTCCGCGCTCTCACCGCACTCGCTCCGTGATCACCTCTCCCACCATCACGTTCGCCCCGTTCACGCTCTCGCCCAACTTGCTGGTGCCCTTCTCCTTGTACGTCGAAACGGCCGGGATGTCAGCCTTGATCCGCGTCACGTTAGTGCCGTAGGCACGTGGCTCGAGCCTGATCAGAGTGTGCAGCGGAATCGACATCCACGGCGACTCCTCCTGCGGCGAGTTCATAAAGTAAGCATATATGCACCGCAGAACGGCCTGGTGCGTAATCACCAGCACGTTCTCCTGGTTTTCGAGCTCCATGATGATCGGCTCCAGCCGTGCAATCACGTCCCGGTACGACTCTCCGCCGCGGTAGCGATACTCAAACTTGTTCTCGTCCCGTGCACGGAAGTCCTCCGGATACCGCTCGGCAATCTCCTCGTACGTGAGCCCGTCGCACGAGCCTGCGTCCAGCTCGTCCAGAGCCTTCCATTGCTTCTTCACATTCGGCAAAAATTGTGCAGTCTGCTGCGTCCTTTTCAGCGTCGACGTCCAGACCTCAATTTTGTCGTGGTTTGGAACGTACTGAGCCACCAGGTCCTTGAGCTTGCGTGCATATTTGAACCCGCGCTCGCTCAGATCCGCGTCGCCGCCGATCTTGCCCTCCAGATTGTACTGCGACTCGCCGTGACGCGACAGCCAGATGTACCGGGGCCGGATGTGCAGGTTCATTACGTAATACGCAATCCGGCTCTGCAGATAGCTCTCGATGCGATTGATGATGATCTGCGAGTTGACGTTGATCAGCTTGATGAACGACAACGACTTTTCGTCCGCGAGATCCATCGGCTCGTAATATCTCTCGTAGTAGCGAATCTTTGTTTCCAGATCCTCTATCGCGTACCCGGACGTTTTTCCCGTGTAGTCGGGCGACGATGAGTTGATGTCCGCGATGTTCGACCGCACAATCTCCTCGTCGTCGCAAAAACTTTCGACAAAGATCGGCTGGATACGGTTCTCCAGCATCGTCTGCGCAACCTCCTGCCGCCTCTTCTTCGTCACGTTCGAACCGTCCAGAATAGCCACGCACCCGTTTTCGTCGTTGATCCACCGGATGATGGCACGAATCGCCTCCTCGTTCGCCTGCTCGCGGATCAGCTTGCTCTGTGCGTTGTCCGGGTGGAAAAAGTCGGCTGTCGGCTGCTGTTTGTACTCGTCACGCCGGAACGAGGACACGCTGAACGAGCGCGTCGAGATAGACAACCACGACAGATACCGCACAATCTTTTGCGAGATGAACGACTTGCCGCGCGCAGGCAGTCCGACCATGACTACGCAAACACGCAGGTTATCCACATGTGCAAGGCCGTAAACGGGCATTTCTGAAGTGCTGTATCTGAAACGAGTTGGTCTGTTCGACTGGGGCTGGATGGGCTGGTTGGTTGAGCTGCTGAACCACGCTGTTTCCCGTGGATTGTGCTCGTTTATGTTGGCGATGACAATGGTGCGGATTCTTTCCTCTCTTGTTTTCTGAGCTTGTGAATTTTCCTTCGTGTGCGTGTGCCGCGTAAAATTTGGCGCGAGCCGGGACCAGGTGTGGGGAAAACAGCCCGGCGACTACGCAGCGGGCGGCGCGCAACTGCGCACACGGCCGGGCGGTCGCGACGCTACGTCACTGTTGCGGATAGCCGAACAGGCGGCACGTAAACGGCACTCCCAACCGCAGCAGCAGGCCGTTTCAGCGTTTCTGTACAGGACACTATCTGGGGTGCGTGCACATCCGTTGCTGATTCTCCGACTCGTACGACTTCTCATCGAGAGTGTGGGGTTGTCCCACCGCGTCGATCGGCGGTCGGGCGCAGATATGAAACAAGAAAAACGTATGCGTCGATCGACGTGCGCGAGGTCGAAAGGGTAAAAAAAATATGCGTCGATCTGAACAAAGAAAAAAGATTTCTTGTATTTGTAAACTTATCTACTCTTGTCTTGTCTCGCCTTTTGTCTAGTCATTCTCGCTCTGCAAATGTCGCTAGAGGAAGTGTTACAAGATTTGAGGCTCTCCGATGGAGAAAATGGCCCATCTGGCGGGCCGGCCCCGTTGCGGCGGCAATCCGCCACCCAAGTCATTAAAGACCTCTATCTCACTCCCACCACGTCTCTGCCATGGGATCTGCTTGACGAGTTCCAACAGCCACCCGCAGTGACCCCGCACGACACACAGAAATTTCACCACGATCTTCTTCAGCTTCCAGAGTTCCTCAACAGAACCACGCTGCGGTTCCAAAGAAGGGGTATCGACGGCACCATCGTTTCCCACCGAGAGGTGTTTGACAAAACGATTCTGGAGGCCAGCGGCCATTCGTCTACGTCGCTCTCGATCAAGCGCAATTTTGGCGGAAAAGAGGATTCTGTGATGGGAAACTCCAGTTTTCTGCCTTTCCAGCCCGGTGGACTCACGGGAAACACTCATAAGACAGATCAGGACGTGACCCGATTCTTGCACAAAGACTCCAATGGCCTTTTTGATATCCCGCAAGGCTTCTCCCGCGGTCTTGTTCTGTCTGGCGAGATGGACGAGGACCTGGAAGGTCTGGACAAGTGGGATGACCAACAGATGGACGATCTGGAGCCACAAACTCCAGAGCTGGAGCCGTCTCGCGAGGAGACAACAGAGGATGAAGATCTGGACACTGACATTGCAGATATCATTCCCCCAGGAATGATTGTGAGACCCTCGGCACTGTCTGCAGCCTCCAACAAGACTCCTGCAAAGAAAGAATGGGCCCACGTGGTTGAACTTTCGCATACCATCGACAATTTCGACGAGCTCGTTCCAAATCCGGCAAGAACATGGCCGTTCAAACTTGACCCTTTTCAACAGGAGGCTGTGTACCATTTGGAGCAGGGAGATTCGGTGTTTGTGGCTGCGCACACGTCCGCTGGTAAGACGGTGGTTGCAGAGTACGCGATTGCTTTGGCTAACAGAAACATGACAAAAACCATTTACACCTCGCCCATCAAAGCGTTGAGTAACCAGAAGTTCAGAGACTTCAAAGAGACATTCAAAGACCTGGACGTCGGTGTCATTACAGGTGACGTCCAGATCAACCCTGAGGCGAATTGTCTCATCATGACAACGGAGATTCTCAGATCCATGCTGTACAGAGGCGCAGATCTCATTCGGGATGTGGAGTTTGTGATTTTTGACGAGGTCCACTACGTCAATGACGTTGACAGAGGTGTCGTTTGGGAAGAAGTGATCATCATGTTACCCGAACACATCAAGGTGGTTCTGTTGTCGGCCACTGTTCCAAACACTTACGAGTTTGCCTCTTGGGTCGGAAGAACAAGACGCAAGGATATTCACGTGATCTCCACTTCCAAAAGACCCATTCCACTCGAGATTTTCGTCTGGGCAAGAGACGACATCTTCAAGTTGGTGGACTCAAACCGAACGTTCCTTGCTGCCAACTTTAGAAAACACGAAGACAAGCTTGTGAAGCCCAAAGGAGACAACAAACCTGGTGCAGCTTCGAACAATGTGAGAGGTGGAAGAGGTGGCCTCCAGCGGGGAGGTGCCAGAGGTGGTGCTAGAGGTGGTGCAAGAGGTGGTGCGAGGGGCGGTGCGAACAACGGTGGCAGATTCATGCAAAGAGATGGGCCAAACAAGAACACATGGACAAATTTGGTGACTTTTTTGAAACGCAAGGATCTTCTTCCTGCTGTTGTTTTCGTCTTTTCGAAGAAGAGATGTGAAGAGTATGCCAATACGCTGCAAGGTGTTAACTTCTGCTCAGCCAGAGAAGCCTCGCAAATTCACATGTTCATCGATAAAGCTGTCTCGAGATTGAAGAGAGAGGACAGAGAACTGCCGCAAATTTTGACCATTAGAGAAATGCTTTCCAGAGGTATAGCGGTCCATCACGGTGGATTGTTGCCGATTGTGAAGGAGATCATTGAGATTTTATTCTCTAAGACTTTGATCAAAGTTCTGTTTGCCACGGAAACTTTTGCCATGGGATTGAACCTGCCAACAAGGACCGTCGTTTTCAGTGAGCTCAGAAAGCATGACGGTACGGGATTCCGAAACCTTCTGCCTGGTGAATTTACGCAAATGTCGGGAAGAGCCGGTCGTAGAGGACTGGATACGACGGGTACAGTTATTGTGATGAGTTACAACCAGCCGCTAGAACAAGAGGCTTTCAAGGAAGTGACTTTAGGAACTGCCACGAAGTTGTCATCCAAATTCAGACTCACGTACAATATGATTTTGAATCTGCTAAGAATTGAGGCTCTGAGAGTTGAGGAGATGATCAAGAGATCTTTTGGTGAGAACACAAACCAGTCGTTACTTCCGGAACACCAACTGGAGATTGCCAAACTTGAGACCGAATTGAAGAATTTCCAGATCAGTGATGTTTCCCCCGAGGATCTCGATAGGCTGAACAAATTTTATGAAACCATGGAGGAGGCAAAACTCAAATATGGTGAGTTAGTTGAGGAATCTATCAACATGTTGTTTTATCAGAAAAAGCTGAGAGTGGGAAGACTGATTGTTTACAGAGACCCCGTGGACAACATTTCGAGGCCTGCTGTTACTGCAAGATGGAACAACGGTGACAAAAACATTACAATTTTGACATTCGATATCGGGAAACTCACCAAGGAGCAATATAACTGTATCTTCACCACCACGTTAGGACCAGCCTATGTGCTGAATTTCTTCAACAAGTGGGTTTACAGTGGAAATCCAAGATTTATTGAGATTCCTCTAGCGAACATCGAGTTTGTCACTGTGATTCCAATCAAAAGTCCTATAAATGGTATCATCAACAAGGATCCTGAAGTTCTCAAACAATTCGGCGAGGAGATGGCTTGGCTTTTGAAGTTCAAAAAGAAGTATAATGAGATTGATTGGACCAAGTTGCAGAACCCAAACATGGTGGATCTTGTTTCTAGTGTTGAGAATCTGAGAGACGAAATTTCCGAGTTTTTCGCCGACGAAACTTTCGAACCGCTGTTGAATAACCACTACAAGAAGGTGATGGAACGGAAGACCCTCGAGAACAGAATAGAGCTGTTGAAGTCGCTGATGAGTGAGGACAACCTAGAGTTGTTGCCAGACTATGAGCAAAGACTCAACGTGTTAAAAGAGCTGGAGTTTATCGATCCAGAGAGTCTCACCGTGGCGCTGAAAGGACGAGTGGCTTGCGAGATCAACTTCGGTTTCGAGCTGATCATGACAGAGCTGGTGTTCGAGAATATCCTGGGAACTTTTACTTCTGAGGAGATTGTTGCTCTCCTGTCGTGCTTTGTTTACGACGGCAAGCGTTCTAACGATGACCAGGTCAAAGTCCTATGCACTCCACGTCTGGAAAGCGGAAGAGACAAGATCGTGGAGATTGTGAAGAAGGTTATGGCTGTTTCGAACGAAAACAAGATCATCTTGACGGCTGAAGAGGAACAATTTTTGGAGGCAGACAGATTTGGTCTGGTGAACACCGTTTACGAATGGGCGAGAGGACAGTCGTTCAAGGAGATCATGGAGTTGAGCAATGAAGGTGGTGAAGCAGAAGGAACTATCGTGAGGGTCATCACGAGATTGGACGAAGTCTGCCGAGTGGTGATGAACTGTGCTCTGATTGTCGGAGACTCCGAGCTACATCTAAAAATGAGCGAAGCACAAGAGAAGATTAAGAGAGACATTGTGTTCTGTGCCTCTCTATATCTTTGAAAATTAACATATAAATTGTACATAACGATGGATAGATTTCTTGTTTCAAACTGTCATCTTTTTCTAAATCCTGAAGACGGCTGCGTTCTTCCTGGCTTTGTAATTCCTGCAGATCCAATGGTCTTTATTGGGGCGTTCAAAGAGCCAGAAGCGTTGGTTTTCTTAGCACCATCCAGGGTTTTGAGAGGTTTAATGGATCCTTTTCCCTTGTTAAGTCTCAATTCGGGCTTCAAGGTGGCGATGTTCGGCTTTGCTTCCACAACCACTGAGACAACAGTTTCTCCTCGAAGAATCACCAATCCTAGCAGTCTTTTCTCTTCTTTAAGCACAGACTCGTCCACCAATTTGGAGTTTTGTGACTGTGCGCGGAGTTCTTTCATCGATTTCTTGGTCACGCGGAATTCTTCCGTTTCCGATAGAACCAGATTGAGATGCGAGTCAAACGATAGAAGCGTGCCGGTGAATTGCGAGGTGTCCAGCGTCGTCACTCTGACTCTAAAGTTTATGAGATTTGCCTGCCGAGGGTTAGTATTTGCGCAGATTTCGTAGTTTTTTTCAATAAGACTTACCAGCTTGGCTTTCTTGGGTATCTGTCCAATCGACATTATGAAGGGTAATGGTTATCGCTCGTTTTGCGTGGACACAATATGGCTCGATCCTGTCAGAGACAGTTTTTAGATGAGAGAAAGAGAGTTCGTTTTTTTTTTTGGTAAAATCTCTCTCTCATTTTTTTGTTGCTTACTTCATCATACGCGAAATGTATTTGGACATCCTTGCACCGACTGGTGTTTTTTGAAACCAAAACAAAACGCTTTTTGAGGTCACAAAAAATGTAAACAAACTAAATACCACTCGTGTCTTCCTTTACACAGTAATTAAACAGCAACAGAAGTTGGATACAAACACTTGGTTTTGTGCTCTGGACTGTTATAATGTCTGACTTTCACTTGGAGTCCTCGATCCCTAGGAAAAGATACTCCTTTTCCTCGGTGAACCAAGCAAACAGTGTCTCCAACCCTTACTACAATGGAAATAACAACATTTTGTCAACTTTGGACACGAACATTCCCACTTCGTCTTCTGTCAAGAGGAAAAGACTGAGCTTGCTTCCTAGCAATGTCAACATCGGAGCTCCAAGATTGCTGAATCAGCCAAGTGCGCAAAAAAGACAATCTACGTTTGGACTATCTCAGCAACAGGCACCTTCTGTTCAAGATTTGGTCCAGCGGTCTATAACCAGAACAGGAACACAGATTCCCGGAAGCATCAACAGACGGAAATCATTGGTCCAGGTCCCACCTTCTTCAAACGGCCGCCTATTTGACAACTCAGTGATGAATACCCCTTCGGCTAATAACTATCTGAGTTCATCGCAGCCAAGAGATCCGAGACCTCTCAGAGACCGTAACTTCCAGCTCAAAATGCAGCAGGATCTTCACAATTTTCTGTCGACAAACAAATTCGACATTGAGATGAAACATCAACTGACCAATAAGACTTTGAAGAATCCTACCCAGAAAGATTTTGTGCTTATTTTCCAATGGCTCTACAAGAAGATAGATCCAGGTTACAAGTTCCTGAGGTCAATCGAGCAGGAAGTTTACTCTTTGTTGAAATTCCTCGAATACCCTTATCTTGATACTATCAACAAGTCTCAAATCAGTGCGGTCGGAGGTTCCAACTGGCACATTTTCTTGGGAATGCTGCATTGGTTGCGTAATTTGGTGGACGAGAGTTTCGACCTAGACAACATAGACCTCGACAACTTTCAAGAGGCACAGAGTCAACAACACCACAATAACTCTGTTCTATATGACGATTCCATCAATGACTCCGTCGTTATCAAGGAGCAGGATCTGGTGGATAAACTTTTCACCAAGTACGCTTTGAAATCGTACAAAGCTTACATGTCGACTGGTGGCGAAAATTTCGATTCTTACTACCGTGAGATGGAGAAAGAATACCACGGTTTCATGAACGATGTTTCGTCTAGATTGTCGTTGCTTTCCGAGGAAAACAAAGAGCTTCACGCAAGTGTCCAAGAGCTTTCTGCGAAGAGCGAGAAAGTCCGTGCCAACTTTGAGAAATCCAAGCTTTTGGAACTTGATGTGTCTAGATACAGGGCTTTCATTGATTCGCAGATGCAGAAGAAAGCCAGATGGCCTTCGACGATCAGCAAGATCCAAAAGGATATTTCATTGATCAAGGAAAAGCTGAAAAAAGTGGAGGCTTCTAAGGACCAAATTGTTGCTGATTTGTCGTCGAGAAACTTTACGGTTCAAGCGATTGAAATGATGCACAAGGAGAGAGCACAGCTGACCAAAGACATTGATTCCGTTGTGGAAAAGAGCTCTGCAGTGCAGAAAACAGTCAACGAGAAGTTCCAAAACCTCCGCAAAGCCTACGAAAACTTGGAGAAACTGATTGATTCTTACAACTCCTTCCTTTACAACCTACTTCATTCGATCACTTTCAAGGAATTGCCACAGATTACGATAACTGGCTTTACGGAGGAGGTAATCAACGATGACTCGAAGTTAGGAAGGAAACCCGATGAAATCGTTCCACAGCTGAAAGAACTCAACATCAGAACCAATCTCACAGTTTTGAAGTATGACCTTGTCGAGGTTTATCGCAAACACCAAGATGCATTGATCAAGCTGCAGGAAGAGCTCGACACCCAACAGCAACTTGTGGCATCCAAGGAATACAGCATTCACGACTTGGAGTCGGAGCTGGCAAGTTTCCAAGCAATTGACAAAGATACGAAGGAGCAGCTTGAATTTGAGCTTTCGACAAAAGACGCGGAAGTGGAAGCCGACCAAGCAGCCATTAGAAATTTACAAAAGAAAATGCTTGCAGACAAGAAGAGGATTGAAAGTCGACACTTCCATGCGAAGGCGGAGCTTGACAAATACAAAAGTGAGCTCAAGTTCCAGTATTTTGCCTTCTTCCACAAAATTGGGGACTGTATGAACCATACCTTGAACTTCAAAAACGACATCACCGCCGAGCTCGAGTCGATGAACTCGAAGATTGTCAACGAATACCAAGAGCATCTGGAATTTAGCAAGGTGAAGTACGTGTGAGTCGTTAGTGCGCGTAATTCATTCTGTGTACTATGTATAATTCTGTTGTATTTTGATCGCCTATTTGGAGGATCCTCTCTCCCTCTGTTTTTTTGCTTCTCTCTGTTTACTTTCGACTCTGTAACAAATTTTTGTGCTATTTGATAGAAAAACTAGATACAAAAACCTCTTTTTGTATTCATTGCGACTCCTGGACCTTCTTCCTTTCCTTCTTTTTATAATAGTTCTTTTGGAAGAATGGATGGTGAGCCAACTCCTTGTTTTTGTTCTTGGAGTACTCAACATAAGCCATATCCTCACCACCAGCCAAACCTGCCAGCGATCCTTGGTTTTTGAGAGCTCTCGAAGAGCCTCCTGTCTTGATCCTCTTGGAGACACCATGGCCGATCAAGTTTTCGGAGTCCTCTCCAACTTCCACTCCGGCAACATCTTCGTTTTTCAAAAGAACTTCCTGTAAAAGCTCTCTTCTCTCTTTTGCAGAGGAGTATGCAAGGTTTGGTAGGTTCTCCATTCCATGTAAATGAGTGATGATCTTAAACGCATAACCCTGGTCAACCAGGAAAGCCTGTCGTTTCGTGGAGTAATACATCTCTTGAGTGTCCTTGGAAACCAAACTGTAAAAGAAAGCATTGAAACCTTCGTCATTTCTTCTCTTCGCACGCAAAATTCTACCCAATCTCTGGGCCTCTTGTCTTCTGGAACCGTAATGAGACGAGATTTGAATCAAACACGTTGCTTCCGGCAAATCAATAGAAGTATCTCCAACTTTGGAAAGGAAAATCGTGTTCACCTGGTCATTGTATTGGAAATTCTGCAGAATGTTCATTCTTTCTTGCTGTGGTGTGGATCCATAAATGAAAGGTTTACCCAACTTCAATGCATACTCTTGTAACGCGTAGACATTATCCGAAAAAACGATGATCTTGTCACCTCTCTGTTCGTGGTAATGAATCAAAAATTGGCAGGCTTGGAATTTCGTTGGGTTCATGATGTACAACAACATTCTCTTCCTCGACGATTCCCGCAAATATTCTTCATAAAATTCCGAAGTCATTGGACACCACACTTCGGCACATTGAACGTTGGCAATGTGACCTTTCTGAGAAAGTTCCATCCAGTTGGCTTCGTATAATTTTGGACCAATCAAGAAATTCAAGTCCGAGATCTTCTCGTCTTCTCTAACAAGAGTAGCGGTCAATCCCAGCTTGGCATGGGCTGCGATAGTCGTGACGACTCTTCTGAACATCGCAGCAGGAACAACGTGCACCTCATCAAGAATGATGAAACCCCACTCTCTCGATGTGAGAAAGTCCATCACCTTTTGGGAATCGTGCGATCTGTTTCTTGTGTTAGCAACCATCGAGTAGGTGGAAACAACCAATCCGGCAGGGCCAGTGAACATCTCCTTGTTTTCAGAAGTAAAAACAGCAACATTTTCAGGCTGAATCGTACACCACTGCAAGAACTGCTGTCTCCATTGCATGACAGAGACCGAGGAAGTGCAAAGAACAATCACGGACTTTCTGATGGTGCATGCAGCAGTGATACCAACTAATGTCTTACCAGCTCCACAAGGCAGCACAATGATTCCGGATCTTGCACGTCCATTACCAAACATCTTACTCAAAGACTTCTCCTGGTAAGGTCTGATCTGCGTCGAAGGTTTCAAATCGATCTCCAAGTCGGGATTTCTCGAGTCATTTCTGAAATCGTACTCTTCCAGCATAGGATAATCAATTTCCTGACATCTTTTCTTCACAATTTCCACAGATTCGTGTGCAATTTCAAACATGTGCACTGTATCCAAATCGTCCTCGTCTTCCTCTCCACCTTCCCCAATCACACTAGCAAAGATATCCTCCAAATCCTCTCCTTGGTCGTTATCAGGATCTTTTGAGGACTTTTTGCTATCAGCTGCTTCCAGTTGGTCCTTTTTGTTTCCTGATGTTCCTGGGATCACCAGGTCACCTCTAGAGGCTGGTTTGGTCAAAACCAACCCGTCGCTCGTTGTCACCGTGGTTTCGCTGCTCTGTATTCTGAGCTTCCCAATCACCTCGTCTTTCAAAAGCATCTGCAGAATATCCGCCTGAGGGCTTTCGACAAAGTATCTGTTGTGCTTCAGGACCAGCTTCACTTTACCGTATGAAACGGTGGCCTGTTTGATGAAATTGATCACCGATGGGGCAACAGGAACTTTAGAAAGTCGGCTCAAAACAGAAATAATATCGTCCGTTTCCAATCCAACCGAAACTGCAGCATATAACGAATGCGTTGTGATTCTGTATTCGTGAATGAAGTTCGGTCTGCTGACTGGTTCGGCAATTGTGACCAAGAAATCTTGCGCTTGCTCAGAAAGAGGTGAAAAACTCTCAAGAAACACTTTTCCGTCCAACGGACTAATCCAAATAGGTCTTGCTGCGTGATCTGGCTTCAATTTGAGATACGAAAAGTCCGACGATCCAAACACAGCAGACACAGAGTCGGGCACAAAGTCTGGAGGACGATTCAAAGAGACCGTTGTAAGTTCTGATTCATCGAATTCTGTGTCTTCAACGTTCTTCTTAATGATACCAATGGAGTTCTTTGTTTTATTTGTGAGCTTTATCTTCAGCTTCTTGGCTCGACTTGTCTGCTTGCTCAACTCGTAATCTGATTCATTATCAGAAGACGAAAAAGAGTCCTCCGAAAGCATCAAATCATCGTCGTTTCCCTTCCCAACTTCAGCACCCACATCCTTTTCAATCAGTGTATCGGCCATGTTTGTGGAATCACCAGCAGGAATCCTTGATGAAGTCCAGATTATGGTGGCAAAAAGATCAAAATTACTAATTATTTTGGCTTGATAATTAAATCTACTTTTTTTTGCCCTGTACGTTTTAAAAAAAATACCAAATACGGTGCGAGGTGTTTCAGATTAAATGGATCTCTCCTGAACCTATTGAGGTCTATTATGCACACTATTCCACACTGGCTGCCTTCTTCAAACCGTCCAACCGGGTCTGAAGTGCCTCTATAACTTCTCTCATTTCTTGATTGTTCAACTTCTTGTCGAGTTGAGCCATCTTGGTGCTTGAGCTGACTGAAGGACTCCTTATAGAATCAGCCGTCCTCTTTTCTTGGTGCTGACGATTGTCGATCCAGTCCCATAGCTCGATCTCGTTTGCGGCAGGATCGTCAATGCCGAAAAAGGATCTTGGGTAGTTCATGTCGTACGGAACCTGAACCAATCGCGGTTTCGATATGAGTCTGTCCCAAAGAACAACCGCAATAAGGAAGAAAAGCAATGCGCTTTTCAAGTCAAACTGATCTTTCAAATTATCCATGAACGACTTTGGCACAGGTGGATGTGGCTCGGTGGTGTGCTCCTCAACGACGGTCGTCTCTTCGATTTCGTTTCCGTGCGGCTTTTGGGTGTACAACTTCTTCGATGACGTCTTCCTCTTTTTGTTCTTTGTGCCGCTTTGAATCCGCTTCTTGAGTTCTTGAATAAGAATTTGCAGAGATTCCTTCTGGCCACTTATAGTTCCCCTTTCGACAGGTCCTTTGATCCATGACTTTCCGGACCAAACGACAGACGTCACAATGAATATCCTTGTTCCGTTGTTGGCAGCCCAGCTCAGATAGATCTTTGTTTTCACTCGGAAAGCATTTCCAGATGGGACATCAGGGGTTTCTGTGGTTTGGGTAACAAGACAATTGTTCGTGAAGTCTGATCTATCGATGTTTTCTGTCACGTTACATCGTGTCTGCTTCGGACCCACGCTCGAATTCAAAGGCTTCGTATATCTGTAAGTTCTCTTCTTGGAGCCGTTTTCAAACTTCGGAATCTCAGAAATGTCAAAATTCTTTTGAACACGCAAAAGATTCTCAACAAAGGAAACGTCATCGCCAAACAGCAACGCGAAAACAACACCCATCGGAGCATTCACCACTTCGTCTATAATCTCATTATCAGATGGTTCCTGCTCATATCCATTGCTTGACGGTGGATGCTTCAAAGGACCGGGACACACAATTCCGTTGTACGTCTGTTGTTCGTCAGCCGGCTCTCCATCCTCCTCATCGTCTTTGATCATGTTTTCCTTATCTGAAATCAGGGATTCGCTGTCTGACTCTTCGTCGGCACCCGCAGTAATTGATGTTCGGTGCGGACTCTTCACTTCGGCTGTGACCTCCATAGAGGAAGAGCCTCTATGTAATTTGTGGCTTTTAGGTTCACCTTCAGCTCCGGCTCCAGCTCCAGCTCCGTCTTCATCTTGGGAGTCATCAGATTCCTCGGATTGGGGATCTTCGGAATCCCCGTCCGTTGGCTCAAGCTCTAAGTCAACTATATTTAGGTTGGACCCAGACAGCAATGAAGACCAAATTTTGAAGATCAATGCATAGGTGGACTCTCTTGAAATGAAGGAGGCAAACGTATACTTGTCATGAAGTGTGCTGAACTCCAGAGCGTTTGGAATGCCAACAGTTTTCTTCTTCTTAATGGTCAGAACTTTGTTCAGACTGATGCTAAGGTGTGTAATCAATCCAATCAAATTAGAGTGGAAACAAACGTGACTTTCACTCACATAGAGTCGTCCATGGATCAAAACGTCCTTCCGGTAAGCACATGTGTAATCTTCGATGAATATTTCACTCGCTGGGACTTCCGGGAACATTTGATGAAACGATTCCTGTCTTTTATCGCTCGGTATCTTGACACCGAATTTCTCAGCCAATTTGTCTTTTCTTCTCCTTATCTTATTCATATCTGGCTCTGCAGGAAGGTCTGTGGTGTGTGTGGTGTATCTGCTGAGTCCGCCGTTCTCGCCGATCGACGTTCTCTTTTCCTTCATGGCCATCTTCAACTTCCTCTTGTTTCCCGAGGACCCGTTCAATGGGAATCCATTCGTCGCGTTGTCCTCCTCCCCAGAAAGACTGTTTGGAGTGGAGCTAATGAGATTCGTGTGGCTTGAGACTTTAGAAATACCGCCAGGGGACATTGCCCGTCTTGAAAGCGGAGACAAAGCTCTCCGTACAATGGCCGTCTGCATAAGTCCTGCTCCCCCTCCGGCTCCGACGTCGTCGTGGACATCGCTGGGGGTGTTTGTGTTGAGAGAAGACGTGACATGGGTTGCTGTACTTTCGCTCATGGGGTCTACAATCGTGATAGGAGTTGCAAGCATGCTGTTTGCGGAGCTATGGTTCGAAATCTGCTCTGTCAAACGGGGCGATGAGTCAATGTCGGCGAGGATTTCTTCGTTCGCCTTTGGCTTGGGAAAATGATCCAAAGTGAGATGACCGTGACCAAGAGTGCTGACTAGCGACTCTTTGATCGGCTTGAAGGAGATTCCATCCACCGGGGACTGGCCGCGTTCCATTTTTGGTGTGTCTTCCGATGTTTCATGGTCATTTTCGAAGGTAGGATCTCTCACCGATGCTTCTGGTTCCTCGTGAAGATTTGTCTGAGATCTCAAATTGAACGAGTTCATGATACTGGAAATAAGCCCAGTGCCGCCCGTCAGTAAGCTGTGATTTTTTTCCGCGGGATCTGTGTTTTCAGGCTTGATGGTTTCTCCCACACTTGAGGTATTGTCGGGACTGTCCTGGCTCTCGGTGGTCTCCGATATCTTGAGACGCGGGTAGGTCGGAGTGGACTCGAGGTTCTGGTCATTGTCCGGATTGGTCCCTGACAGGTCCGATTCGGGTTCCATCTTGCTGAAATGGATCTTTTGTCTGAACTTTGTGCGGTCGTCGTGGACTCGGTTTCGGAGCTTCCTTAACGATCCGTCGGGTGAGATGGGCGATATCTGGGGCAATGAGAGCACCGAACTGTCTACATTGCTGAGCGAGCTTCCGTCGGTACTTTTCCGAGACCCGCGAGACGGAACCGGCTGCAGATTCCGGCTCGAAGGGCTCTGTGCGAGCCGGAGAGTGGACCTCGATTTGTTTGTGGGCGTCGCACTGGCGATGCTGCCATTGCTGGTGTTCTTGCTGGAGACCGAGGACGCAGACTTTTTGGACTTGAGAAGGTGTCTGCGGATAAAACTGCCACTTCGGGACAAGTCTTTCGAAGAGTCTGTCGAATCGACCATTGCGGTTCCTCTAGCAGGAACGGCGGGGATGGGAAGGGAGAGGAGCAACAGTTGCTGGACGCAATTTTCCGCAGAATTCTTGCCAATTTCGCGTTCACCTGTTGTTTCACGCAGAAAGAAGGCTGGAAATTCACTTCAAACAGTCTTTATCGGCTCAATTTTGGGCAATTGGTTGGAAAAAGAAGAACAAGACTCTAAACACTACAACGAATTTTTCCCTTGTTTTAATTTATTTCAAGTTGATATATATTTTTTTTTGCGCCCGGCAAGTAGACAATTTCCGGCCCGAAAGTTTGATATAAAACGACACTCAACTAAAAAACACGCCGGCAAACTCAGAATGAGCAATGCCTACTCGTTTTACAAAAATCGCCTCCTGTCTGAGGCTCATAACATCCAAAGTCATTAGATTACGACTATCGCTTGACTGAAATAAGCTCAGAACTAACGGTCCTCGGCCCACTCGTTTTCCCTTCTGATCGCAGCCTCCTCTTCTGGAGTGAAATCGTTGACAATGTTGAAGGTCTTTCTGATCTCCTCCGGCGACTTTCCTCTGATCATCTCGGCCACAACCTTGCACCCAGAGTTCAAAAGCGGCTTGATGTTGAGATAGTTGGCAGCAAGGATGATTTCGTACAGCATCTCCTGATCCACGTTCAGAAAGTTCTTGTCCCACGCATCAATTGGCGCCGACTTCTTGGAGTCGTCGTCCTGTTCGTCGTCTGGGAAGTTGTAATCCTTGTAGTGCTCGCACCATTCGAGAATGTTCTTCATAACGGCAGAGCGCACATTCTGTGTAGGCACTTCAATTGGCTCGTCGTCGTCGTCATCGTCTTCGGATTCCTCACCCTCCAAAGGAAGCAAGTTCTTGAGCATGTTCTTGATCAAGATCGATTTTTCAGCAACCTTTCTCTCGACAGGGAACTTCTCCCCATCGGACGTGATGATGATGATCTTGCGCTCCGTGGTCATTGTTTGCGATACGTGAGGTCAGGATACTATCGTAAAAGTTCGCAAAATGTAACCATGCAACGGTAGAGAGCATTCTTTAGTTTTGGGAAGTGGCGAAACGAACAGGCAAAATTTCCAAAAAAAGGGTTGTGGTGCACGGGTGTCAAATGGAGCCCTCCGCGACAGAGATTTTGTCGTGTTTGTTTTTTGGATCTCTCTTCAGGGTTTTTGAAGGATTAAGTAGAGCATTTTGTGGCATTCTAATCAGTCGAACATAATTGAAATGCTTCACTTGGTTAAAGCTCCAATAGTTTCAAACAAAAGTTACTTCTTTTGCTTTTCTGCAGATTTTGAATTTCACTCCTGGAGTGTCCCATGAAAGTGATAATTGAAAAGAATCTTTGAAATCGGTCTAACTACCAGTTTCCCACATTGCCTTTCTATGGAACTCGATCCATACTACGATAGAAAGTGTCTTCCGCTGTTTGCTTTGCCCAGATTTGATTTCCCTCTGGTGGGCAACCTGTTATCAGGTCGTGTACCAACCACAGAATTTTCCATCTTTTTATCTGAAAAATTTTTTTTTCAAATTTTTTTTCCTGGTTCTAGGAGCCTTCAATTGATTTTATTCTCCCTCATTTTACGGATTATCAACACAACGTACCCGATCGATAGAGTGATAGAGCGCAAAATGGTTGCTACAAAGGAGGTTGTTTTCTCGTACATCTCGGACTACCTGAAGAGAAATGGCTACGATAAGGCAGAGAAAGCTGTGGAGAAAGTGATCAAGGCCGAGAAGCTGGAGTCTGCTTCAGTGGACAAGAAGCTGGAGGAGGTTTTGGGCGAGCTCCAGGAAAACGGAAGTGGTTCCGATAGTGACAGCGACAGTGGCGCCGAGTCTGACTCCGAATCGTCTGACTCCGACAGCGAATCTGACAGCGAATCTGACAGCGGATCTGACAGCGGATCTGACTCTAGTGATTCGAGCGATTCTGATTCTAGTGACTCTGACGAGGAGTCATCTGAACAGCCAAAGGAGGCTTCGAAGGATACCGAGGAATCGAAGAGCAGCAGCGAGAGCGAAAGTGAGAGTGACAGCAGTGACTCAAGTAGCTCCGACAGTGACAGTTCCGACAGTTCTGACAGTTCTGACAGCTCCGATAGCGATAAATCGGACAACGAGAGCTCAAGCTCTAGTTCCAGCTCTGACAGTGACAGTGACAGTGACAGTGACAGTGACAGCGACAGCGACAGCTCCTCGGATTCTTCCTCCTCCGACTCCTCTTCCTCCTCCGACTCATCCTCCGACTCGGATTCCTCTGACTCGGACTCATCCGATTCAGACTCATCGTCATCGTCATCCTCCGACAGCGAGTCGGAGTCCACCAAAAGAAAGAACACAGAAGACAGCGAACAACCATCCAAAAGAACGAAAACGGCAAGTAGTGACGACTCATCGCGGACAGCTTCCAATGTGAATTCCAAAGAGTCAACGCCGATCCCTGCTGCTGTTGACGAGGTCAAACCGGGCCAAAGAAAGCACTTTTCCCGTATCGAACGTGAAAAGATCAGCTTTGAGGACCAGACTTTGATGGACAACACCTACAAAGGAGCCGCTGGTACGTGGGGAGAGATGGCCAACGACAAGCTTGGACGTGTGCGTGGCAAGGACTTCACCAAGAACAAAAACAAGATGAAGCGCGGTTCCTACCGTGGAGGTTCCATCACCATGGCCAGCGGAAGTTACAAGTTCCAGGATTAGCTAATATATTACATAACGAAGAATCAAAATAATATTTTTTTGACGTCACAGGACGAGATGGCGGCGAGCAAAATAATATGGGAAAAAAATACACATTACGTCATACAGAAAGAAAACGTCAACGACTTAGTCACGGAAAAACCTAGAGTGGTAATTTTGTTACTTTGAGAGACTTGAACGAGATTGAAGGTTGATTTGACTCCGGGGATTTCCAGTAAGGAAGACAAATGATATGTCAGGAGAAATTGTGATTGATCGCGAGACGTTGCAAAAGCTACAAGAAGAATGCACTTCGCTCATTGGTGAGCTTGAATCAAATGAATTGTCGTCGGTGGATTGTTCCGAGGAGATTATTCGCTCACACATCGAGCAGTTGCAAAAGTACAACGGACTGAAAGATGTGGCTCTGAGCTTGGTGAGTCTCATTGCGGATCAGAAACATATTGGGATTCGCAAGATCTTGGAGGAGATGAAAATCGAGGAGGAAAAATGAGATTGTTAACTTTGGGCTGAGAGGTCATTGATGTGGCAGAGTTGATCTGCCAATGATCATGGAGGTTTTTTTGTGCAAGCGGAAACGACACCAAAGACGGTCTGTCGAAAGGTCTGCCGAACGGTCTGTCGAACGGCCGAACGATCCGTTATCCGTATGGTATTTGGGATGGAGTATTGGGAAAAAATTATAGATATGGTAAATAGGGTTGGATGCGCGGCCCTGGGAAATTTGGAAAAGTGTGAAAAATATGAAAAATATGAAAAATATGAAAAAATTATTTTTTTTTTGTAAAAAAAAAATACTGATAGAGACAGAATCAAACGCTGTATCTGTGTGTCGACATGCCGAAGCCCAACAGAGAGATCCTGACCGGGGGAAAACGGTACGCGGAGAAGAAGTCGAAGAAGAACCGGGTGAATGAGATCACGTTCGACAAGGACTCGCGGGTGGAGTTTCTGACGGGGTTTCACAAGCGGAAGCTGTTGAGAAAGAAGAAGGCCAAGGAGTTCATAGAGGAGCAAGAACGCAAGGCCAGACTTGAAGAGCGCAAGAAAATCAGAGAGGAGAGAAAAGAACAAGTTCAGCAGCGGCTGCGAGAGCTGAACGAGTCCCGCAGGATCAACAATCTAGAGAGTGAGGGTGAGGACGACAAGGATGCGGAAGATTCAGACGAGTCAGAGCAACAAAAGGACGACGAGCCTGCTGCAACGGACGACAGTTGGAAGGGGTTCTCCGATTCGTCGCAGGAGTTGCCGGAGGAGTCGGACGGAGCGGAAAAAAAGGGCATTTTGAAGCAGGTTTATCAGGTGGATGACATGGATGCTCCTGTGACGGGGACCTCTGAGGTTGTCATTGAGACGCTGGAGAACCCGAACGCGATCGAAATCACGAAACTTGCGGAACTGAACCGTGTTGATCTTTCCAGCTCGAAGGAAGTGTTGGACAAGTCGATAAAGAGGGCCAAGGAGTATGCTCGGTTGGTTGGAGCAGAAGAAAAAGTGAAGAAGGTGAAGAAGAAGAAGTTCAGATATCTGTCCAAGACAGAGAGAAAAGTGAAGAATTTGAAGGAGAAACAGAGCTCGATGAAGAGAAGAAAACGCGACTAATTTTTGGCGGAGTGAACAGACAGATTCTGACGATTAACAGAGTCTGTGATAAATTGTACATCGATAATACTTTTTTTTTCAAATGATTCTTTGGGATTTTCCACAGTTAATACAACCAAGAAACGTCTATTAAAAAAGGACCCCATTCGTCTCATTGTCTCCATAGGGTCTATTACTTTGGTTCCGATCAGAAGACGAGCTATCCAGAGCTTTGAAGTCTCCTTGGTCAGGCCAGTTCCAACTCCTTATTGTCGGACGCCATCTTGACGTACTCTGTTTCGATCTTCAGGAACATCCAAACCCATCTTCTGAATATCTCCAGCATCTCCAGAACAAAATTTCCCACCTCCCCGGCATACAGAGAGCTGGCGACCGCGGCAAATAGTCCGTATTCGGCCGAAACAGGGTCCGGATACACCAGTCTGTACAGCCAGATGAACCGCAGCTGGAAATCCAGCAGGATTGCGAGGTAGTAGAACGTCTTGTTGTAGATGAGTTTGTTTCTCAGAAATCCGGCCTTGCGGTCGGACTTCAGAAAGTCGTTGAACATCTCAAAGTTCCAGTCGTACTTGATGTCCCAGATGAACGTGTAGGTCGAGTTGATAAGCACAGCAACATACCACAGAGCCAACGACTCCATGTAGCCCTCTCTGATGAGCAGATTGGCCAGCAGGGGCAGAAACGATGTCGAATACTTGATAGCGTTGAGAAGATGCTGTTTGTTTCTTCTTCTGCTCTGCTCGTACTCAAAAAGACACTGTTTGAGCCGGATCAGCGACGGATACGTCGACAACAGGATGTCCAGATTGAGGAACTTGAGATGGTCTTTGGACAGCTCAGCTTTGAGGTTTGTTGCCGACGGAAGCGTCTGGTAGTTGAGCAAAAGCGCAGTCAAATACACGAGAAAGTCGATGAGAACTTTGGAGTACGAGGTGAACGTGTCGGACAGCAGAATGTCGTTGTTTCTCAGGTTGGAGTCGATGTTTCCGAGCGTGATTCTCTTCACGGTGGACGTGAACCGCTGCATTTCGGGCGAAATCTTTCCGTAGCTCTTCCCGTGGAAAAACGGCATCAGAAGAACAGCAAACGTCTGCAGAATGCCTGCCAACGGCAGATATTCAACCGCTTTGAAGTAGTAGCCATTGCAAATCAGCAGCAAATACAGCAGATAATTGCAAATTGTCCCTGCCGTGACCTTGTAAACGACACTCAGCGACGCAGAAACCAGCTTGTAGTTGTTGAGGTCCGGCCCGGTCAGCTTGAGAACCATCAACGTGTCGATCTTGCACGCATAACAGGTCTTGAGATTCACGTACCAGAGCCATATTCCGAGATTTACCAGGAACAAGACCCGGTACGGAAGCGGCAACAGCAGCTCGAACAGCGTGAGCGACGTGTCTGTCTCCGAGTCCATGAATGGCGGTGGTTTGGAATGAAAATCAAACAAAAAGACACACAAGATAGGTTACACGTTGCAATGTTTTTGAACACGTCCGGGGAACATTTCGCGAGAAATGTTAGCTGTCCAAATTTTTTTTATTTTGATTATTTTTTTTATGGTGGAATTTTCAACGGTGACAAAACGGAGTCCCAACGATCCTTCAGGCCTTTAAGTTGTAATCTTCGCAGAAAGTCCGCTTCATGATTAGCATGGAGTGACGGACCGAGGTCCGCCACAAACATCATTAGAATCGAATGGAATGGCTCCTTATTAATGTACATATAAATATCTAAAAAGACCGGTTCTGGGATTGTTAGTATTTTCTTGTGCGAAAAAAAAATTTTTTTTCTTGCAAAATGGCACAACGTCTGATCAGAATTTTCAGTGTGTTTGGCTTATGAAATCGATTCGGTCATGTACGTTCCGTTTGGGGCGACAGCTTGTCATCATAGAACGTTGTGTGTTTGCGTGAAGAGTAACATACCTGTTGGTGTTCGTCTTGTACTCAAGACGGACGTCAATAGAAGCGGCCGAGGCGTTTCGGCCGACTGGAGTGTAGGCCAGGACTGTGCGAGGTGGAGCTAGCCATCACAGTGAGACACTTGGACAATGTGATCGCTAGCTTCACCGACTTATGTCTCGCAAAAAACTGCGACAGAAAGAAGAAACATACAAAACAAAGTTAAGATGAGGATCTGGAAAAAATTCTCTTAAAAAAAAAATTTCGTTCCTCGTGAAAAATAAAATTTCCAACTTTTTTTTTTATCTCTGCGGGGATTCGCATCTGCTTTTACCCTACCGTCTGTGTGGCAATGGCAATACAGGTTGTACCCAAGCAGACGTCGACGTTTCGGTTCCAGCATCTGCGCGACCTCAACAGCCCGCAACGCTCGCATCTCTCGCCGCTTTCTGTGATCTGTCACATCGATATCAATGCGTATTTTGCCCAGTATGAGCAGCTGCGACTCAATCTGACGGCCCAGGACCCCGTTGTTTGTCTGCAATGGAACTCGTTGATTGCCATTTCGTACGCAGCACGTGAGTTTGGAATCAACCGGATGGATTCGCTGCAGTCTGCACGGCTGAAGTGTCCGAACTTGATTGCTGTGCACACTGCTGTGTTCAAGAAGGGCGAGGAGACCTGGCGATATGTCGATTATTTGCCGTCCCCCGAGGACCACAAGGTTTCGCTCGACCCTTATCGTCGCGAGAGTCGCAAGATGATGCGTCTGTTCAAGTCGTTCTGCGATGCGACGGAAAAAGCCAGTGTTGACGAGTGTTTTCTGGACTTTGGCCGTCTGATTTACCGCAAGATGGTTGATCTTTTCCCGCAGGTGGCCAATGCGGACGTCGCATCGGGCGCGCAATTGCCCGCGATCCCCGCAGAGCTTCCGCCCGAGTGTCTCGAGACGTTTGGCGTTCTGATTCCGCAACAGGAGGACCGCGATCTCGAGATCTGCGACTGGGACGACATTGCGATCCTGCTTGGCTCGCGGCTGGGCTACGAACTGCGCCAGCTGCTTGTCGCAGAGCTCGGCTACACCACGTCTTGCGGAGTTGGCCGCGTCAAGACGATCGCCAAGCTGGCCAGCGGTCTGTACAAGCCGAACGAACAGACCACGGTTCTGAACAGCTCGATCCCAAACTTCCTGAACCGATTCCAGCTGAACGACTTCTGGTCGATGGGCGGAAAGGCAGGGAAACTCGTGGTGGAAAGACTCGGCCTTTCGGGCATTGAGCTCGAGATCGAACACGTGCGAAACAACTTCAGTCTGGCCGAGTTGATCAGCCGTCTGGGCGATCAGCAGCTGGCAGAACGACTGTACAAGCTCGTCCGTGGCGAGGTTCGCGAGGAGGTCAAACAGCGAACGGACGTCAAAACTATGGCGTCGTCAAAGAATTTCCGCGGACGTGCGCTCAACAGCAAAGAGGACCTGTATCCGTGGCTCAAAGTGTTCATCGCAGACCTGCTGCTGCGTCTCGGCGAGCTGGACGAGGAGAACTCGCAGACACGACGGCCCACGACTCTCACTCTGAGCATGACTACACGGACGGGATCGCAGTCCAAACAATGTCCGATCCCCTTGACCCGGGATCTGGACGACTTCAAGCAGAAATGCGGCGTTTTGAGCCGCGAACTGGTGGTCAAAATGGAGCAGACCTGGGACACAGACCGATTCGGGAACCTGTACCCGTTGTCGCATTGCGGGCTCGGGGTGTCCAGGTTCCAGCAACTGGAGTCTTTCTCGCGGATCGACGATTTTGTCGGACGCAAACGCAAGCTGACGGAGATGGAGGCCGATACGAAACCGGAGGAGGCTCCGGAGACTCGGGGAAGTCTCGACGACGACGGAAACGACAACGAAAACGAGTACGTTTGTCCCGAGTGCCAGCAAAAAATGGCGGGTGCACAGCGTGCGGAGCACGAGGATTTCCACTACGCGGTGTCCTTGAGCAAACGTCTGAACGGGGCGAGCGGGGCGAGCGGCGCATTGAGCTACGGCGAACGACTTTTGAACAGCCGGAACGGGCCACCACGGGGCGGCAGCAGGGGAAAGTCCGCGCGGGGCGGACGCAGCAACGGACGCGGCAAACAGGACTCGAGCCAGTCGAAATTGCCGTTCTAAGACACCATGTAATCAATCAATCAAGCAGTCTACAATTTAACTCTTTTTTCGCTAAATCCTATGATATCGTTATCTTTATTATATATCGTTACGTCCCGTAAATCAAGCTCCCAAAGCCTCCTGCTTCTTTTGCTTGTGGAAAGAGTTCATGAATGCCAAACCTGGAGTGTAGTTGATGTACAGCTCGTCCACCTCCTCGAGAGTCAAACCCTTGGTCTCTGGAACAAAGGCAAACACAAAGAAGAAAGAGAACAGAACACATCCAAAGAAGACAAATCCGTATGCAAAGTGGATGGCATTGGTGATGAATGGAGTGAAGAAAGCAATCAAGAATCCCCACAACCAGTTGGCAGAGGTGGCAATGGCCATACCCTTCTGTCTGATTCTCAATGGGTAAGTTTCAGAAACAACCACAAAGACGGTTGGACCCCAGGTGGTTGCGAAGAAGAAGATGTAGAAGGTGGACAAGAAAATCATGGCATTTCCGACAGCCTGGTCTGGGTCGACACCGTAAGGACCGTTGTAAAGCTGCTTGACACCGATACAGGCAAACACCAACAGACAGAAGCCCATACCACAGGCACCACCCATCAAAGTCAGACGTCTTCCGAAACGGTCAACAACCCACAGAGCAAGGAAGGTCGAGGCAAAGTTGACAACACCAAGAACAATCGAAGTCTCGAACGAGTCGCTCAATCCGACCGACTTGAACACAGTGGTACCGTAGTAGAAGAAGTAGTTGTCACCAGAAAGCTGTTGCAGAGATTGCAAAACAACACCGACGAAAAGTCTGTAGAAAATCTTTGGCTTACCGGTGAACAATTCTCCCCAGCTGGCGTTACCAGCAAGTCTCTCAGTCTCGATAGAGTTGAAAATCAAAGCAACTTCGTGCTGAACAAACTTGCTTTCTGGGTCACACTTGTTGACCTTACTGATCGATTGCTTGGCCTCCTCGATTCTGTCGTGCTCGATAAGGAATCTTGGAGATTCTGGAGTGAAAGTCATACCGAAGATCATCAAAAGAGCCCATGCGAAACACAGACCCATTGGGATTCTCCACTGTCTCGAGTCGTCGTAACCGTGGTAGGTACCGTAGGTGGTACAGTAACCAAGGAAGATACCGGCAGTGATCATGAGTTGGTAGCACGAGACAAGAGAACCTCTGATCTCCTTTGGAGAGGTCTCGGAGATGAACATTGGCGAAAGGACGGAAACAGAACCAACGGCAAGACCAGAGATAATTCTTCCAATGAAGAATTGAACCCACGAGCTGACCGAGGCGATTTGAATCACAATACCGACAATGTAGACAACCATGGTGGCCATCAAACCGAGCTTTCTTCCGTAAATGTCACCAAGTCTTCCAAGAGTTGGACCACCGATGGCACATCCGATGTTGAAAATGGAAATCATCAAACCGGTTCTAACGTTCGAAAGGTACTTAGTACCAGAAGACGAAGTTTGACCAAATCTGTCCTTGAAATCTGGCATGTTGACAAATCCAGAAATGGTACCGGTATCCCAACCAAAGACGAAACCACCAAAGGCAACCAAGACACACATCAAGGCAGGTCCAAGATAGTGGAGCTTGCTGTCAGCATTTGGAGCAACGATAGGCTCATCGTCTTCAGGAAGAGCCTGCTCAGCGTTTTTGTTGTGGAGTCTGTCCTCGTAGACGTTTTCTGGAGGAGGAGTGTCCGAAGCTATTTCAGACTCCTTGGATTGACGGTCTGAATTAGACATGTTTAATATTTCTTATGTTTCTATGTTCTAATGAACTGATAAGTTAAACAACTATGAGAAACAGAAAATAAAGTTGGATGGTTGTAGTGGGAATTGTTAGTCCTTTTATACAATTTCTGTTGGACAGAACATCGTTTTTTTTTTCAGGTTTTCTGAAGAGGCCAAGTCGCCGGAAAAACCAGCTTGCAGAAAACATGCAAGCTTGCGATTCGCGTTGAAAAAGTTTTTCCGCTATTGTTCTTATTGTGTGACCTATTGTCCCAGTCACGACACGGACAGTTGCGGCCTCGCGGGATCGTGCGGGACGAGCAATTCCTGGGCGGGCCGTTACGGAATCCACGAAAAAGTCTGCTGTTTTGCTTGTGGAACAGGTGCTGACCGATGACCCCACTCTGTAGTTAATCCGGGGTTGCGTTATTTTCGAAGTGGTGGAACCACCGGATCTGACTCCACCAGTCTGAACCCTGTTGACTCGGTTGGTGACCCCAGGATGGTCTCATTAACCCAGAATTGCTCCGGAAGATATTGGTTGCTTGTTTTTCCGAGTCCAAAGACCGGCACCATTCTCCGACCCCCGTTCCCCTCACAAGATAATCCGTATTTCTTTTTTCGACCGCGCCGTTCGCCCCGCCCTCCGCACTTCCCCCCAAAGGGGTACTACAAACCCCCCAGTCCCTTCCCATTTTCTTAGGTGATCTTCCCATAGTTTTTCCGAGTCGTGCATGCTGCTTCCCCAGAAGGTCTCCGCGCGTTTCTTTTTTATGTACCTAAACAATAGTTCCTCCGAGATTATTGGCTGGATTGCATTCGCGTCTGGAAAAACTCTCAAAGACGTTGCCAATTTCGGAGTAAAATCGCTCAGCAGAGTGTTGCGAGCCCGGGCCGGGACTTCCGCCATGCGTGAATTCCACCGCTACGGAAGGTACACTACCGACAAGTTATCTTGATGTTACCGGAATTTGCGCTGCGATGGAGTCCGAGATTCGGAATCCCCGCTTGCTCCACTTACTCCACTTGCAGAACCCGTGGAGTGGCGTGCGACGCACGCATTACCAATCAGTAACCTGCAGCTCTCCCCAGTTTTCTCCAATAGTCGCTCTGTGCAAATATACGGCCATCTTCCACCTTTATCGCGTTCATCGCAGTTTGATGATCTATCAGCTCCACACCGTGGCCGCGCTCCCGAAGTGCAGCAATAAACTCGGCCGTCACCGGTCTCTCCACAAACACAACCTCGGGGAGCAGCTGGTGGTGCAATCTCGGAAACGCAATCGTCTCCAGCAGCGACAGCTCATAGTGGTACGATCTCATGATGGCCTCGAACACTGCAGTGGTGATCCTTGATCCTCCAGCAGCTCCGATCACCAGACTCACATTCTGACTGTCCGGATCAACCACAATCGTCGGACACGTAGAAGACAATGGCCTTTTGTACGGCTCAATAAAATTGTATATTGATGGCTGCAGCCCGAATGCATTGCGAGTATTTGGAACGGAAAAATCGTCCATCTCGTTGTTCAAAATAATTCCGGTCCGGGGGTCGTGCACCAGCGATCCAAACAGCAGGTTCACTGTTGTTGTTACACTCACCGCGTTGTTGTACTGGTCCAACACGCTCACGTGCGACGTTCCGTGCGGCTCGTTGGGCTCGTAAGCCGGTTGATAATCTCTCCACGACGCGAGCGTGTGGCCGTCGTTGATTTTTTCCCTAGTTTCGCGACACCAATTTTGGCTCTGGAAACGAGCATATCGTTCTGCGTGCTCACGGACGGCCGTTTTGTTGTGGTTGTGAACACCAACGTCGCCCAGATTGCTGCGGACGCTCGCCATCCACTTCATCGTCTCGATGAGTCGTTGGGTAGCCACGGGACTGAAGTCGTCGGCCCTCGAGTCGCCGTCGTTCACGTCGTCAAACTCGTTCATGATGTTCAATCCTGCAACCAGAGCCAGTCCAGACGACGTGCCCGAACTGGTGAAAACCTGCAGGTTCTTGTCGGTGAAATTGGTCGTGCTCAGAGCGTCCTCAACAACGACTTCGTACTGTGCAAAGTCCGTGGCCTGCAAAATCCCACCGTTTTTCTGAACAGTCCGAGCCAAAGACTGGGCAATCTCTCCCTCCGGATCATAGAAAACATCGCTCCCGTTCGCAGCAATCTTGTCCAACGTCTCGGCCAGCTGTGGCCGTCTGATGATGTCTCCAGATCGCCGCAGACGACCGTCTTCGTGGAAAACAAACCCCCAATCGTCCCGATTTTCGCGGAAATAGTCCTCTCTCATCTCGAGCGCAAATCCAAGCAGCTTTCCCACGGGCCAGCCGTTCCGAACAAGCTCCGCAACAGGCTCCACCAGCTGGTTCCAGGTCAGGTTCCCGGATCCGTGCGTCTCAAACAGCCTGTAAAGTCCCTTCAACTCCCCTGGAATCGCCACCGCCAACCCTCCCACCTTGGAGTCCTCCTCGTGGCCGTAAAACATGTCCTTTGTAGCAAGTCCGGGCGCCATTTCCCGCGCATCGATCGAAACAGCAGAACTCTGACCGTGAATTTTCGACGTGATGAACGCCCCGCCGCCAATTCCTGACGAGTACATCGTGTTTGTTGCACCAATGCACAAAACAGTCGTCACGGCTGCGTCCGCAGCAAACCCACCCATCTTCAGGATCTTGACACCCAGCTCCGAGCAGAAGTCGACATCAGAGGCAACAGCACCGTGCTTAGCAATTATCGTCTCATTGGTTGCCGGATGCCACGTCGGACCGCCAACAAACGGAACATGGGCCGGCGACTTCAAGCCGTGCGGTTTCCGCTTTGGGAACCGAAACGTGGCCAGCAACAACATAAGACCTAGGGCAACCACCAGGAAATATCTCCAAAATGGAGTCTTGGATCCGCGAGAAAACCGTCTCAAATGGTCCCTCAACCCCGCATTGTATGGCTGAATTAACGGCTGTGTCTCACTCATAGCAATGTCAAGCAATGGCCCAGATCTATACCATTTCCGACCTAAATTCTTCTTATCTGATTTGTTTTTTATCAGTGAGTGAGATTTACTTTATTTACACTATTTTCCGCGAATTTCAGCACTTCTGATTTTCTTTCTATTTGTAATCCACAGAAAAATTTCTGGCACTAACTACGCAAATCGAAGCCAAAATGACGCTACTTTCGGAATATGGAGTCTCAGCTTTTCAAACTCGCACTTCGTTCGAGTTTCTGAATATACACAAGAAATCAATAACACTCAAAGACCCACTAGTTCTCGTAAACTCTGGTGATCATACCGGTACCGACAGTCTTTCCAGACTCTCTAAGGTTGAATCTTTGACCAACCTCCAGGGCAACAGGGAACAAAAGCTCGCAGATCATCTCGACGTTGTCACCTGGAACAACCTGTCTGGAGTGGTCCTCCTCGGTCTCTGGGAACTTCAGAACAACGTTAACGTTCGAGGTTCTGATGTACATTTGAGGTCTGTAGTTCTCAGAGAATGGAGTGTGTCTTCCACCCTCTTCCTTGGTCAGAATGTACAAGGAAGCAAGGAACTTCTGGTAAGCCTTGACGGAACCTGGCTTGGAAACAATCATACCTCTGGCAATCTGCTCTCTCTTGACACCTCTCAACAGGATACCTGGGGTGTCACCAGCTTGAGCCTGGTCCAAGTCCTTGTGGTACATCTCGATACCGGTAACAGTGGTCTTGATTGGCTCACCCTTACCACCAACAATCTCAACTTCCTCACCCTTCTTCAAGGTACCTCTCTCGACAGTACCGGAAACAACGGTACCTCTACCGGAAATCGAGAAAACTTCGTCAACAGGAAGCAGGAATGGCTGCTCCAAGTCTCTAACAGGAGTAGGAATGTACTCGTCAACAGCAGCCATCAACTTCTCGATAGCTTGCTTACCGATCTCAGGTTGCTTACCTTCCAAAGCACACAGAGCAGATCCCATGATAACCGGAGTGTTGTCTCCGTCAAAGCCGTAAGAAGAAAGAAGTTCTCTCATCTCCATCTCGACAAGCTCCAACATCTCCTCGTCATCAATAGTATCAACCTTGTTAACGAAAACAACCAAGTTCTGGACACCAACCTGTCTGGCCAAGAGCAAGTGCTCTCTGGTTTGAGGCATTTGTCCGTCAGTGGCAGCAACGACAATGATGGCACCATCCATCTGGGCAGCACCAGTAATCATGTTCTTGATGTAATCTTGATGGCCCGGACAGTCGACGTGCGAGTAATGTCTGTTGGCAGTTTCGTACTCAACATGGGCAGTAGAAATAGTGATACCTCTGGCTCTCTCTTCTGGTGCCTTGTCGATCGACGAGTAATCGAGGAAACTGGCTCCACCAGCCTCAGACAGAACCTTGGTGATGGCGGCAGTCAAAGTGGTCTTACCGTGATCCACATGTCCGATGGTACCGATGTTGACGTGAGGCTTGGATCTGTCGAAAGATCCGGCAAATCTCACAAATGGCTTTGGAGTGAACTTGACACCAGCTCTCACTAGCGCAGTTCTACCAAAACCCAACGTTTGCAATGGCTTGAGCATCCGCACAGACATCCTTGTATGGTTAATTGCAGTGGTCTTATTATTGCCCTGTAGTGTCTTCCAGCTCAATTATTGCCACAAAAACTTTTCACTTTCTCGACGATTGGCCGCTCGCGTCTGTCAAAACAAAAAACGGTTCAGTTCAGGCATAATCGTCATGAACATGTTCGCGAAACATATTCCATGAGCCTTACATGTCAACTAGAACAAAGTCGTCCTTCGGTGTTGCATGGTCAGCATGTTTTGCCTCATCATCGTAGTCACCATCTTCCTCCTCGTCACTCTCGTCCTCCTCGTCATTCTCGTCGTCGTATTCTTTCTCGCTCTCTTTGTTGGTTTCCTGAGCCAATGCAAAATCAGCCGCAACCTTCTCATTGTCGCGACGGATGAAATCGGCCAGACTCTCTGGCATGGAGACGCTACCTTTCTGATCACGGAACAGACTCTCCTTGATGTAAATCAACACCATCCCGGTTTCGAAGTCGTCCGCGGAATACTCCTTCACTTGCTCCTGAATCGTCTCAAAACTAGTAGCCATAATACCAAAGTTCTTGCATCCTTCCAAATCGTAGCTGAAGGTTTGCCATGGATGCGCATCATCATCGCTTGAATCCGGCTTTAAATAGCAGAAGTGCCTCTCGTTGATAATGACCCCGACAAGAATCCATGGCTCCAGCTCTTTCTTCCGGTCTCCCAAGAGAAAATCAATATCAAACAGATTTGTCGAGACCTTTTCGTTATTGAGCTGTTTCATCGTCTCCGCCCCCTCGGCCTTGTAGTTCGACAGATGGTCACGAATCGCTTTGATTCCCTCACTCGCCTGCTTGATTTTTTCGTCATCTCCACTGACCAGGTCAAGATAATCAATCGTGTTGTCCAAAAGGGATGAGACTCGCTTTCCCTTGAATGCTTTGAGTTGCATCATCTGTGCATTGATCTTGTGAAACTGTTCACGTATCACGCCGAGCCTCTCCAATTTGTCTTTGACAAGACTGCTGCACTCTGCGGTGTAGAGATGAGGATAGAACGTGTCGCTCAAATTGAATCCTCCACCAGGCACAGTGTCGCCATTCCCGTCGAAACAAATCGTGATTATATCGCTCACTCTGTGGAAGTTATTCTCTCCAATCCGTTCGAAATCTTTGCCCCATAGTAACGCATGCATGATCTTGTAGATGTCCGTGTAGAAATAATTAGTCTCCACGGGGAAAATACGATGAACCTGCTCTTCTTCTTCGACTTTGAACAGCGACGAAAAGATGCCACTGAACTGCTCTTTCAATTCAGGCTCCAACTCCCCAAACAGATCAATTATTGTCCCATAAATGAACTGGATGAACTCGGAAATCGCATCATAGTCATCGACCATGACCTTGCTGGTGGAGTCGGTCAGAGTCCGGATGGAACTGAATGCTCTTGTGGACTCTCCCGTCAAAAAAGCCACCAATCTCTGGATTTCCTGAGTCACCAATGGTGAGGAAAGACATTTTTCCTTCTTCCACCAGTTGGAAGCATACCCATAATCGCCAAAATCATGTCTCAACACCAAATCTCTGAACTTCGGCACGTTGGATAGAACCATCAACAACGGGGCAAAATATCCTTCCAAAATCTCTGGCTTGGCAGGTAGTAACACCGGTGGAACGCCATCATCCCTCTTGAATCGACTCATATCGTCATATACGTTGTAAACAGACACGGTTCTATCAATAATCTCCGCATTTTCCACATGATTATTCTCGTTATCGCCAACTCCGTACCCATAACTGGCAATCTTGTTTTTGATGTCGTCTTCCAAGTTGATCGCCGTAGACAAGGTCTTGCCGTCATTGGCGTAATAGCCCGAGTAACTATTTGCTGTCGCCGTATTTTCCTCCATTGGATAATTGTTTTCTGCGGGTGGCCCGGCAGGGACTAGCTGTGACTCGTAGGAAGGTAGTTCAGTGGGAAAGTCCGAATAGATGAAGTTAACAGCCGCCTCAATATTATTATTTGACCTCTCCAATGCATCTTTAGCAATATCGGCCTCAAAGCCCATGCTCACAAGAGACTCAATGTTCTCTTCCAGCGACATCTCCAGAGGTATTCTATCGATAGTCTAACAACAAGAGGTGTGGCTTGGTGGCAAAACACTTCAAAATATTAATATAGCTTGATCCCTCCCCCAGAAAAAAAAAACACTGGTGCAAGGATGAAAAAAAATGTCCGGTGCATAGATAAATTCAAGGGAAAATGACGTACACCTAGAAACGTCCATACTACTGCGTGCAGCCAACAAGACCGTTACAAACTACAGTATCCCAAACCTTATCGCTTCAACGGATAGATATAATGCTAGTATACACAAAATCGTTCGCTCCAGACCTTGCCTCCTAAAAGACATCGGGAAGTCTCTCAATCACGTAGGAGTGACTTCCAACACTCATGATAGGAACACCCGGAACTTTTCTTATTCTCCTCTTCAGATCAGCATCGTTGGTGGCCACAATGTAACACTTGTGCTGTATGACCCTGTGAACTAAGCAGTCATCCGCATAGGTACCCTTGTGAGAACAGGTTAGTCGTTGGATCCGCGGATCTCTTGCTAGCGTAAGAGCAATCCGATATTTGTGTCCCAGCTTCTCCAACTCCGCCATCACACAGTCGGTAACCATAGGAATGCATTTGGCATAAAGACAGTCCATCATACCTCGCACAATGTCAATCTTTTTCTGTATACTGAAGTTGAAGAAGTTGGTGTCTACCAGGACTTGGTATGGAGGTTTGATTGCTTCGTTGAACTGGAAAAAGAGGGCAGATGAGACTTGTGGAACAGCCTTCACCAGCTCCTTGTCCTGCTCGGATGCCTTGGGTTTGGCCTGGTTTTCCTTGGTTCTAGGATCTTTTTTGCTCAGAGTTCTTTTGACCTGTGCAAACTTCCGTGTCTTCTTAGCTTTTCCCATGTTGTGTATCTAATGCGTTTGTATACTTTGGTTTGGCTTGAAAAGGTTGGCACAAGAGAACTTTTAAAGATAAAAAAAAAAAAGTTACAAAAAAATTTTTTTTTCTCTAGATCAAATTACATAAGACATTACATAACCGGCGGGATTCCCTCAAATATAAAAAAGGGATCAGCTGGAATTCTGGCGTAAAATCGAGTCTCCAACAAACCATCGGCTTATTACATACACCGTACAATACTCTGTTTGTTGTGTTTTCAAGATGTCGTCTTCGGTCAGGAACTCGCTGTTTGTCATGACCGGCGAGACCGAAAGAGATCTTCCCCACTACGCTCGGCCGACCTATTCTTCAATTAGGAAAAGCAAGTCTTCTGGCCTCGGGTGCTCGGGCTCACCAAATAACACTGTTTCTCCAACGACCACAAAGCTGGACAAGGCCAATCAGCGCTCACAACAGGGCTACCATGCAGTCTCTCCCACTATGTCTCGATCAAGAAAACACGAATATGAGCACGATTACAGACTGCCTTCACTGCGAACAAGACCCCAAAACAACATAATTGTAGCTAGAAACGGGCACGACTCCAACACAAAACCCTCCCTGATGGCCAGGGGAGTTTGGAGTTTGTTTGGGAAACGGAACGCCTCCGACGACCTTGATAGTCTGGCTTCGGGTGCTGAGAACGAGGAGTGCTGCCAAGATAGTGAAGATGAGTCGACCGCCAGACCGGCTACTATTTATCCAGTAGTTGAGGCTGCCAAGTTTGTCTTGAGGTCGCCATGGTCGCCCAAAATAATTGAAACCCCTGTGAAAGAAGACGAGAATCAGAACCAAACCAACGCAGTTTTCGATAATTTTGCGAAAAAGAACAGCGACATTGTTAGTGTTGCAGACCAACTTGTGAGACAATCTCAAGGGCTAATAGATCAATCCGAAAACACCTTTCGGGGAGCCTGTCAACCGGTGCTGCCTTTGCGGGAGATACCGCTGAATGGCGAGTATTTTGTTCCTCCGGAGGTTCTGTACAAGTCGATTGGCACCCGATCAACCATCCCCATTGCCGAGTACCAGGACCTATTGTCCCAGTACGCCAAACTGTGGGAAATGCTTCAAACGACCACCTAGAGGGATTCAAATTAAAATACATAAAAAGTCACATGACTTGCGTCACATGATTTTCGAATCTTTAAAAGTTTTCACATTTCCAGTAAAAAAAAAAAAGCAGAGGAGCGTGAACGAAAAGACTGAAAAAGTGCCAATCGAGTTTCCCTCTTGTTTATCTTTTTGCACACTGGAGGATTTAAACAGCATCCAAACGTCTCGTCGTGTCATTTGAAACCACGCAGGTGTATTGAGCGTTGTTGTTCAAAATGGCTGCGCAGATAGACAATCTCAGCACTGTTGTGTCGAGGCTGGAAGATGAGTCGCTTGACTTCAAGACCCGGCACTCGGTGTTATCTGAGCTTTGCGACACTCTAGAGACGTACCACAGTGCACAGGAATACGAGAGGTTTCTTAAGAGCATGATGCCGATCTTCTTTGCCCAGTTGGACAGTGTTCCTATCAGCATGATTTCCAACTCGCCCGAGCAGAAGCTGAGGAGTTTGATACTGGACATCATCCACCGTCTCCCGACGAACGAGAAATTGCAACCGTACGCGGCACAGATGCTGGACACTCTGTTGAAGCTGATTCGGGAAGAAAATGAGGAAAATGGAATACAATGCATGAAGATCATCACCTCCTTGCACAAGTCATACAGAACCAATTTGGTCGATAGAGTCCAGGAGTTTATTGATTTATTGCAAGAGATATACGAGAACATTCCGAAGGTCGTTGAGGAGCAATTTGGTGCACATTCGACCTCGGAGGAGTCACAAGCTCCTGCATCTCCGAGCTCACACGAGCTTTCGCAGGACGAAAACTACTCCAAGTCACTTTACAAGGCCACACATTCGTTCAAAATGATTGCCGAGTGTCCAATTACAATGGTTTCGTTGTATTCTTCTTACAAGGATATCATTGACTCGTCGATCGAGAAGTTTATTCCGCAGGTCATTGGACTGTTGCGGTTGCAGGCGGCAGCACAGCGCGAGGCGCACGAGGCTGCCAAGGCCAAGAACGAGTACGTGACAAGCGTTTCAAAGGATATCAAGAACAGAGCTCTTTACGGCGATTTTATCTTGGGACAGGTGAAGGCAGCGTCGTTTTTGGCGTACGTTTTCATCCGCCGCAGTCCTAACAACGCGCTGGAGCCTTATCAGAATGAGATTCCTGATCTTGTGATACGATTATTGCAAGATTGTCCGTCTGAGCTGGCTGCTGCCAGAAGAGAACTTCTCCATGCCACAAGACACATGCTCTCGACGGATTTCAGAACGTCTTTCCTTCCAAAGATCGATCTGCTCTTTGACGACCGGGTGATCATCGGCGAAGGTCTGACAGCCCATGAGACATTGAGACCGCTTGCCTACTCGATTGTGGCAGACTTCATTCACGTGAACGGAAACCTGACACCAAAACAGATCTGGAAAAGTGTCGAGATCTACTGCAAACATTTGCAGGATTGTTCTCTGGCGCAGACCGTGCACATCATGAGTGCAAAGCTGCTGTTGAACCTGGTGGATCGGATTCTGAAAATGGAGAACAAAGAGGACGCCAGACAGCTGTTTTTGATCATGATTGACTCGTTTGTGAAGCGGTTTGCTCTTCTGAATCGCCAGTTCACAGATATTACCCAGCAACACGAGAAGTTCCTGGAAACCAAGGTCGAGAAAAAGAGGAAGAGAGAAGAGCTCAACAAACAGTCTGAGCTGCTCACCGGAAAGCCGCTCGAAGGACTGGACGACGTGAAGGAAGAGAAGGACTCGAACGGCGTCAAGGAAGAAAAAGACGCCGATGCAGAGAAGGAGGAATCGGTCGAGGAGAAAGAGTACGTTTTCACCTTCAGCGACGTCCAAAGAAGTCTTCCGATAACCATCACACATCAAGCACCACAGGACCCGCTGGAAAACGCTCGATATTTGTTCAAGACGCTCATGACGTTTTTGAAGTCGATCTTTTACGGCTTCAGAAACTGCAACCCTCCTCCGTTGAAGGACTACACGCCACAAGTCTGGAATGAGTGCGCAAGAATCACCTCGAACGAGGAGCTGAACATTCTAAGAAACCTTTTCAGAGAGTGTGTTTCTGGTTTGCGGTTTTTCCAGAGCTCGAAACCAGCCGTGATGAACTCGGCTTTGAGACAGTCGTTTGACGTCAGCGGCCCAAATCTACCAATAACGTCCTCCAAAGAAGAAAAAGACCTCATGGAGATCTTTGCGACGATGTTCATCTACGTGGAGCCTTCTGCTTTCAATGAGGTTGTGCAATACGAATTGGAGAACATGTTCGAGGCAATGTTAAAGAATGCGGCTCTACTCCACATTCCTCAGTATTTCCTTGCGAGCGAAATCACAACGTCGAACTTCTCGGGTATTCTCATCGTGTTTGTCATGTCGAAGTTGCACGAATTGGGAGAGGCCGACATAATAAAGTCTAACATTCTCATTCGTCTGTTCAAGCTTTGTTTTATGTCTGTGAATCTGTTTCCAACGGCCAATGAGTCGGTTATTCTTCCGCATCTGAACAAGATGATACTCAAGTCGCTCGAGTACACCACCACTGCCAAGGAGCCAATTGTGTACTTCTACTTGATCCGTACGCTGTTCAGGAGTATTGGAGGAGGAAGATTCGAGGCTCTATACAAGGAAATCTTGCCGCTGTTGCAGGTGTTGTTGGAATCACTGAACAGACTAATTCAGACCGCAAGAAGACCTCAGGAAAGAGACATCTATGTCGAGCTTTGTCTGACTGTTCCCGTCAGATTGAGTGTTTTGGTTCCTCATCTGAGCTATCTGATGCGTCCACTTGTTTACGCTCTCAACGGTTCCCAAGAGCTGATCAGTCAGGGTTTGCGTACATTGGAGCTGTGTGTTGACAATCTGACTGCTGAGTATTTCGATCCGATCATCGAACCTGTCGTTGAGGACGTCATGAAAGCCCTCTGGAAGCATCTGAGACCGCTGCCTTACTACCATCAACACTCGCATACCACTTTCCGTTTGCTGGGTAAGTTGGGAGGAAGAAACAGGAACTTCATCAAATTGCATCAAGATCTGCAGTCTGAGACTCTAACCAACCAAGAGATCGAGGCGCTTTTCAAGATTGAGGGTATTCCTAAGGAGACCCCTGTTTCTATCACGGCCGGTGTTTCGACGGCATTGAACACGCTCGTGAATGTCAGATACAAGCTGCACTACAGAATCAGTGCCTTCCGCTACCTATCGTCCATCCTGAAGCTGTTTATTGATCGCGACGATATTCCACAGGACTTGGATCTAAAGATTCAGCAGGTGATTTCCTACGTTACGGACGAGGAGAAACAGAAACAGCCCATCGAGGGCGTGAGTCTTGTTGCCGATGTGCCAAAAGATCCAGCAAGGTTCACCAGACAGGAGGAGCTGCTCGTCAGACTGCTGGAGGCTCTCTTCTATTCGGTTTCTATTGAAGAGGTAAGAGAGGAGGCACAGACTCTGATCAAGGGTATCTGCGAGCACTATGTGTTGCTTTATTTCGGAAGAACAATGGTTGATGCGTACAAATACAACTGCAAGTTCACTGTCAACAATCATGAGGGAAAGAAGTCGCTGAACGAGAATACGATTTTCGACGCCATTTCGTACGCTTTGAGTTTCCACATCAAGTCGGTTCGTACGGAGGGAGTGAAATCGATCAAGACGATTTTCAACGCCTGTGTGACGTTGTTCGGGTCTGTCGATAATGCCATCAAGTTTTTGCCAATCAGAAGAATGTGCTCGAAGTTTGTGCACTGCTGTTTCGAGGAAGCATATTACACCAAGCTTGGTGGATGTCTGGGTCTGCAGACGATGGTGAATGATCTTGGAATTCCGATGAGTTATTTCGCTCTTCGACAGCTCGAGATCTCGAGGGCTATGTTCTTTGTGATGAGAGATACACCTGCTGATGTTCCCTCTGAAGTTTGTGAGGTTGCAAAGGATCTTGTTCTGAAGCTGCTGCGGGAATCCAACAAAGAGGTTTCTAAGGAAGCTGTTTTCCAACAGCCTTTCCTCTCGGTTGTGAGTCAGATTGTCTTTGACTTGAGCAACTCGAACCCGAACGTGAGAGAAACGGCACAGAAGGCACTGCACGTTTTGTCCGAGGTGACACAGGTGCCAATAGCCACGATGATCTCGCCGAGTAAGGGCATTCTTCTTGCTCCAATATTTGGCAAGCCGTTGCGTGCTCTTCCGTTCCACATGCAGATCGGAAATATCGACGCTATCAATTTCTGTTTAGGACTGGAAAACTCCTTTTTGGAGTTTAACGACGAGCTCAACAGACTCTTATCGGAGGCGCTCGCTTTGGTTGACGCAGACGACGAATCTCTTATCAGTGCACACAGAATCTCCGAACACAGAACTTCCGAACAGCTGATTAAGCTGAGGGTGGTGTGCATTGAACTGCTTTCTCTGGCTCTGACGATGCCAGCATTTTCCAACGGAAACCCGCAGATCAGAATCAGAATTCTTGGAGTGTTCTTCAAGACCTTATGTGCAAAGTCGTCCAAGATCATCAATGCCGCACACGCTGGTCTGAAACAGGTTCTTTCGCAGAACTCCAAGCTTCCTAAGGAGCTGCTGCAGAGCGGATTAAGACCGATGTTGATGAACCTTTCCGACCACAAGAAACTGACGGTTTCTGGTCTCGAGGCTCTGTCAAGACTGCTCGAGTTGTTGATCTCCTATTTCAAGGTCGAGATTGGTAGAAAATTGCTGGATCATCTGATGGCATGGGCTCAACCACAGGCTTTGCAGAGAATTTCCCTTCAGGAATTGGACAACAATCCAACGGTGCAAATCATCGTGGCGATTCTCAACATTTTCCATCTTCTGCCACCTCAGGCGTACACTTTTATGGAGGAACTGCTCAGCACCATGCTCTATTTGGAGACCAACCTGCGCCGTCACCAGATCTCTCCGTTCAGACTTCCAATTGCACGCTTTTTGAACCGGTTCAGCGACCACTCGATCAAGTACTTTGAGCAGAAGTTCTCTTCCAGAGTCTACGGAACAAGATTGCCTTACTTTGTGAAACTTCCAGAGTGTTCCGAGTTGCACAAGCTGGCCAAGACAGAAATTAACACTTTTGTTCAATCGATGCTGGATGAACAGAACCACAACGTGAAGTACGTGAAGTTTGCCAACATGGTTGATCTGGTGGAAGCGATTGCATCACAGGATTCGGAATGGTTCAAGGATCAGTCAGATATTCTGCAAAAGTTGCTGACAACGTCCACAGAATGTGCGGAGCACCAGAAGAGTTCACCTCTCTCGTCTCCTATCCACTTTCTGCTGGATCAGGCCATGGACAAGCTCCAGAAGCTGCAAGTTGAGCATCTGAAGTTGAACGGCTCTTCAGCTGTGAATACTCTCTCTTTTGTGAACTTCATTTGCTCGAATAATCTGACGGTGAGCAGCTATCTGGACGACTACATTTTCGAGGATATCATAAAATCCTCGGACGCCGACTTCCGCAAGACCTATTTGAAGGAGATCATCGAGAAAACAGCCGAAGATGGACTGCTCTTGGCCACCAAATTGTACCTTGTGAAGAACATTTTCACCCCGATCTGCGTGTACGAAATCCATCGCAGCGGAAACCTTTCTGCTTTGGCAGATTCCGAAGACGAGTCTCCGAAATGGCTCGATTTGCTCAACGAAAAGGTGTGGAAAGCCACGACGGCGCTCTCCACGGTGGAAGAGACCGGCTCGATCGATACTTACCGGCTCGAGTTACTCCAACTAACGTCGTTGTTGGTGAAGTCTGCTCCGGAAGTGGTTTCAGGATGCAGAAAGGAGATCATCAAATTCAACTGGAATCTGATCACTTTGGAGGACGTGATCACAAAACAAGCAGCTTACGTTTCCACCGCATACTTCATAGCCTCTTTTGAGACTCCGGCCAAGCTCGTGACACAGGTGTTTGTTGCTTTGTTGCGGGCCAACCAGATCGACGTCCGGTATCTGGTTAGACAGGCTCTTGACGTGCTTGCTCCTGTTCTCGAGACAAGAATTGGCTCGACGATGGAGTGGCTGAAATGGCCACGTCGGGTTCTTTCCGAGGACGGGTTCAATGTGACACAGGTTCTGAACGTTTACCAGTTTATTGTGCACCACTCGGACCTGTTTTATGTTGCCAGAGACCACTTCATTCCAAACATTATCACTGCGATGGGGAAACTGACCATCTTGAACAACAGCTCGGCCGAGAACCAGCTGCTTGCCATTGACATGGGCGAGCTGATTTTGAAATGGGAGACAAGAGCCAAGCAGGAGGCAATGGAAGCCAAACAGACTGTGAAGACAGAGGCTCCAGATGCAGACCAGGAAGCGGGCCAAGAACAAGAACAAGAACAAGAACAGGAGCCGGAACAGGAACAACCTGAAGAAGACAAGATGGATGTTGACGAGACATCCCCATCGAAGAAGCCGGCTCTGGAGTTGTACACGGTTCCGTTTGGACACAGAGAGACATGTATCACATTCCTGATTAGATACGTCTGCATTTGCCAGCAGAGGGCGTCTGAAAACGAGCTTGGCCAGCGTGTTTTGACAATCTTGCACGTTCTTCTGTCGCCAAACTATTGGCCGGAGGTGAGCGTGAAGCTGGCGTTCTTTGAACGGTTCCTGATCACGGCAGACTTTAGCACGAGTAACGTTCTAGGGTACTGTTTGAACGCACTGGAGGTTCTAGGAGTTGCTCTGGAGTGGAAGACGTCCGAATGGATTGTCTCGAACCTGGAGTATCTGCAGAAACTTCTGGAGAAGTGCATTCGCTCCGACAACCACGACATCCAGGAGGCTTTGCAAAAGGTTTTGCGCATCATTTTGAAGGCCATAAAGGTGGAGATTCCTCCCGTGGAGGAGGAACAACCGGAAGAGGTGAAGAACTTCCTTTCGTTCCTAACAAATGTTGTCTCGGAGGATCTGAACAGCATGAACTCTGTTGCTGCAGGAATCACTCTGTCGTGGACACTTGCCCAGTACAAGCCTGATGCACAGAACGGTCTTATTCCGCTGATCATGCGGACTCTCAGCAAGCTGGTGAAAGATCACATTGCCATTGCGAGCCAGAACAGACAGTACTCGGGAGCGGATGCCAACGCATACCAGGGCGAATACGAGGCCAAGATGACGACCAAGTTGCTGGAGAAGATTCTGGACTTTTCGTCGATGCGGATCTCTGCGTTGGGCGACCAAAGACGCATCTTTTTGTCGCTGCTTGTTCAGCTGATCGACCGGTCTGTTGACAAGGACTTGTTGATGAAGATTGTCAACATCACAAGGGGCTGGGTTCTGGCCAAAAACGAGCTGTTCCCTACAACCAAGGAGAACGCTGGCGTTTTGACCAAGATGATGGTTTTCGAGATGAAGGGCGATCCGGAGCTGACCAAGGCGTTCTACCAGATCATCATCGACATCTTCAAGGATCCGTCGCTGGCATGCACGGAGCTGACGGTTCGGATGGAGCATCCGTTCCTTGTTGGAACAAAGCTTTCTGAGGTGTCGGTCCGCCAGGAGCTGATGTCCATTTTGGACCAGTCGCTTGAGAAGGACGTGGATAAGAGACTGTTCTACATTGTTCGGGAACAGAACTGGGAGTATTTGGCCGAGTATCCGTGGTTGAACCAGGCATCACAGCTGTTGTACGGTTCCTTTGACAAGGAGTACGAGCTGCGGTACGGTCCTAACGAACACCAACTTGCAAAGTTGTCGGACATTTCCGAGGCTCTTCCCTCGTCAGCAGATGCGATGGAGGTCGAGGCGTCGGAGCCGATCAAGACGTTTGTTTCCCGACACGCAGAGTTCATGCGCACGAACCTCAAAGTGGTTGCCAAGGACATCATCGTTCCGCTGCTGGACATCTCGTACCAGAGTCCGGAGACGATTCACAAGTCGTGGTGCACGCTGTTCCCAATCGCGTACAGCGCGATCGACAGCCGCAAGAGGTCGGACTTTATGCACGCATTTGTCGTTCTTCTGTCCAAGGAATACCACGTTCGACAACAGGACGGCAAGCCGAATGTGATCCACACGTTGCTGGAGGCCCTTGGATACTGCGAGGACCTGCAATTCCCACCGCATCTGCTCAAGTATCTGGGACAGCACTACGACGCGTGGTACTCTGCGGTGCGGATCATGGAGCAGATCGAGTCTTCTCCGCTCACGGACAACCAAAAGATCCGCGAGACGAACCGCGACGCATTGTTGGAGATGTACTCGAGTCTCCAGGAAGACGACATGTTCTACGGACTGTGGCGGCGGCGTGCCAAGTATTTTGAGACGAATGCTGCTCTTTCGTACGAGCAGATTGGACTGTGGGACAAGGCGATCCAGCTGTACGAGAACGCACAGATCAAGGCGAGAAGCGGCGTTCTGCCGTATAGCGAGTCCGAGTACGCTCTTTGGGAGGACAACTGGATTCTGTGTGCGGAGAAGTTGCAACATTGGGACATTTTGACGGAGCTGGCCAAACACGAGGGCTTCACAGACTTGTTGCTGGAGTGTGGCTGGCGTGTTGCGGACTGGATCTCGGACCGCGAGCCGTTGGAACAGAGTGTCAAGACGGTGATGGACGTTCCGACTCCGCGGCGCCAGATGTTCCAGACGTTCCTGTGTCTGCAGGGATACGCACACAACAAGGAGACGATCCAGAACGTGACACGGTACTGCGACGAGGGAATCCAGCTTGCTCTGCGCAAGTGGCACTCGCTGCCTACACGGATCACGGGAGCACACATTTCGCTGTTGCACATATTCCAGCAGTACGTGGAGTTCATGGAGGCCAGTCAGGTGTACCGGAGTCTGGCGACGACGACGGCGCAGAATCTGGACGTGAAGTCGCAGGAGTTGAAGCGTGTTTTGCAGGCATGGCGCGAGCGTCTGCCGAACGTTTGGGACGACATCAACATCTGGAACGATCTGGTGACGTGGCGTCAACACGCGTTCAACGTGATCAACAAGGTGTACATGCCGTTGATTCCCGCTCTGCAACAGAACAACTCCAACAACAACTCGTATGCGTTCCGCGGCTACCACGAGATCGCCTGGGTGATCAACCGGTTTGCACACGTGGCCCGCAAGCACAACATGCCCGAGGTTTGCATCAACCAGCTGACCAAGATCTACACGTTGCCGAACATCGAGATCCAGGAGGCGTTCCTCAAGCTGCGCGAGCAGGCCAAATGTCACTACCAGAACCCGGCCGAGCTCAGCACCGGTTTGGACGTGATCAGCAACACGAACCTGGTGTATTTTGCGGCCCAACAGAAGGCCGAGTTCATCACGCTCAAGGGAATGTTCCTGGCGAAACTCAACGCTCCGGACGAGGCCAACCAGGCGTTCGCCACGGCGGTTCAGCTCGATCTCAACCTGCCAAAGGCGTGGGCTGAGTGGGGATTCTTCAACGACGCACGGTTCAAGGAGAGCAACGACATTGCGTACGCCAAACATGCCATCAGCTGCTATCTGCAGGCTGCCGGTCTGTACAAGAACAACAAGGCCCGCCGTCTGTTGTGCAGGATCCTGTGGCTGATCAGTCTGGACGACTCGACGGGAACTCTTGCCGAGACGTTCGAGTCGCACCAGGGCGAGATGCCTGTCTGGCATTGGGTCACGTTCATTCCGCAGCTGTTGACGTCGTTGTCGCATCGCGAGGCCCGTCTGGCCCGCCAGGTTCTGATCCGCATCGCCAAGTCGTATCCGCAGGCTCTGCATTTCCAGCTCCGGACCACCAAGGAGGACTACGCGGTGTTGCAACGGCAGGTGACGCAGCAAAACGCCCAGCAGAACGCACAGCGTTCGAACTCCACCAACTCCACCAACGGCGCCGGACCAGCCAGCGGGTCTGTCCCAGCAACCCCAGGAGCTGACACCGCTTCTGCCGGTCCCGGAGCCGTTCCAGCAACGCCGGCCACGCCGACCGCCGACCGTCAGCCGTGGCAGCACGTCGAGGAGGTGATGGGAATCCTCAAGACGGCATATCCGCTGCTGGCTCTGTCGCTCGAGAGTCTCGTGGACCAGATCAGCCAGCGGTTCAAGTCGAGCCACGACGGCGACGCATACCGTCTCGTGGTGGCTCTGTACAACGACGGGGTGCAGTACTTCAACCGACTGGCCAATCCGCGCGAAGATGCAAGACTTCCGCCGGCAACAGAGGCCAACATCATCCGGTTTGCCGACACGGTTCTGCCGAAACACATCCGCGAGGAGTTTGACGTGGACATCATCCAGAGCAAGCCGAATCTCGAGACGTACATCAGCAAGCTGCGCAAATGGAAGGACTGTCTGGAGGAGAAGTTGGACCGGGAGTTTGGAAAGGTGAATCTGGAACGTGTTTGTCCGCATCTGAGCCAGTTCCACCACCAGAAGTTCGAGGACATCGAGGTTCCGGGCCAGTATCTGCTCAACAAAGAGAGCAACAACCATTTCATCAAGATCGAGCGGTTCCTGCCAACTCTGGAGCTCGTTCGCGGACCGACGGCGTGCTACAAACGTATGACGATCCGCGGCCACGACGGAAGTCTGCATCCGTTTGCGGTGCAGTTCCCGGCCGCACGCCATTGTCGTCGCGAGGAGCGCATCTTCCAGCTGTTCCGGATCTTCAACGACGCTCTTTCCAAGAACGTCCAGGCCCGTCGCCGCAACATCGAGCTGACCTTGCCCGTTGCCATTCCGCTGTCGCCGCACATCCGGATCATGTCGGACGACGAGCGCGACGTGAACATGCTGGCTATCTACGAGGACTTCTGTCGCAAGAAGGGCCAGAACCGCGACGAGCCGTTCGCCTACACGATCGAGAAGCTGCACGCGGCGTACGACCCGCGGCTGCCAAAACCAGACCTGCTCAGCGTCAAGACAGAGATCCTGGCGGCGATCCAGTCGATGCTCGTTCCAAGCACCGTGATGAAGGACTACTTCCTCAACCATTACACGCGGTTCGAGGACTTCTGGCTGTTCCGCAAACAGTTCTCGTCGCAGTACGCCGCGTTCGTGTTCATGACGTATATGTTGTGCATCAACTCGCGCCAGCCGCAGAAGATCCACATCAACCAGCGGTCCGGCCGTGTGTGGACGTCCGAGATGCTGCCGTACAAGGTGGCCAGCGGAAAGACCCACTCGAACGCGTTTGCCAACAGCACGCTCGACGTTTCGGCGCAGCGCGCGGCCCCGCTGTTCTGCTCGCTCGAAATGGTTCCATTCCGTCTCACGCCAAACATCCAGAAGCTGATCGGCGAGGCCGGAATGGAGGGAATTCTCTCCACACACGTGATGGTGATTGCCCAATGTCTGGCCGACCCGGAGTACGAGATCGAACACTTCCTCAGTCTGTTTGTCCGCGACGAGGTGGTTGCCTGGTTCACCCAGCAACACCGTCCGTCTGCCCAGGACCCACATCTGCGCGAGATTGTGCGTGTCAACGTGAACTTTGTCATCAAACGGGTCATGCAGCTCGGCCACATGGACTCCAATGGCCAGGGCGTGGCCTCGCAGTTCATTCTCAACTTGATAGCCCACGCGGTGAACCCGAGAAATCTCGCCAGCACCGACACCTTGTGGATGGCTTACTTGTGATCGGTGCGGTCAATGTGTTGTTGTATTTGCACGATATCGCTCTGATATCTGTGTGTTTAGTTCGTGTTTTTGTGTTAAATTATTTGATTATACGACAACGTAGACCCACGGGGAGGCTCCCGTTTCTAAACCGTGTAAATACAGTGCTTGCCGTCTGCTACCAAAATTCGCACCAATAAAACTCCGTCATTGGGGGTGATTCTCTCTATATAGCCATACTCTAGGATCTGCGGCCGTCTCTAATCGTCCAATCGCCACTCACGTGCACCGCTCGATCCGCCGCGCAGTCCGAACCGTCTTCAGATATTCCTCGTACAGGTCGTCGGGAACCTGTCGCGCAATCAGCGCTGGCGGACCCTGGCCAAACCGTTTCCTTTCGATCCGATTCAGATACCGCACCAGTCTGTTCCGGGTAACCCAGAAGTTCACCAACGACATCACAAACCCAAAAACCGTCAGACAGAGCGAAACAACCTGGAAAACCCGGATCATGGACGTCACGTCGATTCGACGTGTCTCTCGCGTCCGGTAGTCGTAGTCCAGCAGAACAATCGACGGGCTCCTGAATATGCTCACGGTGGACCAAATGGAAAGCATAGTGGCAATCGCCTGCACGAATATGCACAGAATGAACGCCTGACACGCTTTGACCTCGCGTCGAAGGTTCTCAAACGGGTTCTCCAGGTTGTCGTCCATCGTGCTTGCTATCAGGATCGGGAAAAAGTACGATGCAACGATATTGAACAACAGCGAAACGCTGTATATGATTGGCCGATTTTCCACCTCAAAGTAGACGAATCCCGCGTAGCTGAGACCAAGCTGAGCCATCATAAATGCCACGTACGTCAACATCGACGAGAACATCTTGGGGTCCGAGAAAATGGCGTCCCAATTGGCCACCTCGTTGATTCGAGCGGGCTTCACTTCCAGCCGCACGGGCGTCCCAGATTTCGAGTTTTCCTGGATTATCTGTCTCAGGGTCTTCAGGTTGGCGTTGCTCATGGATTGGGGTATAAATACTGCAAAATGGTGCTACCGCCAGCATAGAATCCTTCGCTTTTTTTTATTATCCCTTTTTCAACACTCAATTTTTTTTTTTCGTTCACGCTGAAAATGTCTATTTATTTTTTTTACACCCTCGGAGGCTCGAAATTGTGTCTGATGAGGAGCGAATAAACATAGCGTTCGATTCTGCAAATGAGCGATTCCGACCGCTTAACACCCTCCGAAAGCCACACACCGTGACATCCCATCATGTTGGCCATGAATATGTCCGTGAACAGTCGGTCGCCAACCATGGCCACCTCGTTCGGCTTAGAGCACACCTTCTTTTCCACAAAATAGTCCATGATCTCCTTGTGGCAGCCTGGTTTTTTCGTCGAATGGCGCAAAACAGGCACCCCCGTGCGCTGCTCCAGAATCTGCGCCTGCCGGTGCTCCTTGTCGTCGTTGGTTCCGGCAGAGTTGCTCACAATCAGAACACTGGCGTTTGGATACGCTGCCAGCAGCTGCGCCCATTTGTCTGCATATTCTGGCCACACCTTATCGTCGTGGTCCTTGGCAAAACAGTTGTCCTTGTCCAGCACAATCGCCTTGATCTTGTCGTCCGGGGTCCCAGGAATCACCAGGGGCACCGGCAGGCTGTTGAAGTTCGCCACCGCGAGGTGTGGCAGACACAGATCGGGTCTGAAAACCAGACGCACGATGTTCAGCGTGGCAGAGAGGTTGAAGGCGGGCATTTCAGCAGAACAAACAACCAATTGTCCTTGTAGTTGAAGTTTGTCTCCGCGAGTTTAAATTTTTTTGGATTGACAGATTTATCTTGAAATTTTTTGTAGGATACTTTCGCTCTTATCTGAGGCAATTGGAGAGATTTCTCTGAGAGTCATAGTGAGCCGGATGATTCACAAACAGATATTCTGCCTGTATTTGAGCTTTGAGTATGCTCAGCGTGTTGAGAGCTTTTCAGCTCAATAAGGGGATGTCATGCTCGCGGTCAATGCCGCAGAATGTACGATTATAGTTTTATTGAGTAGACTGACCCTTCCAAAACATCCTTACACAGATTGTAAGTTCCCCAAAAAACCGTTTTTGATTACGTAACCTCGATATTAGTCAAACACAGTCCAAAGAGAGTACTTTTTTTTTTCACGCTTTTTTTCTTTGGGGAAATCATCAGTGCAAAGTAAGACCCGTGCCGACCAGATACGTCCCCCGCAATGGAGATCAAACCGCGCAAAAAACCCGCCACATCAAGGAAAAAGGCTCCAGAAGCGTCTGTGGGTTCTGCGGACAGGCCACAATGGAATCGCAACAACACAGACCCAACAGACTCTTCAGGCCGAGAAGACGACCATGACTCCAACATCTGTCTTGTTTGTGCCAACGTGATCGAGATTGCTTGTCTTTCATCGTGCAACCACCGTGTTTGCCACCGGTGTGCGTTCAGACAGCGTGCGTTGTACCAGAAAAAACAGTGTCTTGTTTGTCGCTCGGAGATCGAACGAATGGTTTTCACGGAAAATACAGCGGTGGAAGAGTACGATACATTGGTGAAAACTACCAAAATTGCATTTTCAAAAGACAAGTACAACGCTGATTTCACCTCGGAGAAGGCCCGCGATGCCACGTTGGGACTCCTTGAGTATAGATGTCCGGTGAAATCGTGTGAAAACGAGTTGTTCCCAAGCTTCAAGAAGCTGAACGAGCACGCAAAGGACAAGCATGAACAAAGTTATTGCACGCTGTGTGCCGAGTTCAAAAAAGCGTTCATTTCAGAGCTCAAACTATACACCCATAGACAACTGTTGGCGCATCAGTCCAAGGGAGACGAAGAGGGATTCTCCGGACATCCTCTTTGCAAGTTCTGCACAGGCAAGAGATTGTATTCTGACGACGAGTTGTTCGTTCACATGAGAGAGAGACACGAGAAATGCCACATTTGCGATCAGATCGACCCGTCAACGCCGCAGTATTTCAAGAACTATGACCATCTTTTCACCCATTTCAGAAAAGACCATTATGTCTGCAATGTCCAGAGCTGTCTGGACCAGAAGTTTGTTGTTTTCCGTGACGAGCTCGATTTGAGAGCACACATGATTAAGGAACACAGCAACATCTTTGGCGGAGACAGAACGCTGCTTTCTGCGTCTGGGTTTGGCTCTCAACTCTCGACCTTTGAGCGGGTTGTTCCGGACAAGAAGAAAAAGAAGAGCGAGACGGAGACTCCAAAGGACTCGTACGAGGTCAAAAAGATGAGACTCGAAGAGAGAGCAAGACATTATTTGAATTACTCTCAGCAAGACTTTGACAGTTTTCAGCAAGCAATCATTTCATACAGCAACGGCGACATCGGAGCACCCCAGCTCATGCACAGGTTCGAAGCGATTTTCGCCGGAAAACAGGGTGTTGATTACAACCTGCTCGTGTACGAGCTGAGCGAGCTGTTCCCTGCCAACTCTCCCAAGCAAAAGAACCTGCTGAAGTTGAACGAAGAACACACTAAACAGCAGCTCATGGACGAGCAATTCCCTGCGCTCGCCAGCTCATCGTCGTCGTCGTCGCTCTCGTCGCCAGGCTGGGGCCCGTTGGGATCATCCTCAAGAAGAACGAATCAAAAAGCTCCTGCAGAGAGCTTCCCTCCCCTGGTTCCGTACAAGAGCAGCTCGCCAGCCCCACCAATCAACGCATCGTCTATTCCTGGATACTCCACGGTAACGGCAAAGAAGGTCGTTGGCAGCGGATACAAGTCTCTGGGAACAAAACCTGTCATTAGAAAGGCCTCGCCACAGCCGTCCAACGTCAAGCTGAATTATCTGACCCCTCAGACTAAAGCAAGCGTCAAGAAAGCATCCAAAGAGCCGGCTTTGGACGACCAGGCGTTCCCTCAACTGCCCACTATCCAACAGAAACCAAAGCCACCTAGAGTCAATCCTGTCAATGTCACGCTTGGCCAATGGGGTAACTCTTCTCTCACCACTCCACAGGGAAGCAGCAGTCAGGACGCATTTGATCTGAGCTCATTGGGCAGTTCATTGGCAGAAAATGGAGGCAAGAAGAAGAAGAAGGGCAAACAGCTTCTATTCCATATTGGAGTTTGATACTATTTCAATGGAAGAAGATTAGCTTCTTTCAATGCAGCTCTGCACAGCGGACATTCTTTGCGCTCTTTGCACCAATCAAATATACAATTCCAGCAGAAAAGATGACCGCATGCTCCGCATGTCGGATTGGTCATGTAGGAGAGACACAACATGCAAGTTCTCGAGTTTTCCGGGATGTAAGGCAGGACAGTAGGGTCTGACAGATTGATGTCATCCTTTGTTGGAGGCTGCGAGTCGTTCAGTTCGGGCAGCGAATACAAAAGATCGTTGTTTTGCGTATCGGCATTGGTTTTCTCGGATTGGTCTTCTCTGGAGCCAAAAATTAGCTTGCTGATGTTGTCGTAGTTCTTGAAAAAGATCTGCACCACAATCAAAAGACCCAGCAACTCATAATTTCCTCTTGCTTGCCGCTGTTTTGGGTCAACTTTGTAGCCAAAAACATAGCGAAGTCCAAAAAATCTTTTGGAAATCTGGTAATATCTGCCGGTGAAGTAAAACAGGGCCAGATGAAGGTTCATGAGGTCCTGGATGTTGAAATATGTGAATTGAGAGAGAACTTTTTTCACTTTATTGAGCAATCCAGGCTTCTCCGAGAGCTCAACTTTGAGGTTTTTGAGGTAGGTCCTCACAAAGTAAGGTAACAAGGTGTATGAGAGCACAAACGCGAGCCGTGGGATCAGCTTGGGCACCCTTTTGCCGGATCTGTTGACGTAAACGAGGTCCACATACTCTTCTCCCAGCGTTTTGGAGCCAACCAATGTAGTGAGTGCAAGATACAACAGTGTAGACACACTGCGCAGCTCGTCGGGGTATTTATGGATGAATCTCGAGCCCTTGAACACCTTTGCCACTTCGATCAGCTGCTTGTTGATGCTGTTTTCGAAATACGAATCTTTCTGATTCGACCGCACGATTGCAGGCGCGTTGGCAAACGAAAGATATCTCTTGAACGGACCTTGTGACATGATGAATGAGATAATGGTTGAGCAAGAAGGAGGAAACCGGGGAAAGGAAGTCTTTAGACAAAGAAAGGGTTCTTTATGTGAACTTTTTCTATCTCTTTTGATCCCGATTTGGAAAGCATAAGAGCGACGCAAAAAAAAGCGTCGATCGACGCGGTGGGCTTGCTTTTTTTATTCACAAAATTATTTTAATGGTAAACAAAAGATCAGTCACAAACATCGCTATCTACTTCTGTCCACCACCACTGCTCGATGCGAGTAAACACACCAACAAGACTGTATCTACAGTTGATATTTTGGTCGATATCCGGCTGTCTTGCTCGAGAAGCCCTCACAAAGCTCACATTCTATTCTAATTCTTTTATAAATCCCAGTTCAGGCCTCGGAGGAAGCTGTATCTGGTCAAACTTCGGAGCTTGTCTGCTGATATCACTCTTCAACAACTACAATGAACCTTGGAACGTGATTCTCAAAGAGAAGGGTGTCTCAGATAAGAAGTCACTGGTGTTTTTTGTCGCTTTAACGACCGGTTTCTGTGGCACGTTCTCCAGTTACTCTACCCTCACGCTCGAAATGCTCTCCAAAACACTCGACATACTCAACAAGTCTGAAACATTGCCCAATCACGGCTACGGCTTCATGGAGTTCTTCTCAGTGCTCTTCACACAGCTCGGAGCGTCCATTTTGGGCTTCCACATCGGCTCAGACGTCTCAGCATTGCTCAACCAACATGCACCCACGTTCTTTGGCATGTCCAAAGCCAGAAATTGTGATCTAGTCGAATACTTGACGTCTGCGCTCGGAATCGCAGCCTGGATAGCCAATTTGGTGCTCTGTTGTGTTCTGCCGAACAATCACTTCTGGAAGGAGACGTGGTCGTTCACCGTGGTGTTTGCACCATTTGGCTGCTTCCTTCGCTACGAACTGTCCAAACTCAACAAAAAATCCTGGTTCCCCGTTGGAACTTTACTCGCAAATGTGATCGCATGCATAATTTTGGCTATACTATATGTGCTTTTGTATGGCGCGCGTCGATCGACGCAAAAATCGACCCCCATAGTGACAAACTTTCTGCAACGAACAGTGATATCTGCATTTGGACCTGGGTTCTGCGGAGTCCTAAGTACCACATCGACCTTTGTCAACGAATTGTTCAAGTTCGAAACGGAAAAACGCCGTGTTGTCTACTATCTCACCACTATATTCGCGTGTTTCTGCCCAATGCTTCTCATTTTGGGAACCTACCACTGGACCTGTGGACTCATTAATTAATCATATTCGCCGCGTTCTGTTTCATACTAATCATTGTATAGACCTATCTTATTTACGACGCCATCATCAGATCACTTGCGCTGTCCTCGGACTTTATTGCCGCACTTTTGCTTGATTTCTCGCCAACTCTCCAAAATCCGATTACGTAATCATACCCGCTGAAGCTGCGGATCGCTCTAGTGTCCTTGACCCACTTTCTGCAAGGTCTGCCCGAGCGATCGAGCTCCCCAGGAGCCGCAATCTTGAGTGCAGAGCCAGAAGAGCCGGCCGCGACGCGGTTACCCCCCTGCGTGAAACTCAGAGGCGTGTCAGCACGACTGGGAGACTCGGTTGGCACTGGCGACGAAGGCACGGCCGGTCTGCGGATGACCGTCTTGAGCGAGCTTGGGTTTGTCTTGGGTTTCTTTTGGCCGTTTGGTGTATCTGTGGATTCTTCATTAGATGCTTCAAGTCTCGATGGAGACGACGGGATGCCGTCGGGCGACGACTGCACCAGCGGACTCGGATCAACTGGCCGGTGTTCTGTCTTCACTCTGGATCGTTGTCTGTTTTTGGGCGCATTAAGTTCTGTCGGGAGGTCTTTGAATTCTCCGAGAATTGCCGGAGACAAACGTAGCGTCACTAATTTCGGCATTATGGTGTCTTGAGAAAGAAAAAGGTGTTAGTTTTGTTTGGGTGTCGCAACCTTGAAATTTTCTTGGTTTAATTTTTCGCTACTCGAAAATTGAACTTTTTTTTATCACCTTCTTTGGAAAATGCAAATACAGTATATAAACAATTACAGTTGAACAATCAGTGTTTCGAGCGGGCTATATTCCAAAATTGCCCTTCATCAGGGCATCTCTTGCCTTGTTCTTGTTGCCCTGCTGCTTGTTGAACTTTGTAGGCGGTGGCAAGTGGCTGATCACGTTGTTAGAGTAGCTCATGTTTCCAGGTCCATTGCGCATAGGAGGAGCCATGTTAGGGTAGCCGTTGTAGCCGCTGTAACCGTATTGGTACGGAGCCTGCTGTGGAGCCGGTGCCGGTGCCGGTGCCGGTGCGTAATGCGGAGCGTACGGAGCTGCGTTTGGAGCTGCGTTTGGAACACCGTGTGGTGGAGCTCCGTAGTAACCATAGCCGTTCGGACGAGGAGCATGTTGTCTCATCGGCGATCTTGAACCTCCTCGCTGTGCACCGGCCATCACTGCAGCTGGAGCTGCATTCATGACGCGGCCACGCTCAGGAACAGAACCGAGTGACTCCACCGACTGGTATCCGAGACGAGAAGGCGAGGGAGACGATTCGTAGGAACGTGTATATGGTGAACTGGCCTGCTGTTCGGGTGACCCGACACTGGACACGGACGTTCTTGGCGATGAGAAGTCGCCTGAAAGTGGAACGGGCGGCGGCTGAGGATGCGACATGGACGAGGCGGGAGCACTGGGCTGTCCTGGTGGGTAATACTGGGCTTGAGGTTGGAAAGGAGCCCGGGCTCGTGGGTATGGTCTCGCGTTCGGAGGGTAATTCTGGTGTTGATTAGGCGGACGCACGTTCTTCGGTGGTTGTGTTGGTGGTGGATACTGAGTTTGGGGATGTGGTTGTGTGTACAAGGCAGGTGATGTCTGTTGGGGTGCCATTTGTTGTTGTTGTTGTTGTTGTTGTAACTGTCTTTGCTGCTGATGATCCCGATCGGATTCGTCAGAATCGCGCAAAACTCCCATGAGCTGAGATTCGAGATTCTCGATGTCGTCAAATATCTTGGATGTTCTGTTTTCCTTTGCTGCGCTCGGAGGCTTGAACTCTTGAGAAGGAGACTGTTGAGGGGAAATGTGTGCTGTGGCCACGAAGGAGGAAGGCGGAACAGGAGATCTCTGTGGCTCAACTGGCGCTGTGGTTATAGCAGGAGGAGGCCTTCTTTCCACTTGTCTCTGACGTGGTGGAGGCACGGAGAAACCGTTTTCAGCATCACCAGCGGCACGAGGGGTCGGTGGAAGAACGTCCGTATGTGCCTTTGAACTGGATTTCTGTGTGTAGTCTTTGGCTGGAGGCTTGGGGATTTGCGGAGAGCTGAGAGCAGGGTTTGCAGCTCTGCTCAAGTTCTCTTTATTGGAGTCTCTGATTGGGGAAGTTGCGTTCAACTTTGTTGGAGGGAGGGGTGGAAGATCTTCCTGTTTGGATCTCGGAGACTTTCCATGGTCCATAGCAGGCGTAGGAGGAAGCGGGTTGTCTACCCTGTTGGTTATATCGTCAAATTCGGCAGGTGTGGACTCTGAGATGACTCTAACACGTGCCGCTTTTCTGATCTTTTCGGCCTCTCTTTCTGCAGACTTGATCTTCTCTTCCAGTTCTCTCAGCTTCTCTTTCTTTAGCTCGATCTCGATATCGTAACCGTCGCGTTCAATGTCCTGTTCTTCAACAATCACCCACTTTTTGAACCCTTCTGCCAGCTCAACCTCCATGATGTATGTCTTGCCGAACGTTTTCTTCTTGGCACTGGTCTGTTCTGCTCCCAAAGAAGCCATCCAGGTCCATATGAAATAGTCGTCAATGCCAGCTCTTGTGACACTGGCGGTGAAATAGTCAGTCACGTCTCTTTTGGTGTCTGCCGACGCAACCATGTCTGTAGACCATCCCGGAATCAATTTGAATGCCAGCTGATTACCGTTCGAGACTCCTTCGGACAACATATCCTCGTCGTACATGCACATGTTATCCAGGATTCTGCTTCCCTCACTCGACAGCTTGGAAACAAGGCCTTCTGAGTCTTTGAACAGTCTTTTCAGTAGTAAATAATCCTCACGAGTGTAGAAAACAGTGGGATCTTCGAACTTGAGGGTTTTCGAAACTCTCACCATGAGTTCTGCTGGATTCCTGGACGGATTATTTACCTTGATAGTCACCATTGGAACCTCTTGCAGGTATCTGGAGGATGTGGACGATGCTGTCGTTGGAGGCGGAGGATACTCGGAACTTTTCACGATCTTCTGCAGTGCTCTCGGAAGCTTTTCTATTTGGCCCTTCGGAGGCATGGCGTTCAAAAAGGACAGCAAAAGATGGAACGTGGCGTCTCCGGCTGGAATCCATTCGTACATTCCTCGTTCAAAGCTGGGAAGACCGGACTGGCCGTTTCTCACAGGATGGAAAGCCCACAGACCGCAGACACGGCTCACTTTACGGGCACTCAGCATGTTTGTTTTGGAGTTCATTGCGATTGCCACGATCAGATCAAAAAAGTCATAAACGATAGATGCATGAGCACCGGATGAGAGACACGAAGGCATGAGATCGAGAAAAGCCCTTTTTGGGAAGCCAGCTTCTTCGTCCAAACTGACAAACTTAGTGTATGTTTTCCATCCAATCACACATTGGCCCGGTAGACGACACCAAAAGAACTTGAGACAACTGAAGAGGGTAAACTCGTCGGCCGATTTTGCTGCCTCCAGGACACGGTCGTTCGACTGGATCTTTCCATTGATGAAAATCTTGTTGATGAGTCGTTTCAGGGCCGCTTCGTGTTGTTGGGGCCGAAAAGGAAGCAACAGATAAGGAGTTTTTGTGCCACGACGTTTGATCTCGGCAGTGAGGATGTGGATGGCGTCCTTGACGTCCTTTCTCTGCAGCTCGACGTCGTAATTGTCGCGGGTTTTGGAGTATTGGTACTCGGTTTTGAGCTTGTACTCGTTTTTGTACGACTTGTAGTTCTCGTCGTCATAGTCTGAGCAGTAAACGAAGGCGTTTGTGTTCTGGTCCTCGTGGGTTGGCGACTCCGGTCTGTGCTGGAGAGAGAAAGCCGGCAACGTAGGGAGGGGCTTTGCTGGTTTAGCCATGACGGCGAGTGGGGAAAGCAATGGATTTGTGCTTTTGACAGTTGAATGGGAGAGTTTTCCCGCAAAAACAATGGAGAAGGGGGTTTGAAAAAAGACAAAAATGGGTTATTTTAACAACAAGGAGAAAAAAGGGGAAATAAAAAAAACGGCAGATCATTTCATAAAGTAAACATTGAAATCTGCGAAAAAAAAATAAACGAAGCTCCAAATCTTTTTTCAAATCGAGAACAAAGGGGAAAAAAAAGACAAAGAAAAAAAACGGTATTATTAAGTTTGGAGGGCAAAAAGATCTGAAGTTGTTTAATATTTGCAGAGATTTATTCTTCAAGAAACTGTCAATTTGATACTGGAAAACGGCCAATTGTGCTTCACGTCAACGACAGCGAGATCGCACCACTCACACACAGAATTACAGAGTTACTCAGACACACAATTGGCGCCCGATGACTTTGGACATAGAACAGCTTAAAGCCAGCAAAACCGTCGGCATAATCGGGCTCGGCGACATGGGAATGTTGTACGCAAGACGATTTAGTGCTGCCGGATGGAAGGTTTGTGGCTGTGACAGAGAGGAGAACTACGAACGACTTGTGCAGGCCGGAGAGCCCTTTGAGATTCTCCGGAACGGCCATTATGTGTCGAGAAAGTCGGATCTGATCATCTACAGCGTGGAAGCAGAGTACATAACGCAAATCGTGAAACTTTACGCTGAATCCACCAAGGTTGGGGCCATTGTTGGCGGCCAGACGTCGTGCAAGGCCAGCGAGATCGCAGCTTTCGAGAAGTATCTGCCCGAGGACGCGGAAATTGTGTCGATGCACTCTTTGCACGGGCCGAAAGTGGACACGACGGGTCAGCCGCTCGTGGTGATCCAACACCGTGCGTCAGACGAGTCACTGGCGTTTGTGGAGACGGTTCTCGGGTGTCTGCAGTCGAAACATGTCCATCTGTCGTACAAGGAACACGACCGGATCACGGCTGACACACAGGCGGTGACGCATGCAGCTTTTCTCAGCATGGGTGTCGCATGGCACAACAACAATCAGTATCCGTGGGAAACGCCCCGGTGGACCGGAGGACTGGAAAACGCAAAAATCAACATATCGTTGAGAATATACTCCAACAAGTACCACGTCTATGCAGGGTTGGCAATCACGAATCCGAGCGCACACGAGCAGATTTTGCAGTATGCAAACTCGTGCACGGAGCTGTTCACGTTGATGATCCAGAACCGTGGAGATCTCCTGAGAGAGCGGATATTCAAGGCGAAAGAAAAGGTGTTTGGACAGTTGGCACCAGACCACCAGCTGTTACTGGACGACGATCTGTTGCAACAGTATTCGTTGAGCAAGATTCCACCCGAGGGACGGCATCCAAACTCACATCTGTCATTGTTGGCAATCGTGGACAGCTGGAGCTGTTTGGGAATTGTTCCTTACGATCACATTATCTGTTCCACTCCACTGTTCCGGATCTTTCTCGGGGTGACGGAGTATTTATTCTGCACTCCTGGACTGTTGGAGGAGTGTATCAAGGACAGCGTGAGCGACACCGCTTTCAGACAAGATGATTTGAACTTCGTCATTGCCGCAAGACAGTGGTCGAACATTGTTTCGGCAGGAAATTATGATCTGTACAGGGACACGTTTGTGAAGACTCAGGAGTTCTTCAAGCCGATGTTTCCTGAAGCGAACAGGCTGGGAAACGCGATGATTAAGACGATTTTGGAGAGAGTCAAGGAGCGCGAGAGCTAAGCGTTGCATTGTGTTGGCTTGTTTTCTGCTGGAAACGAAGGCAGCGTGAAATCTACCAAAATAAGCGAGCGATGCGAGATTACTTGAATTGCTTTCTATGCAACGAGGAGCTGGTGTTGCTGCCGCAATTTCGGCTCTGGATGGAGTCGTTCTGTAGTTATTTTAATGGCATGGAGTGCATGATAGATTGGATTCTTTGAGCGACTACGCACATGTAGTCGCCGAAGAGAGATGTAGTCGAATATGTAGTCACCGGCTGCCTAATCGGTGCTCAAATGTATGGATGGGGGAGGATTTTTGTTTGGTTTTCTTTGTTTTCGCGAAATTACCCTGACTGAAATTTCTCACTGCAAACAGATCATTTACATTGAAACTGACAAATACCAACATAAGAGGACAGCAATAGGTGTTCGGAACGTGCGAAACCAGTGGTTTTACAGTCTAATTGCGTGGGTGGAACATGGGAAACGTATTTAGTGGGATATTCGGCCGCTTGTGGGGAGTCAGCAAGGAGATTCGAATCCTCATCCTTGGACTTGACGGAGCGGGAAAGACAACAATTCTTTACAAGCTACAAATGGGAGAAGTGGTGAAAACCAAACCGACTATTGGATTCAATGTGGAAACGCTGACATACAAAAACATATCGATCAACATGTGGGATTTGGGAGGCCAAACTTCGATCCGGCCGTACTGGAGATGCTACTATGCCAACACTGCGGCAGTCATTTTTGTGGTGGATTCCACCGATAAGGAGAGAATCGATGTCGCAAAGAAGGAATTGCAAATGATGTTGAAAGAGGACGAACTGACGGACAGCGCGCTGTTGGTTTTTGCCAACAAACAGGACCAGCCGGGCGCCCTCACTGCAGCGGAAGTCAGCAAGGCGCTGGGATTGGTGGATTTGAAGGACCGGAGTTGGAGTATTGTGGCCAGTAGTGCTATAAAAGGAGAGGGTTTGACAGAGGGTCTTGATTGGCTGATTGACGTGATTAGAGAGGAGCAGATGTAGTGTATTATAGCAAATCCGCGGGAGCAAAGTGAGCGTTGCGAGCCGAGCAAGCGTGAATCAAAGTTACCCACCTCCAGTGGGTTGTTATTGCAGATTCCGGGCGATAGTGGATTACCAATGAGTTTCCGAACACCACTATTTCAGTTGTGGGATGGAATTGTTTTTGACAGCCCCCTCTATAATTTTCTTAGCAACCTTGCGCACAAAAAAAAAAAGTAGAATATGTTCCCTGAGAATCACTCACTGTCTTGTTTTCTCCTCCGACTACACAGGACAATGTTACGCTGTGGACTCGGGCAAATGGGTCGAATTGGCCATGCTGGCCGCATTGGGCGACTTGTCAAGCCCTTTGGCTCGCCATTGGGCACGAGAACTCTGTCAACTTCTCGCCCAGCCCCAAGATTCAACTACCGTTGGACGGTATCCGTCGTGACTACACTTGGTGTAGTCGCTTACAATTGGAAGACAATTCTCAACGAGAATAAACATCCCACTCTTGTTGCGGATCCCACGCAGGAAACTTTCGAGCTTGGGTTGTATCGAGCTTCGCAGGATGAATTGGAGCTGATCAGAGAGACTAGCAGAAAGTCAAAGACATCCCGTCGATACGTGGGATTTCTCTACCGTATCCGATACTGGATACAGGATTATTTGGTAGAGCCGTTGATTACTTTTGGTCGATTTCTCGAGCTGACGGGTCTGTTTTTGCCACTTGCGATTTTATATCCCATGGTTATTTTTGGGAAAAGGAATAAGTTAGGGGCAACATCGGGCGCTGTGGCGTGGTACAAGCTGGTCCGCTTCACTGCGGAACTTGCCGGTGCTTCCTTTATCAAGCTTGGACAATGGGCTGCCTCCAGAACGGATATCTTCTCGCGGGGAATGTGCGAAGAACTCAGCAAATTGCATTCTGATGCCCGTGCACATTCTTATCGACACACGGAGAAAGCATTGAGGGAGACCTTCAACGGACTAGCGGTGGAGGATGTTTTTGAGGAGTTTGATAAGGTTCCAATTGGCTGCGGAGCCATTGCGCAAGTTTATCGAGCCAAATTACGCCCACGTTTCAGTGGGCAGAGTGGGATGAAATATGTTGCCGTTAAAGTTACCCACCCAAACATTGAAAAAAAAATTGATAGAGATTTGAAGATTATGAAGTTTTTTGCCGGTTTCATTGATTGTCTTCCGACAATGGAATGGCTTTCCTTGCCGCAAGAAGTGGAACAGTTTTCGATGCTGATGAAGTTGCAATTGGATCTACGAATCGAAGGTTATAATCTCACCAAATTTAAGGAGAACTTCCGGGATTCAGCAACACATATTGGAGATGTGCGGTTTCCAACGCCATATCCCGAGCTCAGCAGTCGATCTGTTCTGATAGAAGAACGGATGGATGGTCTTCCGATGAACAGAGTGCTCAGTTTGAAGTCCAATTTTGGCAAAAACATGTCGAAGGAGATCAGCGATACGTTGATCGACTCGTTTTTGAAGATGTTGATCCTCGATAACTTCATTCACGCAGACCTCCATCCGGGTAACATCATCATCCGGTTTGTCAAGAGAGACAAGAAGACAAAAGCCAAACTCACGAGCGAAACCGAAACCGACGAGTTGATGGACCGGCTGCGCCACATCGAATCCGATTCCGATCTTGTGGCGCAGTTTGAACTTCTGCACAGCCAGGAGTTCCATCCGGAAATCTGTCTGATAGATACAGGATTAGTGACAGAATTAGGGGGCACTGACAGATACAATTTTATATCGCTTTTCAACGCACTCTCGCAGTTTGACGGTTACACTGCCGGAAGTCTGATGATTGAGCGTTCGAAAACTCCCGGAACGGCAATTCACAAGGAATTGTTCAAAATCAAAGTGGAAAGACTCGTGGATCGGGTTAAACAGCGTACTTTTACCCTTGGATCGATCTCCATTGGCGATCTTTTGGACCAAATGCTTGGAATGGTTCGTTCTCACCACGTGCGCATGGACGGCGACTTCATTACGGTGATTGTGGCCATTTTGCTGATGGAAGGAATCGGGCGACAATTGGACCCGGATCTCGATCTGTTTGCGAGGTGCGTATTTGCTTGGAATGTTGGTTTTCCCACATACTAACACGTGCTAGATCGTTGCCAATATTGCGGAAACTCAGTTTCCAGGACGGAAAACTCATACTGAAAAACAGTGATAAATTGTCCATGTTGAAAATCTGGGTCACTCTGGAGGCCCGTCAGTTTGTCAATGCTTCTGTCCAAGATGTAAGTGTTTGCAGGGTTTTTTTTCCCGTTTCATTTTTACTAACAAACTCAGGTTTACCGGTTGGTCAAGTCTGACGGACTCTGTCCAAATTATTAGCGAATCACGTGTCGGTCACGTGATCCCGCTGGAGGTTCCCCCACGTTGGTAGATAACACATGCAACAAGGGGTAGAAAATAAAAATAAAAACCGCCACCGCCGCCCGCCTCGCGTGGCATCGCGAGTTGCTTCTGCGCATGAAATTTCTGTCGGGCAAGTTGCAGCGCAGCGGCCGCTCGAAAATCCATGCCCGCGAAAGGCCCTTGCCCGTCCTTTGCCCGTTGCCACTCGCTTCTCCCCGCATGAAACAGAAAAGATATATAAATAAAAGCCCTCATTCGTTTTTAGTCTTGTTTTAGTTTGACTAGTTTTGCCATCGACCGAATGCACTGCTAACCCATCCATCCTGGCGAGCAGACTCGGGTAACCACCACTCACTATGAAGTTCGGCAAGACATTTCTGGGCCACCAGGTGCCGGAATGGCAGTATTCTTATATGAACTATAAGAGTCTGAAGAAGCAGATCAAGACTTTATCGAATAAGCAAGCGGAACTGCTGAATGCGGACCCGGATGCAGACACTTTGAACCATGCAGAGATCAAGGCGGAGCTGGCGTCTTTCTTTTTCAATCTGGATCGCAATATCGAAAAAGTTGACGATTTTTACAACAAGCAGTACAGCGAGTACGACCGCCGGCTCAAGAAGATCACCAGTGTTCTGGCTCCAACAGCTCAGTTTGACGACGACGAAGAGGCAGATGAGGTGATCGGCATTCTGTTGGAGTTGCGCAACTGTTTTCGGAATCTCAAGTGGTTTGGCGAGCTCAATAGACGAGGATTCCGCAAGATTCTCAAGAAACTAGACAAGAAAGTGGGGACAAATAGACAGGAAACGTATCTAAACGCACGCGTTTATCCGCTTCCGTTTTCCAACGAAACAGACATTGTCAAGAATTTGAACCAGATCAACCTCTACCTTAACCAATTGCTTCCGGCAAATAACGAACAACCCAAGGATGAGCCTATCCCGATAGATTTCTACAATGACGGCAACGGATCTCCCAGCTCTTCTGCAGCAGCAGCGGCAGCAGCCACGGCAGCTGTTGTTTCCGGAGCTGCTGCTGGGAAAAACGTGAATTCATCTGCCGCTTCGTCCATTTCCAACATTGAAATGGGTCTTGTGAGCTCTTCTGCCTCTTCTCTTCCTCCTCCAGCAAGCACGTTCAACACCAACTTCAAGCACGTTCACAAAAACTCGTCTTTGGACCTCTATGTCGAGTTTATCGGCAAAGACGACCCCGACGGACTTAACCAGGCCCTGATCAAGGAGTATATGTCTCCTGTGTTGGCGCCGTTGAAGCTGCTTCTTTCCTTGTTGAACAAGGCAACTTTGAACACGAGTTTCCGCTGCATCGACACGCTGCTCGAGATTATCCCGATCTTGTCGGACTCTTCAGACATCAGCGGACGCAATTTTCTGCATCACCATGTGATTGCGCTCGGAAAACAGTTTGTCAAGAAGCAGGAACAGGCAAGCTTGGAGAACACATCAATTCCCGTGGCCCATACCCCGACAGACATCAATTTCCGGCTCGTCAGCACATTCGGTCCAGATGGTATCAACTCGAACGACTCTTCTAAAGGATTGCTTTACATTTTTGATCATCTTCCTGCACATCTCAAGTTTGCTATCTTGCAAAAGGACAATTACAAGAGAACTCCGTTGCATTATGCAGCTCAGTATGGTTTGCGGGAGGTTACGGCAATCATCATTGAGTTTCTCAAGAAGTGGTCACTTTACAACGAGTCTGTCTCGCTGGACAACGTCCAAACTTGGGGAGATTCTGAGTTCCTCACTCCGCTTCATCTCTCCATTTTGGGGACGCATCCTAAGACCACTGCTGTTTTGGTGGGTGCTATAAGCAAGGACGTTGCTTTGACGTGTCCGGAGCTGCTGTTGATTGCGACAAGACTGAACTCCCCAGAGATCATCGGCCTTTTGATAAGCTGTAAGGGCGCAAGCATCGACTATTTCGACCCTGACACCAAAGAAACGGCTCTTTACATTGCTGCCAAAATGAATCTGCTCCCCACCTTGCAGTTTTTGTTGGAAAAGGGAGCAAATACTGAACTGGGTGAGGCGACATTTGGATGGACCCCCATCTTTGTTGCTTCTGCGGAAGGTTACAAGGAGGCTGTGGAGCTGCTGCTGAAGTATAATGCGCGGTTTGATGTTCAAGACTCGAGTGGCTGGACGCCAAGAGAACATGCCGGCTTGAGAGGTCACTTGGAAATTTGTCGGATTTTGACACCAAAGGATTACAACCCATACGAGCTATTGGAACTGAATCCTCCTTCTCCATTACTTTCACCACAAATCAAGCCTTACAACATGAAAGAGCTTGCCACCAGTATAGACCGGTTGCCTGATTATAGCGACAGCAACAACAGCAGCAACAACAGCGTTTTGAAACACCTGAAACACCAGAGAGCCACGTCGCCGGCCCCTAAACCGGTGAAATCTTTCGGGCATCGCTATCTGAAGTCTAACGAGTCGCTCATTTTAATAACTTTGGGAACCACGGATATTAGGGACAATACCCCGGCAATTGACTTGAAACGGGTTCCATTGTCAAAAGCTCATAGTACTGAGCTGGACACGGCTCTTTCGATCGTGATCAACGCGAAAAATCTCGACCAACCCTCTGTTTTGCTCGATCTTCCGTTGGATGACAATCACGGTGGCGCCAGTGATCCTATCTCTTTCAAGTGCACCGACAGTGACCCATTGGACACTGTGATTTATTTTGACATTGTTCCTACATATCAATCGGGCGAGGAGAAGAAGGAGAAGAAGATTCTCGGACGTGCGGTGGCTATTTTGAGGTCTGCATACACAAAGGTGGGTCCTAACCTGCGTTCCTTGTCTAACTCGATCAGTTTGCCGATATTAGAATGTGACACTCTGGAAGTGTTGGGAACTATCAAGTTTGAATTCATGGTGATTACTCCATTCAGCCATCCGAAACTTACCCTTGACCGTACGGAGACTTACTGGAAGTCGCTGGTTTCGTCCCGAGTGATTGGACACAGGGGTAACGGTATGAACAGCAGAGACAGAAAATCTCTGCAACTTGGAGAAAATACCGTGGAATCGTTTATCGCCGCAGCTTCGCTAGGTGCCTCGTATGTGGAGTTTGATGTGCAATTGACCAAAGACAACATTCCTGTGGTTTATCACGATTTCCTTGTTGCCGAGTCCGGTATGGACGTTCCAATGCACGCCTTGACGCTCGAACAGTTCATGGGTCTGAATCACTCAGATAATGAAGGTCAGAGAGAGGGAAAGAAACAGTCCCAAGATGACTACTATCTGTACAAGAAGAGCAGGGCCAGGTCGGTTTCATACAACTCGGATCTGCGCTCATTGGCCCACGACAACAGCAGCGAGGATAACGAGTACAGTCCGGGACGGGAGAGGATGAAACTGACCAAGACTTGGAAGCAGAAAGGATACAAGGGAAATTCTAGAGGATCTTCGATTGCGTCGTCATTTGTCACTTTAGTGGAGCTGTTCAAGAAGCTGCCAAAGAACGTTGGATTCAACATTGAGTGCAAGTACCCAATGTTAGACGAGGCAGAGCACGAAGACATTGGCCAGATTGCTCCAGACATGAACCATTGGGTGGACATTGTTTTGAAGGTTGTTTACGACCACGCCGACGGCCGGGACATTATTTTTTCCTCGTTCCATCCGGATATTTGTGTTTTGTTATCTTTGAAGCAACCATCAATTCCTATTCTGTTTTTGACAGAGTCTGGTACTGCGCCGATGGCAGATGTTCGTGCCAACTCGTTGCAGAGTGCCATCCGGTTCGCCAAGAAATGGAACCTGCTTGGTATTGTTTCAGCAGCGGATACAATTGTGATGTGTCCTAGATTGGCGTCCGTTGTGAAGGCAAGTGGACTGGTTTGCGTCACGTACGGACAGTGCAACAATGACCCGGAAACGGCCAAGTTGGAGATGGCTGCTGGAGTGGATGCTGTGATTGTGGACAGTGTCCTGGCTGTTAGAAAGGAGTTGACAAAGAAGGTGGAAGAGCTCAAGTAGTGCGGAGAGACGATACTATTGAGAGGTTTCGTTTTGACTTTTAGAGATCGCGTGGCTTTATCACGGTTGGCTTGAAATCAGATGATCCGGCACAACCAGCTACAGCTTTCCATTTTTCTCTTTCAACGACTCACTCACTACCAAGATCCCGTTAGGGTTTTCTTGCTTAGAATTAGATTTTTGTTACAGGATTTATTTTCGATGACTTTTAGAGTTTATTCAATCTAGTAAAAACTAAAAATTTGAGGATTAAAAAAAACACAACCGGAACAGCAAAGAAGAAAGAAATTCTCACAGACACGTTCCAAAAGATGTTTTTCGGGCTTTTTGTACGAATCAGCTGGCGGCTACATGCTTCTATGCCTACGATGTCACCGGGTTGCAACCTATGTCAGCTGAATAAATAAACTTTTTTTTTCCCTCTCGGCTTCTCGTGCGTTCCATGCATGATGCTCCGAAAAATCTGTGCGGCTTACTTCGCCTCCCCGGATTACGTAATCGGTCACAGCAACTCAAGCATGTGAATGAAATTCCGTATAAATGTGGGAGCAATTGCTGTTTGCAAAGCCATCAGACTAAGTTTATTTCGACTTGCAACGAAACAAACCATGTCGTCAACTATCACAGCCTCAGGAATCCCAAAGGAAACGAGCGAGTCTAAGCTTCAAGAGTTTTTCTCGTTTTGCGGCCAGATCAAGTCCATTGAGACCGTTGACAGCTCGGAGAAGACCAAGACGGTCAAAGTTGAATTTGTGAGTGCCTCGGCTGTCTCTACTGCCCTTCTGTTGAACGGAGCAGAGCTGGAAGGCGGCTCAATCAAGGTTGTGGAAGAAGGATTGTCGAAACAACCCGTTATTCCTACTGGTCAGAACGTTTCGGAGTCCTCGAGCGAGGCTTCGGGCACGGAAACCCCGCACACAGATATCCCACAAGAGGAGAAGCCAAAAGCAACCATTTTGGCCGAGTACTTGGCCCACGGATACGTCTTGTCTGACAATCTGGTGCAAAAAGCTGTTGAATTTGACCAGAAAAACGGGGTTTCCAGCAACTTCAAGAACTTCCTCAGCAATCTGGACAACAAGTACCATTTGCAATCGAAAAATCAGCAGCTATACGAACAGGCGAACACCCAATGGGGTCCAAAATTGGCCAAAGGTCGCAGTAAGCTTGACACTTATTTCGATAAGTTCAAGAACGACAAGTACGGCTCGAAGATCCACCAATTCTACTCGAACGTGGCCACCGATGCCAAGCAGGTTCACGAGGAGGCCAAGAGACTTGCCGAGCTCAAGAAACAGGAGGCTTCTTCGGGTGAAGGTGGCGCAGCAGGTGGCGCAGCATCACAGACTGAGAGTGGCGCAGCAGGATCAACAGCTTTCCCTGCCATCTCCACGATCACACCCCAATCAACCACTGCACAGGCAGCGGGAGCAACTGCCTTCGAGGCCGACAAAAAATAGGCGAGCCGGAGTCAGAGGACATTTTGTCGAATGGTTTACGATGTACAGTTTTTAGTAATTGAATTTTAACGACAAGTATTGACCGAGATTGGGCGCTTGCACGGCATGCCAGTGTGGAGTTTCACTTGATAATAAATAAATACACTTGAACGGTAGTTTTCCTTTGCACAATTACCAAATGCTTACGTAATCGACTTTTTTGCTTGTGTTTCCGAAAAAGGAAATTTGTCCAAATTCAGCAATCCCTTGTGCTCATATCAAATTTCAGGAATACGCAGTTTTAGTCGCAATTGTGCAGTCATTAAAGCATTCTTGAGTGTTCAACCATTTGTATCATTCTAGATTGACGCTAAACAAACCAACGATGGCGTCTGCGGAAATTGCAGATTTGTTGACTTCGTCAAAACCGAAGCCCACCAAAAAGGTGGTTGCTACCCAATTGAAGCGGGTTGCCCACAACTCCAAGGAGAGCAGCTGGGTGTCTCCATTCAGACCACGGTCGAAACAGCGCGTCCAGCGGGTTGAGAAGGTTGTTGCCGCCCCAGCTGAGGCTGGAAAGGAAAATGTTGAGGGCGACGATGCCACCGAGGAGGTGGTTGGCCATGTCGTTGTTGACGACGTTGCGTCCGAGGTTCCGCTAGAGACTGCTCAATCAAACCCTGAGGATGTTGTTGAAGACGAAGAGCCAATTACTGGCTCTGCTGAGGAGACAGAGGCTCCAGCCGAGGCTGACGAGACTGTTGAGGAGGCTGCTGCGGAAGATGTGGCTGGTGACGAGACTGTGGCTGGTGACGAGGCTGGTGAGGAGGCTGTTGTGGAGCCAGCTGCCGAAGCTGATGAGACTGTTGAGGAACCTCAAGTTCAAGAAACTGAAGCTGTTGAGCCAGAGACATCCGAGGCTGTTGTGGCTGATGCTGTTGTGGCTGATGCAGATGCGGATGTTGAGGAGAAGCCTGTCGAGACTACCGAGGAGGCTGCTGAGGAGGAGGCCGTTGAGGAGCCTCTTGATCTGAGTCCTCCGGAGGCCGACGATGTCGAGAAGGGTTATGCGGACAAGCCAAAGCTTCTGCGTCGGTACAAGGAGAACAAGCTGATTGCGAGCCAGGCTATGAACAAGAACACTGTTCAGAACCCTGATCGTATTTTGAATCTGGGAGCCGGGTTGCGGCTTACAGAGGCCCAGATTTACGAGATTGCCCGCAAGCGGGTTGCTCCGATCCTCAAGAACGTTGACAAGCAAGTTGAGCAGAACGTTCAGCGCGATATCTTGAAGGCTCAGCAGGAGGAGGACAAGATTACCAAGAAGGACGAGGCCAAATTGGCCAAAGAGTTGCAGAAATACACTGCTCAGATCGAGAAGGAGAACGCTGCGATTGTTGTTTCGTTTGAAAAGCCTATGAAGAAGCTGGACCAGACGATGGAGCAGAACAAGAAGGACACCGAGAAGTACATCAGTGACACGAAGGAGCAGATTGTCCAGGACGAGAAGGACGGAGTTGCTGCGGAGGAAGCTGCTGCCAAGAAGCACGTGACGGACAAAGAGACTTTGTTGGCTAATGCCGAGAAGTTCAAGCAGGACAAGACGGCAGCTCTTGCTGCTGCCAAGGCGCAGCAGATTGAGGAGACCGAGAAGGAGAAGGAGTTTCGTTCGTTAGGCGAGGAGTTCCAGGCCAAAGCCGACGAGATTGAGGCTCAATTGACCGAGAAGGAGCTGGAATTGGAGGAAAAGATCAAGAAGTTGGAGGAGCTGATTGCTCAGAAGTCGGAGAAGAAGAGTCTGATTCGTTCTGCAGTGAAGCAGAAGAAGGAATCGGAGCGCAAGATTGTGATCATTTCGGCCAAACACGAGCGTGCTAAGGCCAATGCCGACAAGCTTCAACAGCACGTTGCTCTTTTGAACACTCGTGTTGACGCGCACTCGACGAAGCTGAAGGATCTCCAGACCACGGGCAAGGAGGAGCTTGTTTCTAAGCGTGCTGCTGCGGAGAAGGCCGTTGCTGATTGGCAGACAGAGGTGGAGCAGATGCGTTTGGAGGAGGCCAGAAAGCAGGAGCGTCTGCGTATCGAGGCGGAGGAGGAGCGCAAGCGTGTGGAGCAGGAGAAGGAGGAGGAGAGACTGAGATTGGAGAAGGAGAAGGAGGAGGAGAGAATCAGACTGGAGAAGGAGAAGGAGGAGGCCCGTGTTTTGGCCGAACAGAAGAAGAAGGAGCAGGAGGAGGAGAAGAAGCGTCTGGAGGAGGAGATTGCCGAGCTCGAGAAGCTCAAGGCTCTCAAGGCAGACAGAGAGAAGCTGAAGAAATCGCTGGACGAGAGCGGATTCGGCGGTGTGGCTGTGGCGGGTGGCGCAGCAGCGGCTGCGGGTGCGGCTGCTGTGGCTAGTGGTGTTCTTGGAAGCGGAGCAGACGTTGTGACTGGGGTTGTTTCGTCGACTCCGGACGCGATTTCTGGGGCTGTTGAGACGGCCAAGACGGTGGCTCCGGGTTCTGCTGGCACGGGAGTGAGCAATGACGTTTCGGAGCCGATCAAGGAAGAGGAGGAGGAGGAGCAGTTTGTTCTGAAGTCCACCAAGGAGCCTTCGGAGGAGTATGTTGTTTCTGTTGGCCCGGAAACCACGCGTGAGAGACGCAAGTCGATGGTTGACGACGCTTTGAAGCATCTTTCTCCCGAGGAGATCGAGCGCATGAACCGGCCATTGTCGGAGCAGCTCAAGGCTTACCAGGAGAAAGAGCGGTCTCGGAGCAACTCGTTGAAGGGAGGTGTGGACACCAAGTCGCGGAGCAACTCTTTCACCCGGTCCAACAGCATCACCAGACGGTTTCGGTCCGGATCGCGCAGCAACTCGCTGACGGCTTCGTCGGCGGCTGCTGCGGCTGCTGCTTCGAGTCCAACGAAGAAGTCGGCGGAAAAGCCTGTTGAGAAGCCAGTGGAGAAGCCTGTCGAAAAGGCCGCCGAAAAGGCCGCCGAAAAGCCGGCCGAAAAGACCGTGGTGACTCCAGTCGAGGCCGCCGAAGCCCCTGTTGAAACTCCAGTCGAAGCCCCTGTGGAAACTCCTAGCGAGGCCCCAGTCGAGAAGGAGGTTGTCCCAACCACCGCCGACTCGCCGATCGTCGGAGACGAGCCTGTCCTCGTTGAGTCTCCAGAAGCCGCCGATGTGGCTGAAGAGGCCGCACCAGCCACACCAGCCACAGTGGCTGGTGCAGCTGCGACTCCCGAGGACGACGACTCGATCGAGCAGACTCCATCGGCCAAGCCGGTGTTCACCGAGGTGGTCGACAACGATGAAGTTGCCGATGTGGTGACCTACGAGACGGTTTCGTCTGCCGAGTACGAGAAAAACAAAAATGATCCGAACTACATGGAGGTTCCAGTGGACACTGAATGAGGTTGTTGATTCTATTTTCTCTGTTGTTTTATTACCAGTGTTTGTTCTAGTATGAAAATGTAAGCAATTTGTACCAGAAAATGTCGTAGTAAAAAGGAGAGTTTTTACTTTACGCCTGTGTTTTTTCCCCCTGGTGAAATCACTATATTTTCAAACTCTCTGATCTACTCTATCTTAGGGAAACATTCATATTTACTCAGGCAGTACACCGTATAGACTCAGGTCGTGCCTAGAAGGATCTATTTGTATGCAAAACCCTTCTTCTCGAAAGACCAAGAGTCGTCTCTGAGTCTTCCTCTGAGAACTGGGATCTCACTGCCTGGAACGTAAACGTCCTCAAACAGAATGTCCATCTTGGCCTCAGGAGGAGCAGAGACCTCGGCCTCCTTCACCTGCTCATCAACGTACTTTCTGGCAGCCTTGTCGAAGGCGGTGATCTCCTCCTCGGTAGCGATACCGAACTCCAAAAGGTGAGCCTTCAGACCGGCAATAGGGTCGTTTCTCGATCTCATGTTCTGGACCTCCTCTCTGGTTCTGTAGGTGGTACCTGGGTCCGACATAGAGTGACCTCCGTATCTGTAGGTCTCGTACTCCAACACCAAAGGTCCGTTACCGGAGATACACCAGTCCTTGGCGAACTTGGAGGCCTGGTAAACGGCCAAAATGTCCATACCGTTCACCTTCAGACCAGGAATGTACTGACCTCTCTTGTAGTACTCGGTCATGGCCGAGGATCTCGAAGCCGAAGTACCCATACCGTACTTGTTGTTCTCGCACGCAAACACACATGGCAGGTTCCACAGCTTGGCCATGTTGAACGCCTCAAACACTTGACCTTGGTTCGAGGCACCGTCACCGTACAGGGTGAATGTACAGTTTGGCTTGTTTCTGTACTGGTGGGCAAAAGCCAGACCGGCACCCAAAGGAACCTGGGCACCGACAATACCGTTACCACCGTAGAATCCCTGAGCAAACATGTGCATAGATCCTCCCTTACCGTACGAGACACCGCATCTCTTACCCATCAATTCTCCGAGAACTTCCTGGACAGAAGCACCTCTCATGAACGCAAAACCGTGACATCTGTACGAGGTGATCACGTCGTCTTCCTTGTTGATGGCGTTCTCAATTCCAACGGCAATTGCCTCTTGTCCGACGGACAAGTGGCAGAAACCTCTGATCTTCTTGGCTTTGTACAGGGCGTCGGCAGCCATCTCCATTCTTCTGACAATGATCATGTCCTTGTACATCTGCAGAAGGGTGGACTTCTCGGTCTCGAAGGTCAGTTCTGGTGCATCGAGCTTGTAGGTTTCGAAGGAGCTCTCTGGGAGGTTGATGGTGACCGTCTATCGGGGTTAGTATGTGCTGAACGTAATAAAACAAGGGATAAAACGATCAAATAATGTCAACTTTTGCGATCAAATACGTTTAAAACAGAAGTACACCGTCAAAGGCGGTCGAAAACTCCCGCAAATGGCCTTAGACGCCCGCAAATGCTGTCGATCGATGTCGTCCGATTCCCCTCAAAGGGCAGTAATACTCACGTCAGACTCAGTGGCCAGCGTTCTGGCCAATCTTGGCACAGCCCGAACGGCCTGGGTTCTCGAGGATAATCTCAACATAATGATACCACGACTGTGTTTAATTAGTTAAGAAGAAGAAGAGAATAATGTTTTGTCCGAAATACCACGCAAATAAACACTCAATTATTTCTTTCGCCTTTCTCTCCCCCGCTCATCGCGAAGAAGAAAACCCGAAAAGTAATTTCGGGAGGGAAATTTCCTTCAATAATATTCGTCGACGAGGTCGACTATGTCGACGTCAATTGAAAAAAAAAAAACTACGCCGACACACATCGACGCGACGACGCGACGTTTGTCTTGTTTTTCTCTTTGCCTTTAAAAAATTTGTCTACATTTTTTATTATCTCCCTCTCCCTCTCTCCCTTCTTCACCATCTCACCAAAGACACTCGCTTCGCCCACAAGACCGCTTTCAAGATGTCCCATAATCAGTACAAGTACGATGAGATGTCGAACAAGGTCCTTCGGACCGATCGACGGCTGCTTGACGAGGGACTCGACAGAAACGTGAGCACGAACCCCCAGTCTATACAGGGTCGAATCTCCGTCTCGGACCTTGGGTCCCGTGCCAATGTCCGCAGTGTTGATGAGGAGGAGACAAAACAAATAAAAGAGCAATTGCAAGCGAAAAAACACAAAAAATCAAGACACAACCGTTCCGGACGAACGCTTTTGGACACTGCCATCATCGAGGGAATCAACTACACGCCCACCACGCCACATACAAAGGAGATTTTCAACTCTGTCCTTTTGTGGTGCTCCAGGCAACTTGATAGCGATGTTCCTGACGACATCATTCGGTCGCTGGCCGACATTGTGCTCGAGATCATGAAAAACGATACGCTGAGCGACCGGGCCAGGAAGGAGAAGCTTGAGGAAACTCTGGAAAAGCAGCTCAGTGACGAGATTTTCCAAGAAATCGTGGATCTCAGCAAGGAGGTGACAGATTACAACGTGGATCAGAAGGAGGACGACGACGGTGAGGGAATTGTGATAGATTCTGCTGACGAGACCGGAGACGACGACGATGATGACGAAAGCAGCGAAGAAAGCAGCGAGGAAGCGGACGAAGACAACCAGTTGGGAAACATGGACGAAGAGGCCAATGATGTACTTCTTCTTTCAAAGTCCGCAGAGTCTGTGGAGTCTTCTCTTGACATTAAATCTATTGACAAATACTGGTTGACCCGTCAATTATCGCTGGAACTCCCTGAGGCTGATTCGTACAAGCACTCAGAATTGTCCAGTCAAATAGTGGGCTTGTTAGACCAACTGGTGACTCAATCGTTGGATAATCGCAAATTCGAAACCAAGTTGCTTGAGCTATTTGATTTTGAAAGTAACAAGCTCATCACCACAGTTACAAAAAACGCAAAGCTCATTTACTACGGAATGAAGCTCTCCGAGGCATCAACAGAGGCTGACAAACAAGAGCTCCTTCAGGAGTTAAGCCAAAAAGACCAACAGTTGGTGGACCAGTATAAAGGCATACGCAAAAGAGAGGAAGATGACACTCCAGAGCTGGCTAAGCGTCAAAGATTGACCGAGACAAAGAGCAAAGAGGTGACAAATAAGCCAACTTATGTTGATCTGGATAACTTGGTGTTCGATCAAGGATCCAGATTGATAACTACGAGCAAATTTCAGCTTCCGAAAGGCTCTTTTAAGAGGGCCAGAAAGAGTTGGGAAGAGATCCACATCCCGCCACCAAAGCAACCAGAGCTTGGAAAAGACGAGAGACTCATTGAGATTTCAGAGCTTCCTGAATGGGCCCAAACGGTGTTTCCTTCTGCAGAGACGAAGACATTGAACAGAATTCAATCTAAGGTTTATCCTACTGCTTTTTTGGACGATTCAAACATCTTGATGTGTGCTCCTACTGGTGCTGGTAAGACCAATGTCGCCATGTTGACTGCTCTGAGAACAATCTCCAAACACATGGACGAGGAGGGTCGGATCAATCTGGATGAGTTTAAAATTGTCTACATTGCTCCGCTCAAGGCTCTGGTCCAGGAACAAGTTCGCGAGTTCAGAAGAAGGCTAGGACATTTCAATATCACGGTGAACGAACTAACTGGAGACTCGAACCTGACTAAACATCAGATTGCCTCGACGCAGATTCTGGTGACGACACCCGAGAAGTGGGACGTGATTACCAGAAAAATGAACGACGCCTCCTATGTGAAACTGGTTAGGCTGATTATTGTTGATGAAATCCATCTTTTGCATGACGAGAGAGGTCCCGTCATTGAGAGTATTGTGGCCCGTACTTTGAAGAACTGTGACGATAACAACGAGGAGCCAGTCAGATTCATTGGTCTGTCTGCTACATTACCTAACTACTTAGACGTGGCCAAGTTTTTAAGAGTTGATGAGACCAAGGGGCTTTTTTACTTTGACAGCTCCTACAGACCTTGTCCACTTGCCCAACAGTTTGTTGGAATCACAGAGAAGAAGTCTTTGAAAAGGTTCCAAGCTATGAATGAGATTTGTTGCGAAAAGGTCATTGAGAACGTCAGCAACGGCCACCAGGTGATCATTTTCGTCCATTCGAGAAAGGAAACTGAAAAGACTGCAAAATGGATTGTGGATAAGTTAATTGAATCAGAGAAACTGGGGGATCTTATGAAGTTTTCCACCGGAGTTGAAGAGATCTTGAAAACCGAGGCTGCCGATGCCAAGAACAAGGGGCTCAAAAGTGTCGTCCCATTTGGGTTTGGCGTCCATCATGCAGGTATGAATAAGAGAGACAGATCTACCGCCGAGGACCTTTTCGCACAGGGATATTTGAAAGTCCTGGTTTCGACAGCTACCTTGGCTTGGGGTGTCAATCTTCCTGCACATACCGTTATCATCAAGGGAACCAACGTCTACTCTCCCGAGAAGGGTACATGGGTTGAGTTGTCTCCACAAGACATTCTACAAATGTTGGGAAGAGCTGGTAGACCGAGATATGACACACATGGTGAAGGTATTATAATAACAGCACAAGAAGAGGTGAAGTATTATCTTGCCATCTTGAACCAGCAATTGCCAATTGAATCTCAGTTCGTCTCAAGACTCGTGGACAACATCAACGCAGAAGTTGTTCTTGGGACTATCAGAACGTTGGACGATTGTGTCGATTGGCTAGGATACACTTACCTGTTTGTTAGAATGCTGAGATCCAGGAGTCTCTATCACGTCGGGCCAGAGTATGACCATGATCCGGAACTGTTACAGAGAAGAAAAGATCTGGCACATTCGGCATTGCTGTCTCTTGCAAAAGATGGTTTGGTGAAGTATAACTATGACGCAAACTCTATCACCCCAACCGATCTTGGAAAGATTGCTTCTCATTACTATATTTCACACACGAGCATGAAGAGCTACAGCAGACAGTTGAAACCGTACATGATCGAAATCGACATCTTCAGAGTATTTGCAACCAGCGAGGAGTTCAAATTTGTTCCAGTCAGACAAGAAGAGAAACTGGAACTGGCAAAGCTTATGGAGAAAGCTCCTATTCCAATTAATGAGTCTTCTGACGATCCGCTTGCGAAAATAAACATGTTGTTGCAAGCATACATATCGAAGCTGAAGCTTGAAGGATTTGCTCTTATGTCCGACATGATCTATATCGTTCAATCGGCAGGAAGACTCTTCCGAGCAATGCTGGAGATTGCTGTCAAAAAATCCTGGGCCAAGTTATCCCGTGTCTTGATTGACTTGTGCAAAATGATTGAACAACGTTCGTGGCTCACCAACTCTCCATTTAGACAGTTCCCCAACGCTCCAGCTGAGATCATACAAATGACGGAGAGATCTATGGTTCCTTGGAAGCACTATCTGGAGTTATCTGACGAGTTCGAGGTTGCACAAGCTTTGAAATCGGAGAAGTTCGGCAGAATCGCTTACGAGCTGATCAAAAAGTTTCCAAGATTATCGGTGAATTGCGAAACCCAGCCCATAACTCCGTCTTTATTGCGGTTAGAAGTTGAAATTACCCCAGAATGGCAATGGGATGTCTCTGTGCATGGTTACGGCGAATCATTCACGCTATTAATCGAAGACTGTGATTCGGAAAAGATTTTGCACTCCAGCAGTTTTGTTGTGAAAGAAAAGTACAAGAACCAAACACATTTTTTGGAACTGACTGTTCCGGTTTTCGACTCTTTACAACCAAACTATTTCCTCTCGGTGATCAGTGACAAATGGTTGCATTGTGAAACTCGCGTCCCAGTGATGTTAACAGAGTTGATCTTGCCCAAGAAATTCCCTGCTCCTACTCCCCTTTCTAGCTCAGAGCTGACTCCTGTCACGGAGCTGGAGATAGACGAATTTGCTGGTGCTTTTGAATTTGAATTGTTCAATCGTTTCCAATCGCAGGTGTTTGAGTCTGTTTATAACGCAGATTCTAACGTTCTGTGTTGCTGTTCGAAAGGAAATGGCAAAACCACAGTTGCAGAACTTGCTTTACTCAACCACTGGAGAGAGGGCAGAGGCAGAGCTGTCTATCTGAGTCCGTACCAAGAGCAAATCGATGCTCTTCACAAAGCTTGGAAAAAGAGATTTTCCAAACTCGCTGGCGGCAAAACCATTGATAAACTAACAGGATCGTTGACTGCAGACCTATCCATTTTGGCCAAATCGCATCTGGTTTTGGCAACTCCAGAGCAGTTTGATCTGATCTCGAGACGTTGGCAACAGAGAAAGAACATACAGTCTCTTGAGTTGGTCATTTCAGACGACTGCCATACTGTTGGTAGCGGTGTTGATGCGGTTTACGAGATTGTCTTGAGTCGGATGAGATTCATTGCAATGAACCTTGAGAAGTCCATCAGATTTGTTGCTCTGGGCTCCTCACTAGCCAGTGGAAAGGATTTTGCGGAGTGGCTGGGCATCAGCAAACAAAATATATTCAACTTCGACTCCAAAGAGAGAGAATACCCTCTCGAGGTTAGATTCCGCCAGTTCGAGATCAACCACAATCCTTCCTTGATACTGGCCATGTTGAGACCGTCTTATCTGGCCGTCAATGAATTTTCTGAGAAGTCAGATGAAGGGAAGGGTATTGTTTTTGTTCCAACGAGGAGACATTGCGTTGACATTGCGAAGGAATACATTAATTTGCTGAACAAGGACCAATCGACTTGGCTGCGCACTGACGAAGAATCGTTGGAGCCTTACTTGAAGAAAGTGACAGACGTTTCGCTCAGGGAGTCTTTAAAGTTTGGTATCGGTTATTACTATAAGAACATGCTTGGGAACGACCGGACTATGGTGGAGAGACTTTTCAATGCGGGAGCCCTGACCTGTCTTTTAGCTACCAAAGACACGTGTTTCTGGTGTCCATCAGCAAATTTCGTGGTTGTGCTGAGTACACAGGTTTATGAAGGTAAGGAACACAGATACGTTGATTACACTATCAACGAGCTTTTGGAAATGGTTGGATTGGCAAGAATGGAAGATAAGAGCGTTTCGCAGGCGTTGATTTTGACGAACACTACAAAGCTCGCTTACTACAGAAAGTTTTTGGGCGAGTCATTACCGATCGAGAGCAACTTCAGTTTCTTCATTCACGAGGCATTTGTGAACGAGATCAGCACGAGACTGATCAGAAACAGACAAGACTGCGTGGATTGGTTGACCTACACATTTTTCTATCGTCGGCTGCTGCAGAATCCTAGTTTCTACAACGTGAAAGAAACGTCCGAGATCGGTTTGTCTGAGTATCTCTCCGAGTTGGTGGAGTCGACCTTGGGCGATTTGGTGGAGGCTAAGATAATCGAACTTGAGGAGCAAGATGAAGCAGAGACAGAGATCGAAGAGGATGTCGAGGAAATCAAGCCATTGAACGATTGTATGATTGCTGCATACTATAACATTTCTTTCATCACGATGAGAACATTTTCGTTGTCATTGAACGGGAAGACAAAGCTTCGTGGCTTATTGGAGGTGATCACTTCCGCAAACGAGTTTGATTCTATTCCAATCAGAAACCACGAGGACGAAATTCTCAGGAAAATCTACAATAGGCTGCCTCTGCGTTTGTCTTCGGAGCCAAACTTTGAGACTCCGTCGCTGAAGTCGTTCATTCTTTTGCAGGCTCATCTTTCGCGGATCAGTTTACCTCCTGATCTTACCAACGATTTGAACCTGATCCTCTCGAAGGTGGAGAATCTGCTGTATGCTGCGGTGGACGTTTTGTCGAGTGAGGGCCACTTGAATGCTCTGACAGCGATGGATTTGAGTCAGATGGTGGTCCAGGCCGTGTGGGACACGGACAATGCTTTGAAACAGGTTCCGTTCTTTGACGCGGAGATCCTGGAAAAGTGCAAAAAGAGCAAGGTTGAGACGGTTTACGACATAATGGCATTGGAGGACGACGAAAGAGATGCACTACTGGAGTCATTGTCGCAGAAAGAGCTGGCTAAAGTGGCGGAATTTGTCAACAAGTATCCGAACCTGGAGCTGTCGTACGAACTGGATCTGAGCGAGCCTGTCGTTGCTAACGAGCCAAAGGAGATCGTAGTCAACATTGAGAGGGACGAGGAGGTGGAGGACTTGGACGTTGTGTGTCCAAGATACCCGTACAAGAAGACCGAGAACTGGTGGATTGTTGTTGGTGAACAGAAGACACGCGAACTTTACGGAATCAAGCGATTGAGCATCAGTAAAGAACACCAACAGGTGAGGATCAACTTTACGATTCCCGAGGCTGGCAAGCACAAGCTTGCAGTCTGGTGTGTTTGTGACTCTTACATTGACACCGACAAGCAGATCGAGATCAATGATCTGGTTGTCGTGTAAAGTATTGTATAGTAGATGAAGGATAATAGATTAGTAATTACAAGTTGAATGAAAGCTAATTAAAATTATTCAGAGATTTCGATATTATTTTTTTTTTTTTTTTGTATAGTATAATTTTTTTCGTACTTTATTTGAAATCTTTCCCTTTAATTGCACTTGCCTACGGCTTTCATCAATCAGAACTCGTGTTTCTGGCCATCACAGCAGGAAGTCTAGTCATTTTTCACAATGAAGTAAGTGGTTTGGCGGTTTTTTTTCTGCCGATTTGTCTCTGTTACTAACAATTTGCAGGTTCTTCATTGACGATCTGCCGGTGTTGTTTCCCTATCCCCGCATATATCCCGAACAATATGCGTACATGTGCGACATCAAGCGAACGCTGGACGTGGGCGGCAACTGTATTCTTGAGATGCCGTCGGGAACAGGAAAGACCATTTCGTTGCTGTCTCTCACGGTGGCGTACCAGATGCATTATCCAGAACACCGCAAGATTGTGTATTGTTCTCGTACCATGTCGGAGATCGAGAAGGCTCTGATCGAGCTGCACAAGCTGATGGAGTATCGTGCGAAAGAACTGGGTTATGTGGAGGACTTCAGGGGACTGGGATTGACCAGTAGAAAGAATTTGTGTCTGCATCCGAGGGTGAGCAAGGAGAGAAAGGGGATTGTTGTGGATGAGATGTGTCGGAGAATGACCAATGGACAGCTCAAGACGAAAATCGAGCAAGGAGAGGCCAAAACCGACGATCTGTGTTCCTTTCACGAGAAATTGTACGAAAAAGACCCACACAACCTTGTTCCTCCGGGGGTTTATTCGTTTGAACGGCTGACTGCCTACTGCAAAAAGGAGGGAACGTGCCCATATTTCACCATCAGAAGAATGATTCCGTTCTGTAATCTGATCATCTACTCCTATCACTATTTATTGGACCCGAAGATCGCCGAGAGGGTTTCGAAAGAGCTGTCGAGAGACAGTATCATCATCTTTGACGAGGCGCACAATATCGACAACGTCTGCATTGAGTCGCTCTCTTTGGACCTGACAGACGACGTTTTGAAGCGAGCCAGCAAGGGTGCGAACAGTCTGGGGAAGAAGGTCGAGGAAGTGAAGAGAACAGACAGCAAGAAGCTGCAGGATGAGTACGAGAAGCTTGTTGAGGGGCTTCGAGAGTCTGAGTTGAGCAACACGGGCGAGGAGACGTTCATGGCTAACCCTGTTCTGCCGTCTGACGTGTTGAACGAGGCTGTTCCGGGCAGTATTCGACGCGCAGAGCACTTCATATCGTTCCTAAAGAGATTCATTGAGTATCTCAAGACGAGAATGAAGGTTCTTCACGTTATTTCCGAGACACCAACGTCATTTCTGCAACATCTGAAACAACTCACATACATTGACCGAAAACCTCTGCGGTTCTGTTCGGAGCGGCTTTCTCTGCTAGTTCGGACGCTGGAGGTGGTTGAGATCGAGGAATTTATGGCCTTGAAGGACATTGCCACGTTTGCCACGCTTGTTTCGACGTATGAGTCGGGATTCGTGCTGATTTTGGAGCCCTACGAGACGGAAAATGCGACGGTTCCAAACCCGATTTTGCGTTTCACCTGTTTGGACGCGTCCATCGCGATGAAGCCGGTTTTTGAGCGGTTTTCGTCGGTGATTATCACGTCCGGAACCATTTCCCCGCTGGACATGTATCCACGGATGCTGAACTTCGAGACGGTTGTGCAGGAATCTTACACAATGACGTTGGACAGACGGTCGTTTCTGCCAATGGTGGTGACAAAGGGGTCGGATCAGGTGGCCATTTCGTCGCGGTTCGAGATCAGAAACGACCCGAGTGTGGTGAGAAATTACGGAACGTTATTGATCGAGTTCTCCAAGATCACCCCGGACGGACTCGTTGTCTTTTTCCCGTCGTATCTGTACATGGAGAGCATCATTTCGCAATGGCAGACGATGGGGATTCTGGACGAGGTTTGGAAGTACAAGTTGATTCTGGTGGAGACTCCCGACGCACAGGAGACGTCGTTGGCCTTGGAAACGTACAGAAAGGCGTGTTCGAACGGAAGAGGAGCCGTTTTACTTTCCGTTGCCAGAGGAAAAGTTTCGGAGGGAATTGATTTTGACCACCATTACGGACGCACGGTGTTGATGATCGGGATTCCGTTCCAGTACACGGAGTCGCGGATTTTGAAGGCCAGACTGGAGTTTTTGCGGGACCATTATCAGATCAGAGAGAACGACTTTTTGTCGTTCGATGCCATGAGACACGCTGCCCAATGTCTGGGACGTGTTCTGCGTGGAAAAGATGACTACGGTGTAATGGTTCTGGCAGATAGGAGATTTGCGCGGAAGAAGAGTCAGCTTCCGAAGTGGATTGCACAGGCTTTATCGGACGCAGATACCAATCTGTCGACAGATATGGCCATTGCTAGTGCAAAGAAGTTTCTGCGGACGCTTGCGCAGCCCGTCAATATCAAGGATCAGGAGAACGGGGTTTCTGTGTGGACACTGGAGCAGTTACAGGCGTATCAGAAGGAGCAGGACGCGAAGTTTGTTGGTGGTTTCGATCTGATGGAGCTGGACGAGGAAGAGGAGTAGTTGTTGTTGCGGGAAAACAGAAAATCAATGCCGGCGAGATGGCATTTGTTTATAGAGAAAATCCACAGAAAAGTAACAGCGTGAAACAGAAGACCAAAGACACTTGGCGGAATCGAGCGATTTGCCGTTGTTGACGCTGTCCTACCCTGTGTTGGCAGTTTCTGCTCCTGAAAATCCAACAAAAAATAAAAAAAGGCCGATCGACGCGAAAAAAAAAAAACACGCGACTCCGCGCACCGCGTCGATTTCCCAGCTCGCGGCGCTCGTTCCGCGAACTCGTTCATATTTCTTCATCTGTGTCGCAGATGTTCCCCTTTTTCCCACCACTTCTTCTTCCTCATCCAACCATGTCCGACTCGAAATCCTACGTTTACATTGTTTCTGCTGCCAGAACGCCGATTGGCTCGTTCCAGGGCGCTCTTTCGTCGCTGACCTACAGCGATCTCGGGGCTCACGCCGTCAAAGCCGCCGTTGAAAAGGTGCCACAGATCAAGGCTACCGACGTGGAAGAGATCTTCTTCGGTGGTGTTTTGCAGGCAAATGTTGGCCAGGCTCCGGCCAGACAGGTGGCCATCAAGGCGGGTCTTGGTGAAGACACTCCTGCCACGACCATCAACAAGGTTTGTGCGTCCGGTATGAAGGCCATCATCTTTGGAGCCCAGCACATTCTTACCGGCTGCGGCGACATTGTCGTGGCTGGTGGTGCCGAATCGATGACCAACACTCCATACTACGTCCCTGCTGCCAGAGGAGGTCTTAGATTCGGTGACAACTCGATCATTGACGGTATCTCCAAGGACGGTCTGAATGACGCGTATGACGGCCAGGCCATGGGTGTTGCTGCAGAGAAGTGTGCCGCTGACCACGAGCTTTCCAGAGAGGAACAGGACGACTTCGCTATCGCATCGTACCAGAAGGCTCAAAAGGCTCACGCGGACGGAAAGTTCAAGGCTGAAATCGCCCCAATTACCATCAAGGGAGTCAGAGGCAAGCCAGACGTTGTTGTTGAGGTCGATGAGGAGACTTCGAAGCTGAACGAGCCAAAGCTGAGAGCCGCAAGAACCGTTTTCAAGAAGGACGGAACCGTGACTGCTCCAAACGCATCGCCAATCAACGACGGTGCCGCTGCCGTGGTCCTCATGTCCGAGAAGAAGGTCAAGGAGCTTGGAATCAAGCCACTTGCTAAGATCCTGGGCTGGGGTGACGCTGCACATGCTCCTATCGACTTCACCACTGCTCCTGCTCTTGCCGTTCCAAAGGCCGTCAAACACGCAGGAATCTCGCTGGACGACGTTGATTTCTTCGAGTTCAACGAGGCCTTCTCCGTTGTGGGCCTGGCAAACACAAAACTTCTTGGACTTGATCCTGCCAAGGTCAACGTCTACGGTGGTGCTGTCGCAATTGGCCACCCATTGGGCTGCTCTGGTGCCCGTATTGTCGCCACCTTGACCTCTGTTCTGCACCAGGAGGGTGGAAAGATCGGTGCTGCCGGTATCTGTAACGGCGGTGGAGGAGCCTCGGCAATTGTCATTGAGAGAGTCTAAACAGTCTCGTCTTTGCTAATGGGAGTGGCATGGCCATACACTATTGGTCGGTGCTCATGGCCCTCAAAAGGATACGTATTTAAGTAGAGTTGATAATAATTGCACAGCAACGGCCTGCTAGTTACCAGCCGGCTTCAGCGGGAAGTCGACATGATATTTAAATCTGAAACCGGTACCGATAAGAAGCAAGTGCAGCGAAATAGACTGCTTACGTAACACGGCGATCAGCAGGTGAAAAAAAACTGCAAGAAAAAAAAAATACCCTCCAAATACCAAAAAAAGAATAGTTTTGTTCGTAGTAACATGTCCAACACCTGAACTCGACTACCCCATCCCGAAGGAAACCAGCGAGATGTTACCCGGGTCGCCTCCTCACGGACAGTGGACTGTGCTGTATTTCTACCCTCCAGTGGTAACACTGTTCATTACTGGCAGACACAAACTAGATTACTCATAGCCATGTACTGCCTACCGCGAGAATCGAACCGGACACCTACAAACTGTAAGTAGTGGAGGAACAGGTTGCGTGAAACGCAGACATTTCCTACCATTGGGCCATTACAGCCTGTAAAATATTATGCGCGAAAGTTCCATATATGACGAAACAAGAAAAAGTCTGCCATTTTCGGGAACGTGCACGTTATTAGTGTTCTATTTTTCTTGAGGCTGAGATAGATCTATCTGTTTAGGATTGCTAGAGCTCAATAGATTTCAAGACGATTGAATATCAAAGCGCTGTAATGTCGAATCCAGAGGCTCTGATTGCAGAGGTAAGTGGTGCAAGGATTTGTGCTGTCTATTAGGCGGCGCCAAATTGCAAAGTTGATCGTTTACTAACTCTTGCAGGCGGAAAAGAAGGCAAAGAAGGTGACCGGGTTCTCGGCCCTTTTTGGAGCATCCCAGCAGTCGAGATACGAGGAGGCGGGCGAATTGTACGTCCAAGCTGCCAATTTGTACAAGTTGCAGAAGAGGAACGCACAGGCTGGCCAGGCTTTTGAGAAGGCTGCCGAATGTCAGAAGCTTGCAGACTCGCCAGACGAGGCGGCCAACACCCTTGTTGAGGCGTACAAGAGCTACAAGATTGAGGTTCCAATTGAAGGTGCTCGTTGTTTGGAGCAAGCAATAGAGATTTTTGTCAGAAAGGGCCAGTTCAGACGCAGTGCGAACTTCAAGGCAGATTTGGGTGAGCTCTATGAAAACGAACTTGGAGACATCGAGAAGGCCATTGCCAGTTATGACGATGCCAGCGAATGGTACCGCGGAGACTCTGCGTCCGCACTGTCCAACAAGTACGCTTTGAAGGCAGCGGATCTGTACTGCGACGATTCGATCCAGAACTACACAAAGGCCGCCACGACGTACGAGAGAATCGCCAAGGAGTCGCTCAACAACAACCTGGCGAAATGGTCGTTGAAGGACTATTTTTTGAAAGCGATTCTGTGCAGATTGGCGGACAATAACGACTACGCGAGTGGAAATGCGCTTCTTCAACGGTTTGCGCAATGGGATCCTTCGTTTGCGTCCACCAGAGAGTACACGTTTGCGGCCAAATTGATTGATGCTGTCAAGGACGGCAGTCCAGACGACATCGCCAGCAGTGCCAAGGAGTTTGACAAGTTCTCCACGCTGGATGCGTTCAAGATCAGAATACTGAACAAGATAAAGACCGGTGTGGTCGAGGCTCCAGATCAGTTGGAGGAGGATTTCACCTAAAGATCGCACGGCTGCTGGACGATAATGATTATTGCCACAGATACGTATTACTCATTATTACGGAAAATTCTCACTTCGTTCGGGTTTTTTTATGTTGAAACGCTAGTAATTCAATAGCACCGCTGTAAATCAGAATCCCCTGCCACCTCTGGAGCCACCTCTGGAGAATCCTCCTCTTCCACCTCTGGCTCCTCCTCTGCCACCGAAACCACCTCTCGAGCCACCACGGGCACCACCACGGCCTCCAAATCCGCCTCTGGAGCCGCCTCTAGCACCGCCACGGCCACCGAAACCGCCACGTCCGCGTGGAGCAGCACCGGCACCACCTCTGGACTTCTTCTTAGGAGGCTTTGGACCGTAGTCCTTTGGCTTTGGCAAGAATCTCTCGATAGGCAGCAGTTTATCTCCACCAATGTAGAACTTATCACCCTCTTTGAAAGAGGTGGCTTGCACACCTTCGCTCGGCTTGATCGTGAAGAAAACCTCGTTCAACGGTCCAAGAATCTCGTCCACTTTTCCCACCTGCGTCTTGTTTTCCAGGTATATTGGGGCGTTGAAATATGGGATCTTTTCGTTGATGGACTTGCACACAATATCTCCCTCGCACGAATGCACAAAAGAGCCCATCTCAAAAACTCTGTCGGGTGGACCTTGTTGGATTGGTGGGCCAGCTCTTCCGCCACGGCCGCCTCTGAAACCTCCTCTTCCTCTGTTCATTTTTGCAGGTTGTAGTAGAGAAGAGTTGTAGCCTGGTTTGTTAGTATGGTAAAATTTTCATTCAAAAATTTTTCAACCTAAAAAAAAAAAAAAAAAAAAAATTTCAAGAAATTATTTCAAGTATCTGAGAAATCTGAAAAATCTGAGATACTGAGATATGAGAAAAGATAACTAGGGAAGAGACATTGTCTTCCATATTTCTCGCCATTGATGGAGGTTGAACGGCTCAGAACAGCGTGGGATGCGAAGAAATCAGTCAAGTTCAAGGAGTCTGTGATTCAGTCTGTCTACGCACTGTACCAAGGAGCCTCCCCGTCAGACGTGACCCAGCATCTTCTGAGGACAGATTTTCTGTTCAGCTATGGCTGGCGGCACTTCCACAGCGACTCTTCGCAAAATCATGTTCTGGTAGTGGCCTATGTGGTTGGATGGGCTCAAAATCGGGGCGATATTGTTGCAAAACTGGCCGCTGACGAAACAAAAATGCATGCCCTTATTTCTCGCATGGTGCAGCTATTTTCTGAAGATCTTGTCGACAAGTCTCCAATTTTGCAGTTCATGGAAGCTTTGATTGAGAACAGTGGTGATGTGCGTATATGGCGGCTGTTACAACCTCTTTTCACCGAGAAAGATGGCAATTTTGGCGGAAACAACTGGTTCTATGATACTGTCATTTCTGCGATGAAAGGAAACAATTCAGTACTGGATTTGCTTGTGCACATAGTTTCGCATCCGAGAACAAGAAATTGTGCAGTTGAACTATTGAGAAAAGTGAACTTCTTAGCAGCTGTTTGCGAAAGTGATCAGTACGAAGAGTTGAGATATCTGGTGTCTGGTAACCGGATTACCGGGTTCTCCGAGTTCCAAAAGGCAGTATTCAAACAGCTGGATTTGGACGACTTTGTGTTGTATCCGAACCCGCGAGACTTCGGTGACTTTGCAGTCTTCTGCCAATGTTTCCAGGCCGTTTCGTTTGAAAAGCTGAAACAGTTTTCTGTTAGTTTGGGATTTGAGTATCCGAAAGAGATCAGACTAGACTCAAGATTCATTCTATCCTCCTTTTGGCACAGATATTTTGGAATGATATCTTCAAAGTCACTTCCGTTTGAGGTGAATTACGGTTATTTCTCGCTGGAGGATTTGTTGTACAGACTGACGCAGAGAACGGCGTCGAAACTGCTGAAAAACAGAGACGCTTTTGTTTCAGATATTTCGAGAAGACTGAATATTACCGAGACTGACGGAGACTTGGTGTCGAAGGGTTCCAGCAAGTACTGTTTGAGAATATCAGACCTGAGTCGCAATTCTGACGGAAATTGGACGGCAGTTCTGGCTGGAATTTGGGACAATTTGGAAGCAGATGATTCAGTTTTTTTTGTTGGTTTTGATGATTCTTTGAAAGTTTTGGAGGCAGGAACGATTTTAGATGCTGAAGGAACAAAGGTGACTTTGAAGTCAAAATTTTCATCTCCTGAGCAGGCCAAATTTCTCATTAGAGCCAACCCAGTGTTGGACAGCGAGTATAAAATCTACCGAGGACTGGTCGAAATCGGGCGGTCTGGAAGCTATTTGTTTCCAGAGTGGTTGGAGAGGATGTTGTTTGAGGATGTTTTTGAGACCGAAACCGACGGTTCTGAGGCTGTCCACGACAAAAAAAGACGAAAGGTCAGCAACAACACTTCTGGGACAGATGAACAGAGCAAGTTTGTTCTCCAGTCTCTAGAGCCTGGTTTAAACGTGGTTGATGGAGCGATCAACACCGGAAAAACGAGGCTAATTTCGCAGGTTGTCGGCTCCATCATGGACGAATTTGCTGGTGAAAGAACAGTGGTGGTTGCCGGGTCTGAACAGTCATTGGAACGCATCGACGGACTTGCTCTTGCTCATAGAATATTCGCTCTTGAGCAAGAATATACGGATCTTTTGGCCAAAGTGGACCGTCTGGCGCAAAAATATGAGGTCGAAGGAGCTTTTGGAAACGATTCGCAGTCGGCAAAATTGCTGCTGAGAACGCAAGTGATACCTAGATGCGAGAAAGGGTTAGAAGAAAAAGAAACACTAGAGATGTTCGACAGGCTGGAGAAGCTGGAAAAGTTTAGACTGTTGCGAAGCGAACGGGAGAAGGTGAAATACCTTTTGAAAGGGGGATTTAGCTCTGTCGGAATCACCATACAGGAACTTCTGAGACTTCGGAAGGAAATTGGGGACTTTCCTGTTGATAATTTGATTTTTATGGACTCTTCTATCATCAGCGAGGCAGAATTTTTCGTGACACTGTCTGTTGTTCGGGATCTGAAGAGTCTTAAACGGCTCACTATTTGCGGAAATAGTGGGAATTCGATTCAAAACTCTACTCTGAGTCTTTTCTTACGTTCAAACGTTCATTCGGTCAAATTAACCACTCAATTCAATGCCCAGGACAGCCATCCCGGACTCAAATTCTCCTCCCAATTCGTCAACGTGAATGGCCAGGGAGAGTTGCAAAACCAGCCAGGACAGTTCCAGAATCTTGAGGAAGCCGAGTTTGCCGTTCTGTTGTACGTGTACATGCGGAAGCTCGGATACTCAAACGTGGGAATCATCACTTCCTCTCTGGCGCAGAGGGTGCTGATTGAAGAGATTTTGCGAGCTCGTTGTGCCGAAGACGTTGCAAAAGTGGTTGTTGTGACCAAGCCAGAGGCTTTGAAGTTTGATTACGGAATCCTGTCGCTCGTTCGCACCCGAGAGTTGGGCATTTGGCAAGACGAGACCATGTTTCTTCGGGTACACCAATATGCCGGCAAGGGACTGTTTGTTTTGGGGAGAGAGGAACTTTTCCGAGACACTTTGATGGGACAATTAATCAGGAGTTTCCCTACAAAGCTGGAGCTGGCGGACAAGACAATTAGCAGTCTGGAAGCGTTTGGTAGCTACATCGATCGGATGAAGGACGTTTGATGGTGTAGAGATGTATATAGGGAAAGTGAAAAAAAAAAAAGCAGAATTATTTTTCTCGGTCACGTACGCAGTTCCTCAATTCTTGTAAAATTTTGCCGCGTTTGGCTTAATTGGAAACGCAAACCGTCGCTCTCTGCGCTTACTCGCTTTCAAAAGGCTCCCCCGGTGACGGGGCGGCACAATTTCGCGCGAGTGGGAAATTCGGTGATACACTCCACCCGGTAACAAAAATTCTCCTGAGAGAATCCAGGGCGTGAAAACGCTGGGCGATGGCCATCAGAGATCAAATCCAGCAGGAGGAATTTTCTTCTTGCCAGATTATGGGAGTGCCTCGCGGGTGGTTGACACGGTCGTTAGACTGATGTTGTTGAGTCCAATGCGCAGATTCTACGGATTTATCTGTAGAACACTCGATACCGATCATTGCGGTGGTTTGCTGTTTTTTTGGCTTACATCGTGTTCGAGATAAGGGATGGTAGGTTCTTCTTCTCATCAAGATGGTTTTTTTACACTTTTAATTTTTTCATCTACACCATTTTTTTTATCTGTCTTTTTTTCTGTCTTATGATACACACAGTGAACAGTAATACAAAACCATCATGAAGTAGAAATATCTGGCTTAGCAGCCGATGACGATGCCGGTGCCGGTGCCGGTGCCGGTGCATTTGCCTGACTCATCTCAGCCAAAGGAACACCATTTCTGGCCAGACCAGGCTTGACGTATTTCAAGCTTGTGTATTGATGGGCCGGGCCGGCGGCACCAAACCGACCCCGGCCTCTACCGCGTCCTTTCGGGCCTCTTCCACGACCACCCCGTCCTCTGGAGGAAGATGGCTCAGAAGCGGATTCTCCGTTGGTAGCTGCTGTGTCCGGTAACTCTTTGGAGGAGATTTTGGGAGAATCTTTTGGGGAGTTCTTTGGAGACTCTTTAGGAGACTCTTTAGGAGAACTCTTCACTGAACTTTTTGCTGAGCCCTTCGAACTTCTCGAAGATGCTTTTGGTTCTCTTTTATGTGCCATCCTCAAGCTCTTATCCGTGTCCTTGGTGACCTCCTTGGACGAATCCTTTGCAGACTCTTGAGGTCCTTTTGGAGTTTCTTTGGATGCTTTTGGGTCATTTTTCGGCTCCAAAGAGGCCTCCTTTCTCCTTGGAGACTCATTTGCCCCATCTTTCTTCCCGTTTGAATCATTGTATCTCACCGAAACAGAATGAACTCCGCCACGACCACGTCTAGGACGCGAGTTCACAGTCTCAGTCTCCCGTGGAGCATCCTTAACAGTCCTTCTGCCGCTTTTTGGACGTCTAGTCTTTTTCTCAGACTTGTTAGCGTCCGTGTGTTCTTCAGCCGACTCAGAGCTTTCCTTTGCCGATACTGGTTTCACGTTACTTTCCTTTGTTTCCTGTGTTTGCTCCTTATTCTCTTTCTCCTTAGAATCCACCACGATGTTTTCAACTTTCTCCGTCTTGTCCTCTTTATGGTTCTGCTCCTTATCCTTCTTCACCTCCTTTGCGTCCTCAGACTTTGCCTTTCTTTTCAGAACGGTCACGCCCTTCTTCGCCTTTTTTGCATCACCCTTCTCCCGCTCGTGCTCTAGTCCAGCTACAGTCTTGAACGTCGTGCTGTTGATGGCCAGCTCAGCCAGTTTCTTCTCGAGTTCCAGCTGTTTCGACAAAACGTCCACTGGCTTTGCCGCTCCGAATGGATTAGCCTTCGGGCCTGTCTCCTTGGGTTCCTTGGGTTCCTTGGGTTCCTTCGTTAACGCTGCACGCGTCTGTTCTGGAGCATCTGGTGCCACCAATGGAAGAATCTTGCTGGCCGTATCGACCGGCTTTGCTGCTCCAAACGGATTGGGCTTTGGCTTCACCGATTCATTGACCGGTTCAGGTGTGATCGTCTGGGTCCTGGCTCGCGGCAAACTGGCGGGAGCTGTCTGTCGCTTACCTTCCATGCTTTCTTTCTCTATTCTTCGCTGCTCCTCCTCCTCGTCAAATCCAATATCCTTGTTGTAGTTCTGGACATCTTGAAAATCCTGGAAATCGGCCAAATCCACCATGATCCTCAATCTGTCCACAAAAATGTCGTTCCACTTCAGAACTTTCTGCAACTCCTTCACCGTCGGGAGCTGCACAAAAGCACACTTCCTTTCCTGCTTCACGTTCGAAGCCACCGCAAATCGAGGCTGCGGAGGATCAGGGTCCATCAACACCTTGCACCGCTCAAATCCCATGAACCTCGACCCAAAAAGATCTTCAATCAACTTCCTCGTGGCTCTCAACGGCAGATTCGTAAACTTGACTATATAAGGAGGCTGCAGATTCTTGAGAAAAGCATCTCCTCCCCGACCTGCTGGCGGTCCACCGTGACCGAATGGTCCGTCTCGGTCCGAAGAACCAAACCGATCGTATCCACCAAAATGGCCAGGATCAGACCGTCCAAACATACCGCTCGCAGGGGTTTTGAGAGACACTCCAATTGTGTTGATGTCAATATCGTCGTCTGCCCACGACCCTCCGAGACTCTCGTCGGCGAAGAACTCGCCCAATGACATCTTTTTTGGCCCTGCTCAATTTGTTAGTAAACAGAATCAAAACCAGCCTTGTCTTGTGCTGTACTCACCCATTTCACTTATCCTGTCTTGTCTGTACTATCTGGTAAACACAACGTCTTTTCTTGTCTCAGACACGCAGTGGCTGCAGCAGCTGTGTCCTGATGCGTATAATTACCCGAACAATGCCAATTCTATGGCAAATGTCTTGATTCTTAGTTCAAACTGTTAATTCTAAGCTCTTTCAGGCGTCTCCACGTCCTTGTATCTATTTATTAATCCTTTTCTAAATTTGCTTCACCGTGCCGTTGAAAAACCCGACATTCAAATTGACAGAAAGTCATGGAACAAATGTATAAAAATAAACCACACCCAAAAAAATCACACTCACACTCACACTCAATCATTGATCCAAACTCACTGTCATTCGTACTCAAACCTCAATGCAATCGGAAACTGCTTCGCCTTTCCAGGAGCCGCTCTCGGCTCAGCGACCGCCTCCGACACCGCCACACCAGCCGTTTCTGTCAAACAGAATGATCTCCCTCTCAACATCTTCCATCACCTCGCTTATCCCTTCTCTGTACTCGCTCGGAGGCAATCTGTCCACACAGGGACTCCCAAACGGCCACACAAATGGAAATTCAACTACAGACAACCTGCTCATCTCGGATGCACTTGCAAGAGAATCGGATGTGACCGTCTCCACCAACATCACATCGCAGGCCGAATATAAGGGTTTTGCGTCTTACGTCATCAGCTGCATTTTTTTGTTTGTGTGGCTATCATGGTCGATTCTGCCCGATCAAGTTCTCAACAGCATGGGCGTCTATTACTATCCGTCTCGCTGGTGGGCATTGGCAATTCCTGCGTACGTTTTGGTGCTCATGATGTACAGCTATGTGGCCGTGGCGCTCTACAACATCGAGGTGAAAACCGTGCCTCTTGACGACCCAAGAACCATAGTCGATGAGGACGGAATAGTTGTCACAGCACTACCAAACTACACCAAATCAAACATCGAGTCGTATTTATACGAGCCAACAAGCGGAATTTGGGATCTTCCTATTAGCGAAGTGAACAGAGTTCTATACAGTTCCAACTGAGACCCTTTTCGGGTCAATCTCGATCGTGTTGGAAAACCACGATTGCACTTCTTTACCAAAAGTGGCCACCAGATCATTCACGTCCAGCTTGAACTCATTGGAGGAGAATTTCTTCAAAATGATCACCTTTTTGGTCTCTACAACCTTGAAAAGACACCACCAGTTGCGGTTTAGCTTCATGAGTTTCTCTTGGCTTTCCAGATTGATGAGGTTTGAGTCGTTGATCAGGTAATTGATCATGTTGAGATTGAGATTGATGATTTGAGAGCGATTGATGGTTTTAGAATCTGGGGCAGGACCCGTTCTCAGACTCTCGATTTGTTCCTCGTCTGGGATGTTCGGCAAAGAGGTCATGATCTCCTGCGTCGCGGTATCGTGGACAATGTAATAGAATTTGGGTTTTGTCTTGAAGGTTCGCTCTATGTCTTTGAGCTGGTTGATCACCACGTCATTGAAGTACAACCGGAAGATTTCGTCGAGCTCCAGCTGCAGCGTCGAATAGTATTCCAAGCTATCGAGAAGTGGAGACGCACTGCGGTACACCAGAGTGAACAAAATGCCGTTGATTTCGTACATCACAAGTTTGAACATTTCCCAGCCTCCTGCGGCGAGTCGCAAGTACATGTCTTTGGTGGTGATGATTCCGTCTTTGGTGTTTCCCAGCAGAAAACTGCCAGACCTCGCTTGTGTTTCGAGACTCTGGTCCAACGAAGTTGTTTCAGCAGGCGGTGTGGGCGTGTTTTGAGCTCCAGTGAGTCGAAAGACGTCGATTGTTGGCATCATATTGGCCATGACGCTGAATGCGCTGTTGAAAGGGTCGAAAACATGGGTTGACAGCTGTTGATGGAGGTAAATTGCTGGCTGCAAAAGTGATCTTCCGAGCAAGGATCCGTCGGTGGCGACGGAGGACGACGACGATTTCCTTGACGGCAGGTTATCGAGAGTCAACGAGTATGTGGACAACGCGACACTGGTGTCCAGTCGTTCCAGATAGTTTGCGAGATCCACCAAGGATGATTTGTCGATGATGGAGTCGGTGTCGTCCAGATAAACGACTCCAAAGTTCTTTGCTGGAGTCCAATTGGTGTTGAGCACCATTATTTGCACAAGACCGTCGTTACTTTCAACGAGCTGTGTGAGTTTGTTACCCAGGTTCTCCTTGAAACTGAGCGGAAGTTGCACAGAGGAGGCTCTGTAGCCGTCCAGCAAGTTGAGAAGACCACGATCACCGATTCCAAAGCTGCTGGGAAACTCGAATCTGTTTTGGAGCCACTCTTTCCACCAAGACTCGAGATTTGGCGCAAAATCAGGCTCCTGGCTAGCCATCTCGAGCGATCCATGACCAAAACTCCACAATTTGTACCCCAAATTGAGCTCGTTAAGCAGGTATTCGGGCGTTGCTAGTCCCTTTCTGACGTAATTGTTTCCGATCTTGGCCAGTTTGAATGCGCAGATAAACCAGTAGCTGTTTTCGAACCGTCCCACTATTATTCTGGACCGATCTGTATCTATATGGGACAACGCTGTTTCGTTTGTTTTTTTGTCGGCAAGAAAACGTAGCGAGAAATCATTGAGGCCCTGTATAAGACCGATTCTTTTGATTTTCTCGCCGTCCGACACTGTTCGATGAGACTCAAAGTTGATGTAGACCAGGATCTGTCTGATGAGGGACTCGTTGTCTTCTGCATGGGGATCCACCAGGTCAGGATTGATGATTGTGAAGAAGGAAAGAGACGGCGAGGCGAGTGGTGGCGGTGGCGGTGGCGGCTGCGAGGAGCTGAAGTAGGCCGGCGTGATGGAATTGAACACGTTCATGGGGAGGGGGATATGAGGAGGGGCGATCGGCAGGGAAGCAAAGCAGGGGTTTGTTGGGCGATGTTTGTTATGTAACTGGATCAATTGAGTTATTTTAGGTCCGATGTGGGAGTATGGTGATTTTGTGGCTGTTTGCGACTTTCTAGTAGACAGTTCAAGCAGTTGATCTTGCGTTTGTTCTTGGTTTCTGATCCAGAATCGATTAATTATATCACACTTCAGAAATCGCGGTTATGAGCCCTGGGAACAAGTTGGTGAAGAAAAGTGGAAAAAAATCAAGACAAAATTTAGTAGCGAGACGGAGAACAAGACAAGCACAAGGACAACGCCACCGAGAAAAAGCACGATGGTTCTGGCAGATCTCGGAAGAAGAATCAATGCGGCGGTCACAGATGTGACCAAAGCGAATGTGGTGGATCAAGGAGCGATCGACGGGCTGTTGAAGGAGATTTCGAATGCGTTGATCGAGGCCGACGTGAACGTGAAGCTCGTGCTGAACCTACGGAAGAAGTTGAAGAGCACGCTGGATGCCGAGGACCAATCGGGCGTGAACAAGAAGCGTTTGATTCAGAAGGCAGTGTTTGACGAGTTGTGCGATCTGGTGGATGCCAAGGATACTGAGGTGTTCCGTCCCAAGAAGAAGAAGACCAACGTGATCATGTTTGTTGGTCTTCAGGGTGCGGGAAAGACCACAACATGTACGAAGCTGGCTGTCTATTACCAAAGACGTGGCTTCAAAGTTGGAATGGTGTGTGCGGATACTTTCAGAGCTGGTGCGTTTGACCAGCTGAAGCAGAATGCCACCAAGGCCAAGATCCCTTACTACGGATCGTACACGGAGGCGGATCCGGTGAAAGTTGCCGCCGAAGGTGTGGAAAAATTCAAAAAGGAGAAGTTTGAGGTGATCATCGTGGATACGTCCGGTAGACACCGGCAGGAGACGGAGTTGTTTGCCGAAATGGTGCAGATCGGCGAGGCTGTTCAGCCGAACCAGACGATCATGGTTCTGGACGCCTCCATTGGACAGGCTGCGGAGGCCCAGTCGAAGGCGTTCAAGGAGTCGTCGAATTTTGGAGCGATTATTCTGACCAAGATGGACGGCCACGCAAAGGGAGGAGGAGCTATTTCTGCGGTGGCAGCCACACACACGCCAATTGCGTTCATTGGTACAGGAGAGCATGTGCAGGATCTGGAGAGCTTCACTCCAAAGCAGTTTGTCTCTAAACTGCTGGGTATTGGAGATATCCAGGGTCTGATGGAGCACGTTCAGTCGCTGAATTTGGACCAGAAGGACACAATCAAGAACTTCCAAGAGGGTAAGTTCACGCTGAGGGATTTGCAGACACAGATGAACAATATTCTGAAGATGGGTCCGCTGTCGAAGATTGCACAGATGCTGCCCGGCGGGATCGGCGAGATGATGAACCAGGTTGGAGAGGAGGAGACGTCGAACCGGTTCAAGAGAATGGTGTATGTGATGGACTCGATGACAAAGCAGGAGCTTGACAGTGACGGAGACATATTTATAGACGAGCCTAGTCGTATCGTGAGAGTGGCGAGGGGCTCTGGAACGAGTGTGACCGAGGTTGAAGCCGTGTTGATGCAGCAGAAGATGTTTGCGAGAATGGCACAGACCACCAAGAGCATGCAGAGCGGTGCTGGTGGACCTATGGGAGGAAAAGGAGGCATGAACTTCAATCCCCAGCAGATGCAGCGTGCCATGCAGCAGATGCAATCGAACCCGTCGATGATGGAGTCGATGAGCAAAATGATGGGCGGAATGGGTGGAATGCCCGACATGAGCCAGCTGATGGGCGGCATGGGAGGCGGCATGCCGGGCATGCCAGGTATGGGCGGAGGAATGCCTAATCCCCAGGACATGATGAAGATGATGAACACTCCCGAGATGAGACAGATGATGAACAACCCTGCGATGAGACAGATGGCCCAGAATCTCCGCAAGAACATGGGGATGTGAACCGGAGCACATTCGTAATTGAGATAGCTAATGTATTTGAAATATGTGCATCATTGTGGTGAACGTGCAGACGTTTTGTAGACTTGATGGATCTGATGTGGCGGTGCGTGGTTTTTTTTTTGTATTATTTTTGTTTTGCTGTGGCGGTGTCAGCAGGTGTGGCGGTGTTGATGGGTTTTTTTGTTTTTTTTTTTTAGCCACCGGACAACCCTCATTTTGAAGAGTGCGGTCTCCTCTGAGGATGTGTAAGTTCTTTCCTTTGGCTTTCAACAAACCGCAACGTTCATATCACACTGGCTAAATTGCATTTTTAGCTCACTTTGCTTTTATCCTTGCACCGCGCAACAAGTGAGACCAGACATTTGCCACATTGCTGATATCGGACTCAAACAACAGCCATGTCCTTGTACTTAAAAAAAGCGATTTCCGCTCAACAGAAGATCGCCGTCGGCTCGATGCTTGCCAGATCGGCCCAATTGGCTACGAGATGTCGTATTCACACCCGTGCGGCCTCCTCGCTTAGACCGCTTGCCCCTCGTGCCGTTTCCAACTGGTCCAGCCGGCTCGCCACTGGCCAGTACAGAAGACTCAGTGTTCTGGAAGAGGAGGCACAGGCCCCAACCGTTGGATTCGAGAAAGTCAAGGAGATTGCCGAAAAACAAGACCCAGACGTTGTGATTGTGGACGTCAGAGAGCCGCAAGAGTACGCACAGGGATACATTCCCGGAGCCATTAACATTCCTGTCAAGTCCTCGCCAGGTGCACTTGGGCTGTCGGAAGAGGAGTTCCAGCTCACGTTTGGAATCCCAAAGCCAGATCCATCCAAGACTCTGCTCTTCTACTGTCTTGCGGGCGTGAGATCGAGCATGTCCGAAGAACTCGCCGGAACATTTGGCTACAAAAAGAGACTCAACTACATCGGTTCCTGGGAAGATTGGGTCGCCAATAACGGCAAGGTTGCTGTGCCTGAACCGGCCAAAGAAACTTAGGTTTCGGTATCCATTTAATAATATATTATCCGAGTTACTAAGACGTGAAAATCCTAAATGCTTACGTAACCCCTTGTATGTGAAAGATCTTGAAAAAACTTCTTGTGTCTGCTGACGTAATGACTCCATGCCAACCTCTTGGCAGGAAATACGTCGAGGACGTTTGCTTGCTGCGTGCTCAAGCAACAGTGGCATTCAGCATGTGAATCTCGTCTTCCGTAAGACGAACTTTGAGATCCGCGACAGCAGTTGGCATCTGCAGCCACGACGATATTATCACGGGCACAGAGGCGTTGTATTTGCTTGTGAGTCTTTCGAGAAGCTGCACCAGCTCAAAGTTGTTTGATGCAGACACCCCGGTCTTTCTGTTGTGGCTGAGCAGACCGGCCACTTTGGCGGAGCTGGTTTTGAATCTCTCGAACTGTGCAGGAGACACCATAGATAGCGAGCTTGCAACAGGCGGCACTGCGCGGCGCGAATTCTGAGTGGTGTACGACATTTGGTTGAAGTATTTTTCATCCACCAGATCCGGTGAGATCTGGCAGCTTCCTCCTGTCTGCTGACCGACTGCCGGGACAGTAACGTTGCAATGTCTGAATCTTGCTACAAGATCTCTGGAGATATTGTTGGAATTGGATTGTCTCAATGCCTGTCTCATTTTTGTTTAACTTTGATGCTCTATAATTGGGCCATGATATTTTTCACCACCAGACCGGATCACCTAGTTTATATACCTGTCAATCATTACCAAGCCCGCATGTCCCGATTACTAAGTACGTCTGCGTTTGCTATCCCCGTATCCCCACTGCTTATCAGCAAAACGCGAACTCCGCCACTCCAACGGTTTTTTGGGTGCGTGCGCAGTTCTGCTTAGTATTATTATTCAGCATCTGAGCCGCGCGCTGACTCATTTTTTTGCTGCGAGAATCTGGCATATTATCGCATGATTACGCAGAATGTGCCAGAATCCGATGGAACTTGGCAGATTTCTGGCACTGACGCACAGCACAGGTCTGGCCAGGTTCGATACGCTCCTCCGAAGTCCCGGTCAGTTCTGGTCAGACCGGACAGGGTCCGCATTATCGTACTACTTTTCCGAGTTGGCAAGCATCCGTGGTGTCCGCCAAGATAAGACTGGAGGTGGCGTGTGTTGTCAGGTGTCTAATCGCACACGTGTGGGGCTCTTTTTTCTGGACTTTCCCTGGCAGAAATGTGGAGTCCGGTCTGCGAGTTGGGGCGCGATTCGGGCGCAATTTCGTGCCAAAGAGGAACACATTTATAGACGCGACTATTCAAAAATCGACCTCTTTTTTTTTTTCGTGTTGTCTTCGGTGACGTTTCAGTCGTTTCACTACTTATTAATTATTGATTGCTCCGGCGTCCCGTGCGGCTCAAAATCCCTTAATTTAGTGGTTTTTTTTTTTGCGCAGTCTCGGGAGCAATGTTCCTTTGAAAACTTGAAATACCACCACTCTACAAACACTGTTTACTCTGCAACAAATATCGTCAATCTCACTTCAATGACTTCGGAATCGCAACTGTTTGCCAAAAAAATCACTGTTCTAGTCTCCTTTGCGCTCTCCGCTTACGGAACGCTGGTTCTGTTTCTGTTCAGACACCGGGGAAAGCACTACGAGACCCCGTTCTCGGGACTTCTGGTGGTGACCGCCATTTACTGGCTGATCACCATGCTTTTGCAGGCGTTTTTTATCATTAAGGTGTTCTTCGACAAGTCAATTTCGTTTGAAAACCAGTCGGCAGCAAGTAACATTGTGGGTCCTCATTTCGCAATCAACAATGTGATGCACTTTTTCTGGTGCTACTTCTTCCGCAAACAGTCGTTTGTTCTTGCCGAGATTATTCTCGCCGTCAACCTTCTCAATCTGCTGTCTCTTTACGTGACCCACAAGACCACGTCCATCAAGAACCTCGGCGACTGGTTCACCATCCATCTCCCGGTCACGTCGCTGCCGCTGTCGTGGACCCTGTACGCGGTCTTCTGGAACGGAGCCTGCATGTTCCACTCGCACAATAAGTCGCTGCTGCCTCGTGTTTTGGCCAACCTGTTGATCTGGGAGTTCCTGCTTGTTCCGTTTGCTCTGCTGATGTTCTACAAGGACTGGTCTGTCGGTCTGAGCACAAGTTTGCTGATGCTGGGTGTCGGATTCAACCAACTGTTCACCAAATTGATTGCGTTCCAATGGGTGTTTGCGTTTGTCATCAGTGCTGTGGATTTCATTGCGTCCGTTCTAACCATGTTTGGCTCCGGCGTGAGCAGCGTTGGCGACAATCAGGCCGAACAGGCTCCGTTGCTCGCATAGGAAAGTGTCGGAATTCACAGGAGCGGCAAGAACCACAAACACCACCCTTTTTTCAGAAATTCTATATCCTTGTCTCTCCAATCTGTCGTAGTTTATGTGTTCTGGTCGTACGGCCGAACCATCTTGCCAATCAGATCAAACTTGACCAGCTGCTTCGGACGGTTGAGGGCAACACTCAGAAACTCCACAGACGGCTCATGCATAGCCAGAGCCGAGTATGTGTCTCTCTTGATGTTGCTCACAAACTCTTCTCGGGAAGTGTCTGCATTGCCGAGTCCAATGTGTTTGGACTTGAGACTTTCGTAGAGCTGTCTCTCTCTAACTTTGTCGGCCTGTTTTGTTAGAATTCGGGGTATTGGGCGGAGAAACAGGATGGAAGACTTACCATTTTGTGTGTGTTTGAAAGGAAGAAATAGAAAACGAGTTGAACCAAATTATGATTTTTTTTTTTTTCTTGTGTTGACTTTTTTTTTTTCACTACATTTCTCAACTTTTTTTCTTGTCTTGTCAAGGTTTCTTTTGTTCGACAAATACCGTCGTTTCTCCCCAATTAATACACTCTCCATGACGGATCCCAACACGGAGGAGCCCGCCAACGCCGTGAACACGGCCCAGGCCGCCATCATTCGGCCCAGCCCGGCATCCGTCCCGTGGAAACACCTCACCGATCCCGCCATCCAGGACTGGAAGACCACCACCGACGCCATTGTGGACCAGGTGGTGGCCAAACAGGTTGCAGTGGGCGAGCTTTTCTACGAAATTGTTGTTTCGCTGAACGAATTCCCCGACAGAGTGCCTGTGAACAGCGTTTTGGCGCTGGTGAACAGCATTGTGACGGCGATCCCCAACGTGAAGGAGCGTCAGGAGGTTTCTGTGGAGTTTCTGCTGGTTTTCCAGGCTTGCAATCCGAAGCCGCATCTCAACGCGTTTATTCAGGCCGTCAAGATCGACACTCAGTTCAAACGACAGTATCTGGACTATTCTGTGCTGAAAAACGGCCTGTTTCCCGACTACAACAAGTGCTACTTCAACGACGCTCGCGAGAACGATTACGGTGTCCATGTCTATTCGTCCCTGCACGAATCCAGTGAGGGATATGCAAAACTTGCTGCCGCAGTCATTGATTTTTTCCAGCACGACAGACCGTCTGTGGACGTGGACGAGGCCGCTGTCGCTGCTGTGGCAGCCCATTGCGTGCGTGTTGTCGAGAGTCTGATTGGTCATTTTCGACTTGATCCGTCCCGGTGTTTTCTGCTTCTTCTGAGTGTTTTCTCCTTCCATCTCGACGAACACGAACAGCTTGTTCTGGCAATTATGCGCCATTCGTTCTGGTGGAAACCTGTCTCAACCAACACCACCATCCAGTCGCTTGTGGTGTCGTACCTGCTCAACACTGATGCGCGCGACCGCGGTCCGCCCGAACTGCGTGCTATTGTTCTGCTGATCAAACACGGTCTGCTCGAGTTCCACGCCGTTTACAACGCAATCAAACCGCTCGAGTTCACCACCGACGCCAACTTCGGCATCCAGCCCGCACCTAGCACAGAAATTGACTCCCTCCACACCGCGTATCAGGACGAGCTGCGCGATTCTGTTTTCAAGGCCACTGCATCGGCCCTCGCACTGGCCGCCCCGCTCGTTCTGGACGACGACGACGACGACGAGCCCAGCAAGCCCCTCAAGACGGCCACAGGAACATCGGCATCGACCGCCGACAATACCAAACCGCCTGCGAAAACAACTACCGTCCACGAGCGTGCGCAGCTTGTCCCAAAAATCCGGTTTCTCAAACATCTGCTGTCATATAGGATGTACGACGAATCGCTGTTTGTTCTTGCGCAGTTCCCGTTCCTGCCACTCATTGACGCGGACGTGGCAACGCTCGTGAACGCGTTCTTCCGCGACCTGTTGGCGGAGTACTATCGTTCGACGGCGGGACCCTTGGCAACCGCACAAGTGTCCGGGACCGTTCCGTTAGTGCAACCTCTCCAGCAGCTGTCGGCAACGATCCGAACGGACGACGACTTTGTCGCACGTTCGTGCGAGCTTCTGCGGTTCAACGGAGTCCGTGTGGCACGCGACCCGGTTCTTTTCACCCAGCTAGTTCGTGTTGTTGCGGCCAAATTGCGCGAGTCCTCGGCCGACCACGACCGCTGGCTACAATACTATAGACGGTTCATCTTCCCTGGTCTTTGTTTCGTGACAAACGCAGCGGTGGTGAACGAGGCGTTCGACGTTCTGCTGCAAAACTTCCCGCTCGAAACCCGGTACAATCTGTACGGAGAACTGCAGAACGTTCTGTGCAAAACCGACTTTGAGCTGAAACAGAGCCACGCCGTGGCCGAGAAACGAACCAAGGACATTTTGAAACGGCTCTCGACCGAGAATCTCGGCGTCATGATGCGACAGCTGGCCAAGCTCGCGTTCTCGAGCCCCTTGGCGGTCACAGCGACGTTTGTTGGCCACGTCGAGAGTTACAGCAGTCTGATCTCGTTGCTTGTCGAGGCGTCCAAGTTTTTCGGTCCGTTCGTCTGGGACGCTCTCTCGTTCCAGCTGTGCAACAGACTCAACTCAGGACGGGTTGCTCTGCAGTCAGACGGTCTCAACTATGCGTCTTGGTTGCAGAATCTGGCTGCATTTGTCGGCCAGCTGGCCAAAACTCATCTGGAAACGTTCCAATTGGGTCCCGTTCTGAGTCTCGTTGTCAAGAGTCTGCATTCTGGGTCTACTGATCTTGTTCTGGTCGTGAAGGAGATCCTCGGAGCAATGAGCGGCATCCAGTCGATCAGCAATCTGACGGCCCGACAGATCCTGTTGCTCAATAGTGAAACCAGTCTCCGGAGACTGATCCATTCGGTGATCAACGACGGTCGGTCTGCTAGCCGTTCGAGTTCTGCGGCATTGATCCGCCAACTGGTGGCCCAGAATTATCTCTGTGAGCTGTTTGTTCTGCTGGCGAATCTGCCTGACAAGATCGTTGAGCGGTCCAACGAGCCACTCAAGATCCTCAACCAGCGTTGCGACGAGCTCAGCTCGCTCGTCCACACGTTCACGACGTTGGTGGACGAGAACATCGACTCGGCCGTGTTCCGCGACAACATGCTTGCCGTTGACCGGCTCGTCAAAGAGTACGGCGTGCGTCCCGCGTGGGCATTCCAGGTCTGGCGACGTCATTGGGCCCGTGCGATCAAAGCCGGCGGGCCGGACGCCCTGGACGCCGTGGTGGCAGCTGCTCCCGCAGTGGCTCCCGCAGCCAACTGGGACCAGCTCGACGCGAGGTTCTACGTCACGTTCTGGCAGCTATCGCTGTACGATGTGTGTTTCGAGCGCATCTCGTATCCGCTGGAGCTGAGCGAGATCCGCAACCAGGTCAGCGGTCTCACCCGCAAGATCGCTCTGGCCCGTCGCGAGAAGGACTTCAACAAGAAGGAGCTTGCACGGCTCGAGCGCGAGCTTGCAACGTTGTCGTCTATCTCGGCAGACTCGAAACACGATGAGACACGGCATCGTACAAACCACGAGCGGACCATGGACCGGTTGAACACGGAAAAGAGTGCGTGGTTCGCTGCTGCAGTGACCGAGGACTCGCTGAGCGCAAGCGTTCGTCAGTTTGTCGAGCATTGTCTGCTTCCACGACTGGTTCATTCGTCGTTTGACTCGGTTTTCTGTGCGGAGTTTGTTCTGTTGGTTCACCGGCTTTCCACGCCGGGATATTCGCTGGTGCATGTTCTGAACGAGCTATTCACCACGTCTTTTCTGCAGACAACGTTGTTCTCGTCCACGTCGTTGGAGACAGAGAATCTGGGTGTTTTCTATCACCACCTGTTGCAGGAGCTGAACGGATGGAGGGAGAGCGAGACGGAGTACTTGAAAGCGGCAGGACTCGTGTCTGGGGACGCGGCAGCATCCTCCTCCGACTCGGCCGTCAAGACAGAGGAAGAAAGTGAAATTGAGAAAACCTCTCAGACTCAGGACTCTCCTGAGTCCCTAGAAAAAACCGAGCCCGAGACAACGTCTCCAATGGAAGTCGACAGTGTCGACTCGACCTCTCCAGTCACCAACACCAACAAGGGTCTCAAAATCCCTTTCTCAACAACCCTTTCCCACGAGGACTTCCGAAAAGCCCTCTTCAACTGGCATCGTTCTCTCCAGAAACAGCTGCTGGCGTCTCTTGAGTCGTCGCACTACACGACGCGCACCAACGCGATTGTCCTGCTGAAAAACCTGCTCGGCGCTTTCCCTGTCGTGGAGGATCATGCGGACCAGCTCGTGGCCCGGCTCGCAAACATCTACGCCACGGACGTGCGCGAGGACATCAAGCTCGCTTCCAACGCGTTGTTTGTTCTTGTTTCTTCCAAGAAGAGCGGCTGTATCCCGGTCTGGGACTTCTACGAGATGGAGCCGGAGCAGAAGGCGGCGTTGGTGAAGAAAAGAGAGGAGAAACTCGAGGCAGAGAGACAGAAGAAGGAGATGCAGGAGCGGATTCGCAAGGAGAAGGAGGAGAAAGAGCGACTGGAACAGTTGAAACAGGCCCAGGCTGCGGCTCAATCTGCCGCTGCCCAGGGCAGCATCAAGCCGTACGGTCTTGTTGGCTTGCAGAAGAGAGAGAAGAAGGAGGAGAAAAAACAAGACAAAGAGGAGAAGGATGAAGAAAAGAAGGAGAAAAAACAGGACGAGCAGAAAAAGAATCTGGACAGACAAACCACGGATCCAATGGACGTGGACGAGCCAAAGAAAGACGCAAATGTGACCTCCTCTGCAACGTCGGTTGCAAAACAGTCAGCAATGCCGACCGCGCCTACGGTGAAACCGCCGGTGGCCCCAAAACAGTCGAAAGACGTTCCCAGGGAGCCAAAGCCAGCTCCGGCAGCTCCAAAAGCGCCTGCTACGCCCAAAGCTCCGGCAGCTAAAAACACGGTTCCTGCAGCACCGGCCGGTGCTGCGGGCTCGGAGGACCAGAAGGCCAAGCTGATGGCCCGACTCGAGGAAGAGAAAAAGCTGATGTTACAAAGACAGCAGCAGCAGCAGCAGAAAAAGGAGCCGGCAAAACAGAACAAACCTGCAAAACCGGCAAAATCAACGCCTCCAGCGTCCCAGAACGACTCTGGAGAGCTGCCGCCGCTGCCACCGCCACCTCTTCCGCCTCAGGGTCGCGCATTTGCCAGAGACAGAGATAGAGATAGAGACAGAGACAGAGACAGATACTACAGAGACAATCGCTACAGGGGTCCTGCTCCTCGCGACACACGTGACCGCGGGTCACGTGACCCTCGAGAGCAGCAGCGGTTTGATTCTCCGAGGGGTCCGGCTGGCCAGCAACAGCAACAGCAGCAACAGCAGGGCTCTGCCGCCAAGCAGGACCCGAAGGAGTCGCGCAAACGTAGCTACGGCGGAGGGTACGGCAACTACGGGTCGTCGAAACGGCCGCATTACTGAGTATGAAGCAAGCAGGCCGGTGGCCGACGGCCATCGGCTAGGATGCAGTCATGTAACATTATATATATTGGATAATAATGTATGTGTTCACTCACCACACAAAAAAACACAGTTTTTGCTGCGACAGGCACCGCCCTATGCAGTTTCTGCAGCAGCGTACTCGGCAGCTGGACAGGACAGTCTCGAATACTGCGTTCTTATTGGTTCGGCGGACGTTCTTTTATCTATTATCTTATCTTGACGAGCGGCTCGATGGCTTCACCAAGGTTCGCGAACCTTGTGCCGCCATATTTGCTACCGGGAAAAACTGGCCGCACCGCACGGACCTCTGTGTTTTTTTGTCATTTTTGGCCGGACCCGCGACCGCGAATTTTCTTCCTGCACCGGGGAATTTTTCCCCCAGACATGGAGATTTTCGGTATCGGCAGTCGCTGTGGGTTTCGCAGGCAAATCCATCCGGAAACATACAGAATATAGAGAAAAAAAGTTAACAAGACAACAAAAGTTAAACACAATGTTTGTTTGAGTATTTCCTAATAACTCTTCTCTTCTTTCACATTACCCGGCTCCTTTTTGCCCGTTGACTCTTGTGTCTCCACTCGTGCTTGTACGTTGTCTGCACCGCTTTTGGAATGTCGAACGAAGGCACAGAGAGAAAACCAGGGGTTTCCTCCCTCACCAAACTCATCAACGAGCACAAGAAGCGCCCAAATGGCGCGCAATCGGCGGTTTCTGCTCCTCCGAACCTCCGAATTACCACTGCAGAGATTCAGACCGACGACAATGAGTACCAGAAAACCATCACCACCACAATCTCGCTCGAGGGCGTCTCGCCCGACGACGTTTCGTCGCTCACCGAGGTGGACACCTTTTCGTCAAACAACGGCACTGGCGGCCGTCCTGTTGTTGATCGCAGAACTTCGGTGGTAACCCAAATCCAGGACCAGCCGGCCCCCTACTCGCCGTCACCGTCCAGCGGAACGACCACGCCGGTCTCGTCGTCGTTCCCTCATCGGCCAGCCAGCCTCAAGATCCCTTCGTCCGGGTTTCTTCCGTCGCTGTCAAATGCCATCCCGTACTCTGCGCCGGGAGGCAGAGGGTCGGCCACCGGAACGTCCAGCACGGGCACTTCTGTCACGGGGACAGGAGGAGTGTATTTGAGCAACGGACAGATCATCTCCGGCACGCAGATCTCGTCGCCAGCAATCTCGTCGCCCAAACAACTCGAACCCCGCTTCATCATCTCCAAACAGAAGGTCCAGCAGGTCCAGGAAGCTCGTGCGGCAGCAATTGGCGGGTCCAGCACCGTGGGTCCTTCCTCTCTCAGCGGATCCAAGTCCAATTCGTCGCTAGTCAACTTCTTTTCCAAGTCCAGGAGAGGAACAGCTTCTCACATTGATCAGTTCTCGTCGTCACCAACGACTTATTCTCAAGATCTTACTGGCCAATCGCCGTCGTCGCAATCCAGCGCAGAAAGCACGTCCACGATACCTAACACTCCTGGTTCCAGACACTCTTCTATGGCCGATTTGCGCAGGTTCTTCCGCAAATCAGTCAGCATCAATGGGGCACCACAGATGTCTTCAACACCAAGAACGTCGAACCTCAGCGCCGGGCTCAGCAGCCAGCGCCAGCTGTCGATTTCGTCCATCCCGCAACCATCTATGGCCACGCCCACAACGTCAACGGTCACATTCAACGCTCCATCGTTCTCCAATGCCGCTGATTCAATGAACAGTCCATCCACCACGCCAACCACCGAGATCAGCACGTCTCCACTGGAATTCACAAAGAGACAGACCAGTTTTGGAACGTCGCCAGCGTCGACGTACTCGTCTACGCCATCCTCCTCTTACGCTCCGCTGTCAATCGGCGGAAACACCACGCCGCAGATCCCGTTCAGCAAGCGTTACAGCAAGTTTGGTGAAAACCTGGGAGCCGGAGCAGGGGGGCTCGTCAAGCTGGTGAAGAGAGTTTCTGACGGCAAGGTGTTTGCTGTGAAGGAGTTTAGAGCCAAATACCAACACGAGTCGAAGAAAGATTACACAAAGAAGATTACCAGCGAGTACTGCATTGGATCCACTTTGAAACATCCAAACATCATCGAAACCATCGAAATCTCGTATGAAAACGAACGAATTGTTCAGGTGATGGAGTACTGCGATTACGATCTGTTTGCCATTGTCATGTCGAACAAAATGTCAAACGAGGAGATCAACTGTTGTTTCAAGCAGATCTTGAACGGTATCAGATACATTCACTCCATCGGACTCGCCCACAGAGACCTGAAGCTTGATAACTGTGTGATTTCCAAAGAGGGAATTGTCAAAATCATTGATTTCGGTTCAGCAGTGGTTTTCCAGTATCCATTCTCCAATACCTTGATAGAGGCACAAGGAATTGTGGGTTCCGATCCTTACCTGGCTCCAGAGGTTTGCGTGTTCAACAAATATGATCCAAGACCAGTAGACATTTGGTCGTCGGCTATAATGTACTGCTGCATGATGCTTAGAAAGTTCCCATGGAAGGTGCCTAAGCTGAGCGATCCAAGTTTCAAACTGTTTGCTTCGAGAGAGCCAGGTGTTACTTTTGGTGACTTGCTCAGAAGACTTCCAGACCCACCAAATTACGAGGAGTCTGAAGTGCTCACGGCAGCAGCGACTCCAGAACCATCCTCGAAATCCCAAGACATCCCCACTCCTCCTCCATCGACGTCGAACTCGAACGAGGCTCCGGAAACCGAAGACACACTCAAGCACACCTCCAATCTTATGGGCGAACAGAGGCTATTGGGTGCGCTTTCTGCCGATTGTCGCGGTCTGATTGGCAGGATGGTGAGTCTTGCTCCTGCTTGTAGAATTTCGATCGATGAGTGTTTTAACGACCCATGGTTGCAGTCTGTGCAAATGTGCACATTGGTTGACGACGTCGAAGGTGACCACAATTGCCGGAAACTAATTCCTTCGGTGGACCACGAACACACACAGGTGGACCAGAGTGTTGCGCACATTGCCATGCTGGAGAAGAACAAGAAGAAGAACAAGAGATAGAGAGAGGAAGTGTGTTTATAGAGAGAGAGAGACTATGATAATAAAGATGTAAAGTATATTTTTTCCTTGCAAGACGTCGATCGACGTGCGTCGATCGTCCTGCTTCTAGTTTTTTGGTGTGTCTTCTGTTTTTTTTCCTACCCACGAAATTTTTCAACGAAAAATTAACAAGAGAAATCGTGAAGATTCTTCTTCTCTCTCGCTCGGATCTACACCAGCTCACTACCAACATGTCCGCTTTGAAGAACATACCGGTGAAACTCATTGTCGGTGCAGGACAGGCTGCCCCAACGCCGCCCGTGGGACCTGCGCTCGGTTCGAAGGGTGTGAAGGCCATCGACTTTTGCAAGGAGTTCAACGCCAGAACAGCACACTACAACCCTGGTACGCCGATCCCTGTGAAAATTACTGTCAGGCCCGACAGAACGTTCTCGTTTGAAATCAAATCGCCAACCACAGCATGGCTGCTTCTTCAGACGACAGGGCTTGAAAAGGGCTCCGACGTGCTCGGCAAGGGAAAGCTAAAACACCAGCCAGCAGCCACCATCAGTTTGAAACACGTCTACGAAATTGCCAAAATCAAGAAAACCGACGAAACACACGCGGAAATCCCATTGCAAACCATTTGCAAGAGCGTCATTTCCACTGCAAGGTCCATGGGAATCGCTGTCGAGAAATGATTACGTCAGCCTGTACATAGAGAGGAAAAATTTAAGATTAAAAATTCAAAGATCAAGAAACATTTACTAGTGTACAATATGCATGAGTTTATACAGATCCGACCAGTCTCATTTGAAACTGTTGCTCTTGAACCGCTTGTTTCTCTTGGTGGGAGAAACGCTGCCGCCATTCGACTGTTCCCTCTTTCTCTTGGAGACAACAGACTTGTGAGTCAGTCTGTTGTAGATCAGAACGTATGCACTCTCATCTCTCAAGGCATCGCGAGCCTTGATCTTGTTGATGTATTCGTCATCGTAGGTGGCCCACGTGCCGTCAGGCTGCTTGCAATGTGCAATGTAGTGTCCTGACGAGACAGAACGGCCCTGGTGCACAATCACCGAGCTCAGTCGATACTTTGTTGGAACATCCATCGAAGTGGTGTATTCAGTGAGATCAAGGGTATCCGGGTAATTCACGTTGGTTTTCACCTTCATCGACGAGGAGCCGTTGAATCTGAATCTCTTGAGGTGGATTGCCAGGGTCTCTGGGGCACGCTCGATAGTAGAGATTTTGATTGCGTTTGTCGTTTTCTTGCAGTTCTCGCAAACGTATCCAGACTTGTCCTTCTTGTCGGTTTTAAGCAACTCTGGTGAGAAAAACTCGCGCAACGAGTTTTCGATCGAATATCTGGAGCTGAAGGCCTGTGGTTGTTCTGATTGCGACTGTTGGGACTGCTCCTGTGACTGCGGCTGCTCTTGTGGCTGCGGAGACGGCGACTTCTGTGCCTGTTGTGGCTCTGGGGTCTGCGACCGACTGCGTTTGGCTTCCTGGGCCAGCAAAATCTTTTGTTTCAAGAACTCCGAAAGCTGCTGTTTCGAGTCCGGCTTGCTCGACTTGGCCGCCTCGATCTTGTTCTTGAGCTCAAACAGTTGCTGGGGATCGATGATGCTGCTGTTCCGCTTCTTCACGTTGTCCAATCCGAGTGAGAGGTCGTAAAACTCCTGTGCTGTTGTTGAGATGTGGCCGCAGTTCTGGCACGTGACTGTCTGGCTCAAAAGACCTCCGAAAATGTCGTAAATAATGCTCTGGTTGAGTTTCACGCCCTTTGGCGTCGAATCCTCCTGCAGACGCGACATCAGAGACATGAAATACTCGTGCGAGTCCTCCTGCTGCCACTCAGACATCATACAGTTGATGTCCTGCAGTCTCTTGATCAGCCGTTTCGGGTTGATAAACCGCACTGTCTTCTCGCCCTTGTTGTCCAGCTTGTACATCTTGGCAACAGTGTCCGCCAGAGCCTGTGTAACCGAAGTCGAACTGATCGTTGACTTGTATTTGTGGCGATGAACGTCCACCAGATAATGCAAAAGCGCAGGAATATGGCAGAGAGCTTGCACAGCAGAATTCATGTAGCACGTGACCCCATGATTCAACAAACCAACAGGCTCGGACTTGTTCTTGAACTCCCTCCACGACTTGTAGATCCGCGTGGACCCGTTCGAACCTCTGTCGTCGTAAACCTCATCGATATCATAGAACTCCGAGTCGTCGTACTGGCTTCTCACAAGCTCTCCTTTCACAAGAGTGTCCATTGGATCATCGGGCGACGTTGGCGGAGTCTCCTTGCTTTTGGAATCGGACTTTTCGTCGTCTTCCAGTCCGTGGTCCGGCCTTTTCGTGTCGGTCTCGGTCTCGGACTCTGACTCGTCGTCGTCGCTACCAAGAAGCTCCTCCTTGAGGTCTTTTCTGAGCTGCTCGGGGTCCTCCGAGGCTTCGCTTAGACTGTCTTCGTTATCGCTCTCGTCTCCCCCATCCTCTTCCTCTTCTGCGTCCTCCTCATCCTCTTCACTTTCACTCTCGTTTTCGTCCGCAGTCTGGAAATCTTCGTCGCTGGACTCCTCGTCGACATTGATTCCCGTGTCCACACTGGATCCGTCGCCCTGAAACTCTGTGTCCGACAGGATCTCATTCTCCGAAACAGGCTTCTCTACTTTCTCCTTCTTAACCGGTTTGGGTGCGAGTTCTTTGCGCTGTTTCTTGGAGAGATACTTCTTTCCCGTGTACAGGGCCACGGCTTCTGCCATGGACTTTGGTCTGGCCATCGTTTCCGTTTTCTCCTGGGTTTCGGACTCCGGTTTTTCTGTGACGGGTTCTTTGGACTTGACAGGCTTGGAACTCTGGAACGTGATGTAGCTTGACGGTCTGAGACTCACTTTGTCAGGCTGACGGGCGGCTTGAAAAGATATTGGATTCGCTAGCAGTCTTTCCACAAATGACGAAACCTGTTTGTTGTCGCTGCTGCTGCTGTTGTTATTCTTGCTTGCTGAGACAAACATGTAGAGATGCCGAAGATCAAGGTGCTAACTGTCGTGAAACAGTGCTGTTGAACCAACAATCAATTGTACAACTCTGCGAGCCGGTGCACAGATGTTGAAAAATCTGCTCTTTTTTTTTTTTTTTTTGTTTGGACAAGGCAACAATAAAAAAAAATTTTTGACCTCCCGTTCAAATTTTTCTTCGCGCAGGCGAATTTGCTGGGGAAAATCAGGAACGAACGGTAAAGTCGCACGAGTTTCAATTCACCTGGAACACAGACTTGTTAGTAGTCGGACATAATAGAGATCATGGATGTAGAACCGTCATAAGGTTCCAACACAACAGGAACCCGCTCAGATCACCACAACTGCCGTGCCCTCCGGTGTTCCCCCTTGAAAGAGCGCGCCGCAGACGCGCGAGCGCAAGAACGAGCCGCGCTTACCTCGGCAGATGGTGGCAACGGACGGGTAACAGCGGGCAACCTGTCGTTTCGTCTGGATGGATCGTCAACGGCTCAATCACATTACTTGAAATCACTTACTCCTGGTCGTTAAATTGCCGGTAAATTTGGCTCTAGCTGTTGAAAAAAAACACGTAATCTGTAGGAAAGAAAAGAAGAGACGAAACAAGAAAGATAATTTCCTTTGTGACGTGCGTTATCAGAGCTCAGGAAAAAAAGAGCGCCGATCGACCCGCCGATTTTGCGTCGTTCCTGATCGACCCGTGAATTTGTTCGTACATTATTTCAAAAAAAAGGCTTTAAAAGGTAGGTGTTGTGGACCCAACAAGTCAGTCTCAGAGCGCATCCCGACATGGCCATCCAGTTTCTCATTGCCCTCAATCGACAGGGAAAGCTGCGGATCTCAAAATGGTATAACGCAAGCGACGAAACACAAAAAAGACACACAATACGCAAGGTGCACAAGCTGATTTCATCCCGAGACCACCAGAAGCAGTCCAACTTTGTCAATTTCGAGAACCAAAAGTTGATATATCGCCGTTACAACGGGCTGTTCTTCATAATATGCGCGGACGCACAGGACAATGAGCTCAGCTATCTAGAAATCGTGCATCTTTTCGTCGAGGTGCTGGACAGCTACTTCAATAACGTGTGCGAACTAGACATCATATTCAACTTCTACAAGATATACTACGTTTTGGACGAGATGTTTTTGAGCGGAGAGTTCCAGGAGACGAGTAAACAAGTGATTTTAGACAGGCTGAGCCACATCGACAAGTTGGATTAGGATTAATAAATTGGATTAGGGCAATATATACGCTTCATGGGTTGTTTCGCTATTGGGATTGTATATATCTATAACTCAACTTAGTTACCCTTTGGAGCCTCCTTGTAGGAAACACATGCCTCCTCACCCATGGCGGAGATGATGGTAACAACCAAGTCCTTACCGTCGTCGAAGTCGCTTTGCAACTTGTCACCCAACTCTCCCTCTGGAGCTCTGACATCGTCCTTGGTCTCACCGTCGTTGGTCATCAAGTTCAAGTAACCATCGTCAATGTCCAACAGGGAGTACTCGGTTCTTCTGACAAATGGAACCTCCATGTTGTGGGTGGATGGGGACAGATCCTCCAACTTCTTTTGAGTGAAAATATCGATGGCGACCAAGTGGACCTTGGCGTGACCGTGCTTACCAGTCTTAGAGGTGGACATGTCGACGATCTTACATGGTCTCGACTTGATCACAACAAAACCGTTCTTTCTCAATGCAGAACATTGCATTGGGTAGGTAAGAGAAGAACCGGCGTCGGCGGTCTCGAAGGTGTGCTACAGAGATGTTAGTATTGCTCCAGCAGTACGAAACAAGGACAAAGAACTCCGCCAGTCGGACTCCTTTGCGGTCCCGCTTCAGCCTTGTGAACTGCACGCGGGGCCTAGTAATGCTCAACTTACTTCTTCTTCAGTCATCTTGTCAATATCGATACGTCAAACTAAGTTAAGTACTTCAACAAATCTTCTGATTCAAAAAAGAAGAAAAAGAAGAAGAAGAAAGAGAAATAAGCAAACTTTGGCTACAGTATTTTTCCAATTTTCCAAATTTTCGATTTTCTTCAACTTGAACAAGACAAAAAAAAAATTTTTCTCGCTAGGTTTCCTGATCTTTTTTTCTCGCGCCAACTCCACCGGGTCCCACCGGGGACCTTCGCGGGCTGTCACCGGGAACTGGGGGACACCACGCAAAACCCGCCTGCGCGCGCGCCCTGAGTTTTTGCCCTGCGGTGTGGGGAAGCGCGAGGGTAGAAAAAGGGTTCTCCGGGCGACCAACGGGGCTGCGGAGATTTGCCACCCAACCAGACCATATTTTACGCCGATCTTTTTTTTCGTCCCACAGGAGAGCCCCCTTTCTCGCGCGGTAAATTTTGGCACACTCAAAAGCATCATTTCAGCTGAGTCGAGCGGGTAACTCCACTAGCCGGGTAACTACAACCTCACATTTGTCGCGATCATTATTCATTTGATGTTACACATATTTGTCCGGGAACAGAGTCTTGAGATCTGTGTCGATTTCACCAGCCGAAAGCCCCATGGGCTTTTTGTAGCTGCGCGGGTTATTTTCGGCAACCCCAGTAGCAGATGGGCTCTCTGTTGACTCAGACTTCGGCTGTTCCCAAGGTGGTTTCTGCGAACCAACCACAAAAACACCTTCCGTGATGACTCCTGGGGACTCAGAGTTCCGAATGTTGGACGAGAGAGAGTTGTTTGACATCCTCGTCTTTCTGTCTGGTTTCTGTTTCAATTCGTGAGTTGTCACCAGGTTTTTCAGCAAATTTCTTGTCTTTTTCGGTATGGTTGCAGGTTGTCTTTCCTGTCGCACTTTAAAGTGCTCGCAAAGCTGTTGCAGCTCAGTTTGGTCAGCAATTGCCTCGTTGGGGTTGCGGAGAACATGGTGTTCGTATGATTTCGATCCGTCCCTGGTAAGCTGTTCAAACTGGTCGTTTCTGGTTATAAGAGCGGTGTTTTCCAGAACAATCTCCAAGTCTGGGGCCAATTTCTTGTGTTTTTTGCGTCTGCATGCTCTTTTTCTGCCGTTAGGAGCAGACGAATTGCCCGACGAGAAGCTCTCCTTGTCGGAAACTTCCGTCTCGGGGATCAGAGTGGCAACTGGTGGTTCTGGTTCTCCCGGAAGAGCTGTTTTCCACAGCTTTTCCGACTTGGACATTCCAATATTGTGCAGGTTATCCTTGTCTGCGAGAAGAACTTCCCGTTGTTGCTGCAAAAACTTCTTCAATTTGAGCATTCGAGTCGAGTAATCCAGACAGAGCTCTCCATAAATCTCCACGACTCCGTCTAGATAGTGTCTGAGGATCTGTTCCCTGCGATATCGGCGATAAAGCTCTATTCTGGTGAGTTCCAAGTCTCGTTTCTCAGCCAGATCGCGCTCCAATCCGTACAAACACCCGTTAATTTTCATATTTTCCTCGCAAAAAGGGTCTTCGACTGCTTCAAGTCTCGAAAGGGCGTTGAATTTTTCGATCTTTTCCTGTCGTAAACGCTTGTATCGCACTGTCGGGTCCTCCGAGTCGAGCTGGCGAAACTTGGCAACAAATGACCGGTTTTTGCTCGTCGTTGGTCCGCGTTTCCGCGTCCTCATCAGGGCCAATCTCATGGCTGCCAGCTTGTCGTGGCTGTTCAGCGCCGTACAGGGCCGCTCAGCCACATCGTCATCCTCCAGCGGGTTCATCAGCTGGTCGATCTTTCTGACGGGAGTTCGCGGTCTTTCTGTCTCGATTGCCGGAGACGGAGAGTATGGTATAGGGACCAAAAAGCCCTGGGGAGACATCATTAGCGGGACGTAGCCCGGTGGAATCACGGAATAGCCGGACATTGGAATAAAACGCGGCACTTGTTGCTCCGATGGATGCTGGTACAAAGACAGAGCAGAGTTGGATGAATCCTGTGGAACGGGCTCTGCTGGAGGCGGCGAGTTGAGCAGCGTTTTCATCACGTGCCGATTTATCGAGACCAGGTGATCTTTTTGGGGCTGCGGAACGCTGATCGTGCTGGGGAGTGACTCCGTTGGACTCAGTGGGGGCAGTAAAGGTAAAGACCGCACCAGACTTGTGTTTGGATCTGACTGTGTGGTGGTGATCTGTGGCTTGATTTTCGTGTTTGGCACAGAATTAGTGCCCGTTGAATAGAGAGACGGGGATTTGTTGCCGTTTATTTTCATAAACTGATGGAAGAGAAGGTACCCGTCTCGCGGTGGTTCAAATCCGGAAAACTGATGAGACAAGTAGCACGGTTGCACGGTGGCACGGTCCTGGAAAAAAATACACGCAGCGTGTTTTGCGAGAATTCTGTTTGCCAAAGACAGTTGGGCGCCTGTTTGAGCGTGTTTCCGATGTCTGGGAGGCGAAATGCGGATTATTTCGGTTCCAAAACGCTTGCAACCATAAAACCTGATACTGTTTGTCAGAAGAAAAACAATGTAACGGTGCTTCCAAAATTTTTTTTTTTTTGCAAGCGGTTTTTGATGTGAATTTTGGTAGCAGGCAAGGAGGCAATTTTAAAATTGGACGAGACGGGAGGGTTTGGAGATCGTAGAGAGACAGAAGAGTGGCGGAACTGGCAGACGGGAATCAGGAGCAATCAGGACACCTTGTTTGACTGAGAGAGTTTTTCCCAGTTGTGTAGATGTCCGTACGCTGTCTTCTGCACAACGAGAAAATTGCACCGAGAAGAAGCCGAAACAAAGTTGGATCTACGTCTTTTTATACATTCAAAGGCCGTCCTATGTTAATGCAAGAACGGAATTAAGTGGTCTGCAGGACGCAGACAATCTGACATTCACCGACATCTCGACGGTGTTTGTTCAGACCATGTGTAGAAATAGCTACAACGATGCGATAATGGCTCCGTCTTCTGAACAAGACATATTTTCTGCTTTAAAATCCTGGTAGCACATCTACTGGTTAATTCCGGTGAGAAAAAGTTTGCCGGTTTTTTATTGGCTACCAAGCGGTGTGACGCCTAAAAAAGTGGTAGCAGGATGCATCCAGTGGTGCGTTGGGCAGAAAACGCCAGAAAAAAAGGCTATTGGGCGGCAGGTAGACTCTACAAATTCTGATTCTGCCACATTCAGACGAGCCACATTTTTTGGGGGCAGCAATAACCTTTGTTGTTCGGCACCAGTTGGTAGCAACTGCCAATCTTCAGAATTATCTACAGTTTACACCTGCAATTGCCCCACAAAAGTTTATTTGGACATGGGCACATATTTTCGCGTAGAAGGCAGCCCGTCGTGCACAATAAATGCCAGCAGGAAATGCCGTGGTGGCAGCCACCGGACCGGAAAGTGTTGATGCAAAAACAGGCGAAGCGGGAAAGGGCAAAAAATCACTCGTTTTTTCGCGGGCTCTAAGCCGAGAAATACAGGACATGTAGAAACGCGGGCGGATCGGGGTTCTCCAAGGAGGCGGGAGGCGCAATCTTGTCGAGATACAAACTGTCTGTTTGAATAAAAGACAATGGAAGCAATTGTGTGAATTACGATTACAAAGCCAGCGAAATCTCATTACGAATTCGTCACCACATTCTGCCAAGTGTCTGCAATACAAATGCGAAACATTGGCACAAAAAAATCCGCCAACTCCACCAACTCATCCCAGCGATCCTTGCTTGCTTCTTTGTTTGGCTGCAGCGGCTGTGGGTCAATAAGCCCACCACAAAACTGTTGTATACCCAAATAGCAAGATCCTGCCTGTACAAGATCTTGCTTTTTCCTCACAGCCTTGCTTCCTGGGATCGTGACAAAAGAAACGAAAAAAAAAAGTTTTTTTTTCCGAGTTACCAAATTGGGTAATTTAGATTCGTTATCAGAAAGACAAAAAAGATTTCCAGCTAAACCATATACACTTACTAAAACAACCTTTGCCAATACATAAACTAAAACATCACCAGGCTCCTAAAACCCCCCAAAAATAAAGCAAGAAAACGGTGTCGAGAGAACTAAAGGGTATAAAAAGCGAAAAAATATAACACAAACTTCAGCGGTTTCACGTCAGTAATACTCACGACCAATATTCTCAAATCTGTGAGCAGTTTCTTGTGTCTGCTCCATTCTTGGAACCTCAATGGCAACCTGTTTTTCCAGCTTGAGAAACTTGTTCCATTCTTTCACGGTTCTCTTTCTGGCCCAGGGAAGCGATTTCCGCATGCCCGAATCAGTACAATCAATGTACTCGAGCGTGTGTCTGGATTTGGACTTGGTTAGCAACATTGCTACTGTAGGCTTGTTGAGCCAGACAATCGAGCACAGATCCAAAGTTTTCAGTTTCTTCAGCTCCATAACGCTTTTCCAGATAACGTCGAACGTGAGCTTGCGGTAATCCGAACTCTCCCAGCTGATCTCTCGGATCGTATCTGACCAGTAGATAGGTTTTGTGGACTTGTACCGAGCCAGCTTCTCCTTGTATGCTCGCTGGGACTCCTTGGTTTCTTTGTCCAGCAAAAGAGACCCGTAGCCAAGATTTGACGCGTTTTTCGGACTTCTTTTCTCTCTCACGTGGCCTTTTGAGGTCTGCCAGTCAAAGTACTCGTAATCCCGCATCTCGAAATCAACGCTACACGAGAGCCCGCTGAAATTGACATGGACCAGGTTTTCGCACTCTTGGAGAATGTGCAGAACGTAGCCGATCGGAATGTCTTTCGAGAAACAGTACTTGCTCAAAAACCGGCTCTGGTACGGATGCGGCGTGGAGTACGGCGTAACAGTCTCGACGGTTTCCGGAGTAAGCTGCCGTTCGTCCGCCAATCTCGTCAGATATCCCTCAAACAACGAGCGCAGGTCCGCCGAGGCAGGCTGTCTCCGCTTGTTTCTGCGCTTGTGATTCATCGAAACCTCTATGCTTTTGATCGAGTCGTCGTTCTTGAAATATTTTTTGAATGACGTAAGCAGCGCGGATTTCGACCCGAACGACGCAGAACGGGGCTTGTGCGATTGTGCCGGCGACAGAGACATAGTGCGTGCGAGATCGCTTTCGTGCGACTCGTTGGACGTGGAAAACAACGATCCACCCGTGGTGGCGGTGGACGTGGACGACATGGACGCCCGTCTGATCGTCCGGCGAATTCCAGCCGAACGCTGCGGACCGTACAGCGGATGGTCCCGGTACCGCCAGTCTCTCCAGCCGGCCAGAACCTCGCCCGCTCCGAGTCCCGGAATGTCGTCCTCGTTTCCCGCAAGCAGACTCTCGTAGAACCGGGTCGTGTTGTCATCCACCTCGATTCCGGGACGGAGTCGCGAAAGGTCGATCGACCGCACCATCAGCGCGAGGTGCTTGTTGTTGTTGAGCGTGTGCACAAGCTGGCCCAGACGGTACGTCGACGTCACGTACGGGTCGTTGTACAGAACCGGCTTCACCATCTGGTTGCATCTCTTGCTTACGTAAAGCAGATGGACGAGCGTTTTTTGGTCCGATTGCAAAATGCTAAAGATAAGCAGCAGAATCTCGTCAGGCAGATCCATGAGATTTTGCGTGCACAGGAGAAAATTTTTGCGCAGCGACGTCATCGACCGCGTCGATTTGAACGACTTGATGGACAGCGTGTCGGACGCTGCGTCGATGATTCGTCTTCCCGTGGACGCCAGCGGGGTCAATAGCGACCGATATTTCATCTTGATGGTCTCCTCAGGGGTCTTTTTCGCGTGGCGGCCCACCAGATTGCTCACCTTGAGCTCCACAGAGGCGTCGACGTACTTGTGGCTGCGGTAGTCGAATCTCTTGTTGGGGTCGAGCAGCGAACGATACGGCGGCAAATATCTGGTCAATTCGTATGTTTCCGAGCAATCGGAGCTCTGTGCGGACGCAGGACGCGAGAGCATGTTGGATGTGGTGTTTGAAATCACGTGGTCTACACAACGTGGTGGTGTGTAAGCTGATTTTCTGGCGTTGTCAGCGCTCCTTCTTGCAGCCTTATTGCGGCTTTAAACCTCCTCTTCGCCTTCTCCCCTTAGAACCCCGTTATTTGCTGTTTGGACCTGCGAGTGCTCTTGTCTGGAGAGGGCAATTAATTATCAGATTTGCTTGCGGAATTTATTATTTCCAAATCGCGACTTTTTTTGAGCCCTGAAACACCACACCGTATTTATACGCGTGAGCCAACTTCTGACACAAACAGACGATTCCGTTTCTGCTCGTTCTTGTCGTCTGGTGCAAACGGCACCGCTGGACGAGCCGTTATTGATCGAAATTTCATTTGCTCGCTTCCCTTGCGCTGGCAGCCTGGTTGCCCCGTAGATCTCCGTTCGGTTCGCAACTCCGCCCCCGCGGCTGTGCGTTGCATATTTCAAATTGCAATATTACCGGGAGACAGATAACAGTTGCGGGTCAGATAGCAAGAAAAGAGAGGTTTTCCGATCGTTTGATTGGCCAAAACGGCCATTTCGAACCAGATGGTCTATGTTCTGGAAGAAATCTCGTTTGAAAATAACCCTTAACCCATACATAATCTTCCTCTTCCCCCTTTAATCCTCTCGAACGGCTGTATCATGCATCCAATTTCTACGAAAATTTCTATTACTGCATAACCAAAAATATCTAATCGGCCCGGCAAACTGCGCTCTCCAGCCCAGCAAAATCGCTGGTGCACTCCTCGGCGACTCCCCTGGCCTGGACCGTCAGATCCAGCCACGAAACGGCTGCCATTCCGCCGTCCTTGCGTCTTTTGATGTCTTGCGCGGCCCGCTCGGCCACCAGAACGCAGATTGCGTCGTATCCGCCTGCCCCGGGAACGACACCACCAATCACCCCGGTAATGGTGGCACACTCGTCCAGCAGTCTGGTCTGCTCGTCTGGCTCGATCTCGGCGCCCGACTCGCGCGTCATGGTCTTGAGTTGTTTGCGGATGTCTCTGATTGACGAACTCAGTCCGGCAAAATGCCCTCCTTCTCCCCGATTTAGTTGGTCCAGAATTGTCTCGTAATTCTCCTCGCCAGATGCCCTGGCCAGAGCGTCCAGATGGGCAACAAGTGCCATGTTACTGTGGTCCAGATCCGTCCAAACACGCAGCGACTCATCCGGCTGACTCTGTCGCCACGCAAGAACTTTCGAGACCAGCTTGGGAGTCTCTGAGCCTCCCTGGATGTCTCCCATGAGGAGCTTCACCCCAGGGGGCAGACAACACGGCGTGTTTTCGATCCCCCAGTCCGCTTCGTCGACCACAAAGGCCAGCTTCTCCGTCTTTCCCTCAAGACTGTCCAGAAACTCTGCAATAACGTCGGGCTTGAATCGACGGTACACAATTGACCCAAAGGTCGCCGACGCAACGTCGAATCCAGAACCAACTTTGCCCTGTGCCATGCAGTGTGCGATCTGCGACAGATTGTGGATTCTGTGCAGCGTTTTTGACAATGAAACGTCGATTTCCGGCTCGTAACATGAAAGTAATGCCGTTGTGAGCGATGTGACGAGTCCTGCACTCGACCCCAGACCCGTCTTGGCCACTTTTGTGATGGGCAATCGGTGGAAATTGAACGTTTTCTTCCCATTTGCCGAAGTCTTTGCCACTGAGTCCGCCTGTGAATGGTATCCGGGGTCAGAAAAGATGGTTATCTTGATGCTTTGGTTGAGTTTTGGCTGGAGATACGACAAAACAACGTAGATTGTAGACTCAACGAATGGGTTTCTGCGGCCGTTTTTCTCGACAGGTCTTCCCTTTGAAACAGTCGTGAGATCAATGTCGTAGCTCCACTCTCCCTCGGCGAATTGCGGCGAGACAACAGTGATTGTAGTGGCCGCCGAGGGGGTTATTTCGGCCGAAGCATACATTCTGGCAGAAAGCGCCACCACAAACGCCTTGTAGTTGGGATCCAGAACCAGATAGCCTCCTGCAACGAGGGCCTTTCCGGGGGTGCTAAAAGTTCTGAGCTTCATGGCTGATTGAAAGCAGAGTGCAGGAAAACACTGGGGGGAAAAAGGGGAAACATGATCTTTTCTTTCGTGTGTTTTTTTTTTTTTTTCCTTTTGTTGAATCAAAAAAAAAATTGGACTATCGACGCGTCGACACCTGTCTGATTTCTGCGTCGAAAGATACCCATCCCAGCCTTTTGCATGTGAAAAACTGCGGGCGGATCAAATACAAGATATGGTGTTTGCATTTCTTTGAGAACAACACATCATCACTGCATCGATACCCAAATTTTTGCCATCAAAGATCTAGTGGAACTATGACAAAAGAAGGCCATCTGTTTGTTCTAATTCACGGGTGAGTACATGCTCCAAACGAGCAAATCCACTCGGCGCCAATGCTAACATCTCAAAAGATTATGGGGCGTCTCCAGTCACATGAACCTGGTGGAACAGACGTTGATGGATTCGTTGAGTGACGCGCCGGAAGACGAATTCCATTACTTGAAACCGACGTCGTTTGGCTACTTCAAGACGTATGACGGCGTCAAAGTCAACGGAGACCGAGTCATTAGAGAGATTTTTGGAGAGATAGACAGACTTAGAACGGACAAGGACATTACGATTACCCGGATCAGCATTATCGGATACAGTTTGGGGGGTCTGATTGCGCGGTATTGCGTGGGAGAGCTGTTTGAAATTGGGTTTTTTGACACGATTGAGCCTGTTTTGTTCACCACGTTTGCTACGCCGCATCTCGGAGTCAAGTTTTTCAAGACCTCGAGATTTCTGGACAAAGTGATGAATTTTCTTGGAAGTCGGCTTGTTGGACAGAGCGGCCGGGATCTGTTCATCTACCGTTCGGACTTGTTGCCGGAGATGGCCGACAAGGAGAAGAAGTATTTCAAAGGCCTGAAACGGTTCCGGCTGAGAATTGTGCTGGCGAATGTCAGGTACGACAGATTGGTTTCGTTTTCGACGTCCTACATCTCGAATTACAACCCGTTTGAGGACTGGGACACGCTCAAGATCAAGTACGTGGAAAATATGCCGTCCTTGCGGGTTGGCAAGCGAGAATACCATCCGAAAGTGCTAGATTTCAGACACACGGAGCACGATCCCAACTTCAAGGCTCCTGTTGACGACCGTAAGTTCTCCAACCGGCGTCGCATTGCAATTGCGGTGTTCACGTTGATTCTGCCCTTGCTGTTTCCGATCATTTTTGCAGCCAGCATGTTGGGAACGTTGAAAAGCTGTGTTCGTAAGTCGCTTCTTCCGGATTTCAGTGCTGCTGATGCCTGGAGAGAGATTCGAACCAGCAAACATCGCGAGCGCGGAGCGCAGGAATCTTACAACCCGCTGGCCAGTGCAACCCAGAACGCTGTCGAGGAAACTCTGATGGAGACCGGCGAGCTGATGGACGCTTCAGGCGAGGATCTGGGAACGAGCGACCAGGATTCCGCGGCTTTGTCGGACGAATCCGGCTCTTTGAAACATTCTCCGGTCGTCGGCTACGACAGCGAGAAGGCAATGGAGTTTTGGACCGATCTGAAGCGCATTTTGGACGTGGGACCGCTGCAAAAGCTGCCATTGACCAAGAATCTCGAGCCGTTGCCGTACGATGAGAAAAGAGCCGTCATGTGCGAGAACTTGAACGAGCTGGAATGGATTAAGATTGCGTGCTATCTGCGTACTCTGAACGCCCACGAGGCGATTGTGGCTCGACGCGGACTGAAGAGGATCCCGACCGGCGCGGCCGTTCTCTATTTGTGGGGATCTCTGGTTCGTAAGGAGCTTCTGAGAAACTGAATTACAGGACGCACAGTTCTGGTTCGAGATGTTTTGCTAGTTGTTGATAAAGTGCGTGTTTTAGATACAGACGAGGAGGCCAACAATACCGCAGAGTTGCTTTTTATTAAATTGATGCTTCCAAAGCTGGTATCGGCGGTTGACAGTTTTTGGTGATTAATAGATTTAGTATTTTAAAAAAGTCTGGAATTTGAATTTTCATTTGAAAAAATGTTACATTTTTTCGATTTTATCTGATCCGTCAGATATTACCACCATCAAACTGTCTTTATCGCTGGCCACAACGCCCCCCTCAATACCTCTAATCAGTCCATTTCTTACTACAACTATGTTCATCAATACAAAATACATTTCACCACCTCAAAGTCACTGCACTTTTAGATTATTCACTCCTTGACAGTCACAAAGTTGGCTGGGAACAGCTTTCTGACACCGTTCAATGTTCCAAGCCACCAGTCCTCGTCAATCTTCTCAATCTCCTCGATAATGTCACCTTCTCTGAAAGTCAGCTCATTGTCTTCCGAGGCGTCGTAATCGTATTCGGCAACAGCGGTGATCGAGATTTTTGCCGGCTCAGCCTCTTCTGGCTCAGCTTCCTCCTCCTCTGGCTGTTCTGGCTCCTCTGGCTCCTCAACCTTTCCGTTTCCCTCTCCCTCAACGACAACGTAAGCAGCAGGGAACAGACCCTTCTCTCCGGCAGCATTGACACCAGACCACCAATCCTCGTCAACTTTCTCGATGTTGGTGATCTTTTCTCCCTCGGTGAAACCGATCTCGTTGTCCTCGTCCTTCTCGTAGTCGTATTCGGCGATCGCAGTCAGACCCGAAGACGAAACTGCCGGTTCAGGACGTGCTGGTGGAGGTGGCGGACCGCCAGCGGTAGCCGCTGGAGCAGCCGCTGGAGCAGAAACCGGTCTTTCCTCTTCCCATTTATCATCGTCATCCTCCTCTTCCTCCTCCTCTTCCTCTTTCTTGAACACAGCAGGCGTCGAAGCGACTGCCGCGTTTCTCACCGGAGGTGGAGGGAACGACGAGGTCTGTCTAGCTGGTGGTGGAGGGAACGACGAGCTGGAAGACTCTCTTGCTGGTGGCTGTGGAGGGAAAGAAGCAGTCTTCTCTGGCTCTTCCTGAACATTCAGCTTCTCAAACTTCGACTTGACGTCGCCAACATGGACCTCTTCCTCAGGCTCCTCCACAGAGTTCACCGGCTTCTCATCATGACCAACGTCCTTGAACTTTCCCTTTTTCTCGGCCCACAATTGAGCAGGAGTCTTGCCGTTCTCGGCACCAAAGTTTCTGCTGATTCCCTGCGGAAGGTGCGACTCGTCCTTCTTTGGTGCAGCACCAAACGTAGGAACCTTGGTACCGAAAGAAGGCTGAACAACCTTCTCCTGGTACTTGGAGGCAACGCTGTTGGTGATCTTTGGCTTCGGAAGCGAGCTGAGTCTGCCGTCGTCAAGATTCAGCGTCAGCGTCTTTGGCTCCGACGACGTCGTTTGCGATGGTCCCTTTCTCAGAGCCTCAATGTCCACCTTCGTTGGCTTGTACGCAGAAGGAGCGTTCTCCAGTGGCTTTTCGTTGAAATCTCTCTCCTTGATCTCCTCCTCGCCGTCCCAGTCGTCCGTTGCGGCTCTGGCTGGAGGCTTAGGAGCAGCGATTGGAGCCGGTTTTGGAGCGGAAACCGGTGTTGGCTTCGGAGCGGAAACTGGTGTTGGCTTTGGAGTAGTGGATTGGCTGGCAGACTTAGGTTTAGGCTTGAATCCGCTCCCGCTTCCACTGCTGCCGCTGCTCAAAGTCTGGATAGAGTATCTTGCACCGCTGGCATTGCTCACGGTCTTCAACAGATCGTCAACATCCAGGTCATCCGGGTCTCTAGCAGTCACTTGCACGTGATAATGGAGGATTTTGCCCACCTCGGCAACGTTGTTGGAGAAGGAAACCTTCGACTTCAGCGGTGCCGAATCCGGACACCAGCCAACGAGAAGAAGCTTCTGGACATCCGAACCAAATGGATTGACCCGAATATATCCGAACTGAACAGCTCCTTCCTCGAACTCGGAGACAAACTCGGTGATGTCGCCGTCTCCGTGAGCGGTTGGCTTCAAAGAAGAGTCTTTCAAAGTAGTGTAAACCACATAGCTCAAGTCTCCAGAGACAACTTTGTCGTAATCCTGCTTGATCTCTTTGCCGTAAGTTGCCAAATCTAGTCTTTCCATGGTGGCGAATGGGGATTGTGGGGGTTGTTTGGGGTTGCAGGAAGAAAGGGTTGTGTTGATATTTTTGAAATGTCAGCCTCGCTGTTCTTCTGAGGATTCCGGAAGGCCCGGCACGTGATCACACAATCACGTGACTGAGGACCACGTGATATGGAGAGAGGTGAAAAAAAAAGTGAGATGGAGCGAAACTCCAGCTGAGCCCACTTTGGGGGCTGTGGGGATATGACTTACGACGGACCAAGAATCTTTGCAGCACCCGAACACGGCAGAAAACTGGACCGATGGCGGTCTAATTGGAACAGAAGGAGATTCGGTTGAGAGACGGCCACACAGAGCGACCGCGAGAACGTGTACATTGACCACAACCTTGATGATACATCAACACATTCAGTAGGGCAAGTCTGCGCACAAACAACGGCCCATCGAACCTTACATGTCACAGTCATAGCTACACAAATTAGCACAGACTCGGCAAAAATTGTTGCCGGTATCGGTTGCAACCAGGCGATATCGAATTGCCATGGCTTAGCATTGTCAGTCATGAACATCTTTAATTAGCCTCAGAGCCGCACAACCAGCGAATAATTAATTTTTTTGCAAGTTCTATATATAGCAGGCCAGGGACAGATCTGAGGGGTCCTTGCAATCAAACATCTCACGAAGAAAACGATGTCGTCCAAACCTCCGTGCGACATTGAATCACTTGCGAGTTCAATTTCTCTCGATGTTCAATCCTCGCTAAATTTGCAAGACCGTCGTGTCAATGATCTTTTTGACCAAGAGTTCCGCCCGCACGAAGCAGACAAGTCTGCGGTGCGACGGTTCTACGACAACGTTTGGAACGACAGAAACGTGTGGATCAAAATGACTGTTGCCTGCTCCTGTATTTTTGCATTTTTGACGCTTGTTTTTGAGTGTTTCCTGTTCGGAGTCTTTGCTACCAAACTGTCTTACATCCACCAGACTGTCGATCCCAGATACTCCGTCGGGACCAAAGTGAATGTCGTTGCCACGTATCTGGGACTCTACATCTATGCGGAGATCTACCAAGTTGTGTTTGCCGTGATTGTGTCGTACACGAGAAACGTTTTCCACCTGTTTTCGTACGTGATCTTTCTGGGAGCCATGGCTGTCTACTCCGGGATTCAGCTAAACGAGCTAAACGAGACACTATTGTACCAGACAAAGAGCTCTTCGCTGATTGCCTCGTGTCGAGCCATTGCGATCTGTGTGATTGCCATTTCGTGCGTGTTGTTTCTCGTTCAGTGTGTTGTTTGCTGGAAGTTGAAGGAGGAATTCAAGCAGATAACCGGTGAGAAAATCGGTAACCGGATCGAACTTCACAGAGCCAATTTGGTGTTCAATTTGCACAGAGATGCCGTTATCATCTGCGGGTTTTTCTTTCCGGCATTCACGCTGCAGTTCGTGATTGTTGCGCTGGAAAGAAACGACGCCGAGTTTGCCATCACGATCGTGTGCCTGGCGCTCTCGTTCGTGCTGCTGGTTCTAGCTGATTTCTGTGCGGTGCGCGAGCTTGCAACGGGAATCTTTGCCGTGGTTGTCTGCTATCTGTGTGGAATTGCGTACCTGGCGTTCAAGCTGTTCCGACTGTTCACCAAATACCGCCACAGTCCCGGCCGCCGGTCGTTGATTGCGTTCGACATCTTCAATCTGATTCTGCTGGTGTGGCTGGTGCTGGTCTCTGCGGCGCTGGTTTTCAGCTTTGGCCGCGGTCTGAAGCAGATATACGGGCGAAACTACGGTGGAAAGAAGGACCAACTGCAGGAAACAGTTGACAATGCCACCACAAAGACAGAATCCTCGGTCCCAGCACGGGAAAGTATAGATTTTTAGGAGATCTCACGATAATGAATTATTGCACCGCCACACCGTATTTTCACTTTTTTCTCTACGCACCGCCACACCTGACATTTTTCGTGTCTGCGATACGCGTTGAAAATAAATCTGAAAAAAATGTAGAAACCGCAACAGTCTGGTGGGATAGACAGCTCCATTTTTGATCCATGACCTCAATGACAACGGACAAAACGGTACGGAGAGAGTCGTCGTTCCCGTCCGAAAACCCTAAGGGCGAAGAGTTTGTGTTGCAACCCGGATCACGTACTTATGCGAGACAGTTCAACTCAATGTACTCGTCACGGGCAGGGCTGCTCAAGTCGCGTGTTCTGAAGATGTGCAGCGCCAAGTGGAAAGGCGAGACAATCAACAACAAACCCGTTTCGTATGTGAATAAGATTCTGGACGTGCAGAATCTGACGCCCTGCTACACCATCGGGACGGTGTTTGTGGACATGAAGTACAAGCCCAACATCCTGGAGGACGTGAGCAAAAACCTGTACGGGGCCGCTCCTGTGGCCAAGACGAGCGATATGAGCAAACTCGACGCGCTTCGTGCAACTGCGTACTCGGATCCGAGCCACGACCAGGTGATGCTCGAGGACGAGTCAGGCCGGATGATTCTGGACGGCGAGATGCTGGACAAGATCATACTCGTGACGGGGGCAGTTGTGGGGGTTCTTGGAATGGAGATCGAGGCTGGAATATTCACTGTGGTGGACGTGGTGTATCCGGAACCAGCACCACAAATTCCGCGTTCAGTGTCGGAAACACACAACCGGATACTTTTTGTTTCCGGTCTCAACATCTCGAAGTCGGCGGAAACCGGTCCTCTCGAGATTCTCAAGGAGTATCTCATGGGAGAGCTTGTTACGGGCGAAAGAGACTACGAATTGCTCCAAGGAATCACAAACGTCATTGTGGCGGGTAACTCGATCAAATGCCAGGATTTGGCCGACAAGGTTGTGCTGGAAAAGGACAAATACAGAGAGATGAATCAGTCAAACTACGATGCAGAGGCAATCAAGGAACTGGACGATTTCATCTCTGAACTGCTAGTTTCCGTTCCTGTGACGATTTTACCGGGCGAAACCGATCCATGTGAGGTGAGCTTCCCTAAACAGCCGCTGCATCGCTCGTTCTTCCCCAAATCCGGCACGTTTGCCAACTTCACCCGTGCGACAAACCCACAGTGGTTTGAGATCGACAACGTCCGGATTCTTGGAACTTCGGGCGAAAACGTCAACGACATGTTCAAATACCTGATCCCCAACATCGAGGTAAGCGAAACCAGCGGGCTCCAGTCTCCGGTGAAACACGAGATTGTCAACGAGTCCAGACTCAAGCTGATCGAGGCCACAATGCTGTGGCAAAACGTCATTCCAACGGCCCCAGACACGCTCTGTTGCTATCCCTATGACGAAAACGACCCGTTCACGCTCGACGAGACTCCCCACGTGTATTTTGTCGCAAACCAGCCACGGTTCGAGACCTCTGTTGTTTCCCTGCACCGGAAAAACGGCGATCTGGTCAACATCAGAATAATATCCGTGCCGGATTTCAGTGAAACCGGTCAAGTTGCTCTTCTCGACACCTCCACGCTCGAATGCACACCTTTGAAAATTGCATGTTAGTGTCTATCTATTTGAATTCCACCTTCTGGATCGGAACTTTCTCTCCCTTCTGGAACGTGGATCCAACGCCATATGTACAATCCGAGCCAATAGTTGCGAATTCTTTGGCTCTTCTAATCGGATCCACCTTCATTCTGTCCAAGAGAAGTTTTGTGTAATTTGGTATCACGGGTTGCAATAGAATCAGCACCACACGCAGAGAATCCAAAGCGGTAAATATAATCAGATCCTGGCGCAAAGTTCTGCGCTGTCTCTCCTGTTCTTCTGTTTTTTCCGTCACCTTCAACGTCCACGGCTCGTACTTGTCAAAAAGATTGTTGATTTGCGGCAAAACGGACCAAATTTTCCCAATTGCCCTGTGCATCTCCATGCTCGTGAAGTCCTCGTCGACTTCCGCGCAAAGCCCGCTGATCTTGGAGTGGAGCTGTTTCAGATCGGCAGAAAACTCGGCGTCCCCAGTGCTCTCCAGAAGATCGTCGACGGAACAACCGTCCAATCTCTCCAGAGCCCTCCGGATCTGGAAGTTTTTAGACAACGACCGCGTCATGAGGTTGCAAAACTTGTCGATAAACTCGGTTCTTGTGGCGTTCAGCTTCTCCTCGGAGTAATCGCTGTCGGATTTCAATGACGAATATCTCATCATAAACAGCCGTAAAGCGTCAACGTCGTAGATTTGCGCAATCTCGATCGGATCTGCCACATTGCCACGGCTCTTGCTCATTTTGCGGCCAGACATCAGCCAATGACCGTGCACAACAACTTTCTCGGGAAGAGGTAGTCCTGCAGCCATCAAAAATGACGGCCAATGCACACAATGGAACTTGGTGATCTCCTTTCCGATCAAATGCGTGAATCCGGGCAATTCAGTTCGGTTAGGATACCCAACACTGGTCAGATAGTTCACCAAAGCATCGAACCAGACGTACATTTTCTGACCAGAATCGCCGGGAACATCGATCCCCCACTTCAGTCTCCACGTCGGTCTGGAAACGCTCAAATCAGACAGTGGATTAGCCTTCAAATCGCGCAATATCAGATCGTAGTAGTGTTTTGGCTGGATAAAGTCGGGATTTTTCTCCAGAAATGCTATCAATTTTGGACCAAATTCACTCAACTTGAAGAAGTAGTTCTCCTCCGTCTCAAAAGTTACCTCTGACCCCGTTTCGCTGGCAATCATCTTCGTTTTTCCCTCCTCGGTCACCTCCTCGATCTCCGTCTCCGAGTAGAACGCCTCGTCGGAAACCGAATACCAACCGCTGTGTTCGCCCTTGTAAATGTACCCTTTATCCCAAACAACGTTCCAGAAGTGTTTGACGGCGTCCAAGTGGTCGGGATCTGTCGTTCTGATGAACCGATCGTACTCTATACACCCGATTTGGGCCAGATCTTTGAACTTGTCCGACAGACCGTCGCAAAACAGCTTCGGATCCGTCTGTGCTTTCAAAGCGGCAGCCTGCACCTTCAGGCCGTGCTCGTCTGTTCCAGTGGTGAAAAAGGTGTCTTGTCCGTTGAATCTGAGCCATCGGTTGTTGACATCAGCCAAAGTCATGGAGTAGAAATGTCCGATGTGGGGTTTTGCATTCACGTAGAAAATCGGCGTAGTAATGGCTTTAGTAGAGCCCGAAATGCTCCGCACACCTAGACGGCGCAACGAGAACGGAAACGGCCGCATTGTCTAAGTTTAAAGAACAAAAGAGGGAAAGCTCGAAAAAGGGAAAATTTAGATAGGAAATTAATCAAGTTGAAAAAAAAAAATCAAAAGTTTGCAAAATCGTATTTTCGATTGGCACCAGAAAAGACAATTTTGTCTTTGTCAAACACGTTACGGATGTCACAGTTCTAACAATTACCAGCGTAATTCATTATATATACAGGCGATGTAGGCGATAGCTTCATGGAAGCGGCTGAACATGCTAATAGTCAGCTGGTGGATGAGATAGGAGAGTTCTCAGCGAGATCAAGACCGTCCGCAGATACTCAAAATTGAACAGAAAGCCGCCAACTCCGAGCGGATCAACTCCCAGCTCGCACGGCATACACTCGGGTCCGCTCATTTACTGATCTCGTCCTTAAACTGCAGTTGTCTCGAGTGTCTGTCAAACATGTTCGCAAAATCGTCAATACCCATCTGACAAGGGTCTCCCTTCATCACGGTCTTGTCCTTGAAAGTCACCTCAACCACGGGTTTCTTGGTGGATTGGTTTCCCAGCAACTCAAAGTCGACAACACATGCACCTCTGAGGGATGGTGGGATCTGGGCCAAAAAGCTTCTTGCAGACTTGGCCTCGGCTCCAAAGGGTCTGAACTTGACCACGACCTTGGTGAAGTATTTCGTGATCATTTTGGTTAAAACAACAGCACAACAGCAACTGTTTGTATCTTCAATATTTCTTTCTTTCTCTCCATGCTGAAAAATCGGTGAAGCTCGTGAAAAATTTTGGGACCCGATTTTTCGGAAAAAAAATGGCAGACAAAGAAAGTAAATGTTGATATCTAAAAGATCTCTAGAGAGTTTGAACAGATTTGAAGCTCCCAAACCGAATCCAGAATGAAAGCACTGACTTTAGTGACATCGCTAACGTTTCTGCTGGCGTTTGTCGCGGCAGATCCCCAACAACCGCCAAAAAGACCGGGATTCTACAAAAACTCCAAACAGATCTACAATCTGAATCCCCACAACTTCGACGACGTGGTTTTCGAAACTAACCACACAACCGTCGTGGAGTTTTACGCGCCATGGTGTCGGTATTGTGCAGAATTTGAGAGCCAGTTCCGCAAAGCAGCCAAAATTGGGTCGGACTTTGTGAATTTTGCGGCCGTTAACTGCGATGAAGACAAGAACAAGCCCTTGTGCAACAAATACCACGTCGAAGGATTCCCTACAGTGCTCGTTTTCCGTCCACCGAAGTTCAATCCGTCCAACTCCGGTAATAAGAGACGTCATTCGTCGGAAGTTTACCGTGGAGAGAGGACCGCCTCGAAACTGCTTGATTTCGTTAAAGGCCGGGTAATGAATTACGTGAAAAGAATCAAGCTCAGTACCTTGGATAAATTCCTTGAAAAACCGACAGAAAAGAGCAGAGTTTTGCTGTTGACATCAAAAAGCACGTTGTCGCCGGTCTTCAAGAGCCTGTCGATCGACTTCCTCGATAACCTAACGCTCGGTTATCTGACCGTTGGTGATAATGATTTGGAGACTAGAAAAACTCTGGTTGAAAAAATTCCTGCACTATCCACCGATTTCAGTACCCCAGCATTACTGGCTGTTGATAAGAACACAGGCGAAATCAAAGTTTACGAGTCCGACTCGATGTCCAAAAAGGACTTGACGAAGTTCATGAGCCAGTTCGGTGAGCCGCAGGAGGGAGAATTGAGTGAGAGAGGCAGTTTCCTGAAAGGTTTGAAAAAGGGGGCCTACAAAAACTTGAAGGGATACAGGAAGAAGAAGGCCGAGAAGTCCGAGAAGAACAAGCCCGAGAAGGAACCTGTTCTCGAGAAAGACGAGCTGTAACTGGGTATAACCTGTTTGACGATAAAACTGCTTATGTAATCACATCCTTGCACCAGAAACGCGTAATTTTTCACGGATTAGAAATTACAGATCTTTTGCCTCGTGATAAGATGATTCATACTCTTATCTGGTACCATCACCATGGTTTGTTGTCCGGTCTGCACTCGAGACGTGAACATTGCGCTAATAAACGACCATCTTGACACATGCACCGGAAAGAAGGAGCCGGAAGATGAAGGAAATCACGTTTCCCCGGAAAAAACATCTTTGAACAATCTTTTGACTGGCACACAGCCCCCTCGAAAGCGTCAATCGGGGTCACAGACGAAACCACACAGCACATACAAGTATCAGCCGGGAGCTCTAAAACGTTCTGCCAGTCAGATGGGTGTAAAACCCGAAAATCAGCCGGGATCCTCCGACACCGACGATAGCATCGAATTTATTGAGACCAAGGTGAGGAAAATCGAGCCAGTCGAGCCGCAAGAACCTACTGAAGCAGACAGGAGAATTCGACAGCAAGAGGAATTGCGTCTTCTGAAAGCACAGGCCCGACTACCCCTTGCGGAGCGTGTGAGACCCACAAGTTTGGATGATTACATTGGTCAGGACCATCTGGTGGGAAAGGGAGGCATTTTGCGGGGATTCATCGAGAACGATCGGATTCCCTCGTTAATTTTATGGGGTTACCCGGGAACAGGAAAAACCACACTTGCTAGGATCATTTCTCACAGCACAAAATCGAGATTTGTGGAGTTGAGTGCGACCTCGAATGGTATCAGTGACTGCAAAAAGATCTTTGAGGAGGCCAGAAACGAGTTGAAACTCACGAGAAGACAGACAATTGTGTTTGTGGACGAGATTCACCGCTTCAACAAATCACAACAGGACATATTTCTGCCCCAAATTGAGAAAGGAGCCATCACGCTCGTGGGAGCCACGACGGAAAACCCTAGTTTCCAACTGAACAGTGCGCTTTTGTCGCGATGTCGAGTTTTCGTGTTGAATAAGCTGAGCATATCGGATCTGAGCAAGACGGTAACGAGGGCCCTGATGGTGATCAACAAGACACGCAAGCTGGTGTACAATCTGCCGATTTTGCGGTTCAACAAGGAGGCCGTGGAGTACCTTTGCGATATTGCAGACGGAGACTCGAGGAGCGCGCTCAACTTGCTTGAACTGGCAGACTCGCATTTCATGGCTCCCGCGCAGAACGAGCAGACCCAGGAGAAAAAAGCTCACGTGACCGAGGTCACGTGCGACCAGCTCCGGACGGTGCTGAAAAGAACACACATGGTCTACGATCGTGTTGGAGACGCACATTACGACACGATCTCTGCATTCCACAAGAGCGTTCGAGGCTCGAACCCCGACGCCGCCATGTACTATCTGGCACGGATGCTGAAGGGGGGCGAGAATCCGCTGTACATTGCACGGAGAATGATCCGAATCGCTAGCGAGGACGTTGGTGTTCTAGACGATTCGTGTCTGCCTTTTGCGGTGGCTGCATACCACGCTGTGCAGTACGTGGGGCGGCCGGAGGCAGATTTGGCGCTGGCACATTGCGCGGTAAAACTGGCAAGGGCGCGCAAGTCTGTGGAGATCTATCGCGGCTGGAACGAGCTGAACGCACGGCTGGACTCTGAGCCGGAGTTTGCGTCGGCGTCGATTCCACTACATCTTCGAAACGCCCCGACGAAGCTGATGTCGGAGCTCGGGTATTCGGAGGGATACAAGTACAATCCGGACTACCAGGATGGCCGGGTGAAGCAGGAGTATTTCCCAGAAAACTGGAAGGGACTCAAGGTTCTGAAAGGAAAGCATCTTGGCGATCTTCGGGACCCAGATCTGCAACGATGAGCCAGACCACGGGGTTTTTGTAGCAATTTGGAATGTCGCGGGCGGTTTTGTGTTTTTTCCCGTCGGAGCGGGGCTTCTCTCCGGGACAATGGCGACACACGACCTGCTCAAGCTCGCCAAGCACACCTCCCAAAATCAGCCTCGTTTGCTCAACTTCGATCGACACGAACACGTATAAAACCGCCGATTTGTCGGCGCACGACCTTCAATATCAAAGCAAAAATATTTAGTGTAAACAAACAAAAAAAAACATCGCGAAACCGAGGCGACGATTCGAGAAGCTTTGAAAAATTCCGGGGAGAGAAGGCTTTAATGGTGATACTTGTCGGCGGAAATGGCCAGTCAGAAAGCCAGAGCCACGGGTCAAACCATCGTCTGACTTCTGTGATCTATCACAGAACCATCAGACGTCCAATTGTCCCTCTAACGGCCCAGATCTGTTGTTTTCCTGCCTTTTTGGCCCCTATTCTCCAAGCTCATCTTTATTCACATGCTTATTGTCTGGCTATTATCCGTCTATTATTTTTCAGATTACTGCCCGAGACGCGCTCGAGGCGCGTTTTTATTTTTTTTTTTCCAGACGCGTCTAAGCGTAACAAAAAAACCGTGATTTTCTGCCAAAAAAAAATCTGGCTACTCCTTCTTGTCAACATTCCTCGCCCTGGAGATCCCGCAGGCAGTATAAGATTGAAAACGTATCCGCATCGCGTTTTCTGACCCCAACACACTCACATCCTAGCAGATTACCAAAAAAAACACCAGTCCAGATCCAATTGACCGTTCCAGCTTCGTTCTAAGCTATACTTTCGATTCCCTCAGCCAGTCATTCCTTTATCATCCGTTGAGCTTGAAATCGTCAGTACGCAATGAAGTGTTCGTCTTTGCTTGCCTCCGCGGCCCTTTTGTGTTCTTCACAGGTCATGGCCATCCCAGTGCCTGGCCTCTTCAACTTTGTCAAGAGATACGACAACTCGTCCGTGCCCGTCACGTACACCACCTACACCACTGTTTCAGACGGTGTCACCGTGACCGTCACTGAGCCATGCACCCAGTCGTCCAGCGCGTCCAGCGCGTCCTCCAGTGACCTAAGTATCACCTCCTCTCCGGTCTACGCCTCCTACGGGTCCTCTTCCGCTGTGGACTACACTACTTACGTCACCGTTGTCGAGGGTGTCACTATCACCGTGACCGAGTTGTGCTCCTCGTCTTCCGAGTCGACCCCGTCCGCTTCGCTGGTTTCGTCCACCTCCTCGAGCGCAGGTAACGCTGCCGTCACAGCTTCCAACACCCTTGCACCAGCAAGCTCCTCCGCCTCGAGCTCGGTCGAAACCTCCACCGAGGACGACGTGGTCACCTCCACCTTCGAGTCTGCCGGCGAAGAAGTCACCACGACTTACACCAAGACCTCGACCGTGTTCATCACGGTTGCCGAGTCCGAGTCCGAGTCTGAATCTGAGACCTCCTCAGCCACGACCTCAGCCACAACCTCAGCCACCGCAGAGACAGAGGCAACCACCACCTCCTCTGCCGCTGCCACCTCTGCTGAGCCAACTGTCGCTTCTGAGACCGCTTCGAGTACTTTGAGCGCTTCGATTGTCTCCTCCTGCGCTCCAGCCACTGTCACCGTCACTGAAACAGTCACCGCAGATTGTGCAGCTTCGTCTTCCTCCCTCCTTTCCTCTTCCTCTGACATCACCCTGACATCCACTGTCACCTCCACATCCACCCTCACACTCTCCCTGACCGCTACAATCCCAGTGACCGACTCGGCTGGCTCCACGGTGACGGTTTACACGACAACTTCGATTTACGAGACTGAGCTCTCAACGTCTTACGTCACCACTTACGTCACCTCGTACCTGACGAGTACTTCGACTCTGGCCCCAACGACTAGCTACTACTCGAGCTCTGCTGTGCCATCTTCGTCCTACAACGCCACCTCCAGCAACATTCCTTACTACAAGCTTGCTTCCAGCTCGGCATCCAACGCTACCTACGTCAGTGTGGCTGCTGACGACGACGTCGCCCTGCAGAAGCGCGGCTTCTGGAACCTGTTGTTTTAAACATGGACTTTGACTTTTTTTCATCGCGTTGTAATGCGTTGAATGACATTACAGAGAGTTTCTTTTCTAAACACACGAGCGTAGCAAGTGTGTGCTCGGCTTCTAAGTAACTATGTACCTTAAAAACGTGGTACTTACAACTCTGAGCACAGGCTGCCTTTTTACGTCATTTTTTACGTAAACATTTTTTTTTCAAGTTTTTTTTTTTCTTTCTATTTCTTATACCAATAAAATATCCAGGATTGGTCAAGCTGTTTCTTATCGTTTCCTTCGCCACAACAAATATGAGCGGGAGTCCAGACGAAGCGAAGTGTCCGGTGGACCATGAAACACGTGAGGCGTGGCTGAGAAAGGCCAAAGAAGCCAACAACGCCAAAAAAAACTCCCACATAGAGAAAAATGAGCACCCGGTCTCGACCAGTGTGCCTACAAAACCTGCACAGGGCTGGGGTTTGACGAGTCTTTTGTGGGCAAACACCACAGCAGTTTCATCTCCAGTGTCAAAGGTTACAGCGGACAAACTTGCACCGCCACCCGGACATCCTGGCTTGGAGGATTTGCCTGCAGGAGCAACCTGTCCGGTGGACAGCTCTGCCAGAGAGGTGTGGCTGAGTAAACAGACTGTGACCAACGTTCCGGAGGCAATAGAAGTCACAGACAAATCGTGTTCGTCTGACACGCTGGACAGCACGTTAGAGGCGCTAAACAAGATGGACACTACGACAAATCTACCTGAAGAGAGAGAGATCTCTTCGATTCCACGCACGGGAACGAATTCAAACTGGATTTATCCGTCCCAAAAACAGTTCTTCAATGCTATGCGTCGAAAAGAATGGAATCCCGATGCCGGAGACATGAAAACAATTGTCCCGATCCACAACTTGGTGAACGAACGGGCCTGGTCATATATTTTGATGTGGGAAAACGGACGTGGCGGTGAAAAATGTGGCGGAGTTCAGCTTACGTCATTCCAGGGAGATTCCAAGAAAATTACTCCCCGGGCAAGATTGAGAAATCTGCTTTTTGGAGCCGATTTGCCGTTCGACAGACACGACTGGGTTGTTGACCGGTGTGGAACCAGGGTGGAATACGTGATTGATTTCTACAGCTCGAGTCCTAGCTCGTGGGACAAGGCGGAAAACGGTCCGTCGTTCTATCTGGATGTGCGGCCAAAGTTGAACACGTGGGAAGGATGCAAGTTGAGGCTGATGAAAGCCTTGGGGGTCTAAACGAGTAAATAGACGTGACGTGTATTCAGTAATGAGAAACTCTATATACATGGACTTCTTCATCTCGGGCAAGTTGCCCGAGAAAAGTTGCCCGAAAAGCAATTTTCGGTTTGCCCGACGACAGGGTCGTTGTTCGCGTCAAGCGAGAACCGTATTCATCTCAGACCCTGGCCAAGAGCACCACTCTTTCCGAGATTTTGCATGCTCTAAATGCGGTGTTAGTATGACGTCAGTCCGGCCGGAACTGTCTCCCTTTACTTACCTCTCCGATCTTTGCGTTGGTGTCGAAATACTTTGCAACACATCTGTCGATACACAAACTCTCGTTCTTGTTCAGGGCTCCGTCAGCGTAGCTGGCGTCGGAACATTTCTTGTAGCACGAGTCGACAATGTGGTTGAACATGGTTGTCACCATGTCCAATTCTGCCTCAGCAGCCTTGATTTTCTGTTCCGACGAGATTTGTGGGGCTCCGCCTCCAAGACCGAAAAATGACATGTTGTTGGGTCGATAGATGTAGTTTTCTAGCTGCTGCTGCTTCTGTTTCCTCCACCATTAAGTTGCCTTCAGCGAGCTCAAAAAATTTTCAAGTGGTGAAAAATTCGGTAGCGACCGCGTCGATCGACGCGTCGATTTGGACTTTTGAGCGTCGCGAGCAGACAAAAAAATTAATTTTATTGAAAACACAGCAATCACATAAGCGTTTTTTACCCCATATTTGGCCATTCTTACGCCTTGTGCAACCTACAGCTCTGAATATACATACAAAAAGACGTTGTTTTTGACTGGAATGTCTCAAATATTTGGCAAAAACGCAATTCGCTCCTGGAGGACCGCTACGGCGCCTAGATTCAACACCTTCTGGAGAAGCTATGCCAAGGCCCAACAGCCCAAGAAACAGCGTCGTATACCATCATATTTGAAATGGGTGCTTGGATCCTTTGTTGCCGGAGTCGTCGTCTCGAAAAACTACTCGGCTCACGAATTGGCGGACAATTTCTTCACCTATAAGCTTCCAGAAACACCGGAACAGACTGATTTGTACATCCGTCGGCTGGAAAACAGGCTTCAAAAGCTGCCAGTAGTGAAGAAACTGTCCCGGGACCCTGAATATGCTTCGATGCGTTCGTGGGGGTCCTTTGACAAGTACAAGAACGCCCCTCTCGCAACGCTCCACGACACTCTCACGACCCCGGGATCCATTGCGGTTCAGCCACTCACCTTCTACAGCGCAGATAAGCACGAGGCCGTGACAATTGTGTATCTGGGGAAAAAACTATCGGGTTACCCGTTTTTGATTCATGGCGGAATGATAAATTTGGTTTTGGACGAGGTTTTCAAGAATAACTGCGCGCTGGATCTCGGGGTTGGAGACGTGGAACGCATCAGCACTAAACAGTTGTCTCTCAATTATCGATTTCCGACGGTGGTGGATCAATTTGTGGTGATAAAGACAAGAATTGTGCCGCAGGAGAACGGACAGATTGAAGTCAAGGGCCTGGTGACGGGCGAAAGCGGCAAGACGCTGGTCAAGGCGACGGGGGATTTGGAACTCAAGCAACAGGGAGTTCTTGCCAGGTCCACAGGATGGTTTTGGAGCAAATTGGGCGGCAAATAGCGGTTATACGCGCTTATTAAAGGCCACCTGAATTAATTTATATTTCTGTGGCTTTATTTATTATACACATTTCCATTTCCAAGGACAACAAAATCAAGTTTTTCGTCGTGTTCTTCGACTGGAAGCTCGTCAACGAGCTGTTCTTGCAGCCCAACACCCACCAGAACGGGGCGCCTACCGTGTTTTTCTGCGCACCGTTTGATAAAGTCATCGTAAAAACCCACCCCGTGGCCCATTCGGTCTCCGCGCGCGGTGAATGCCACCCCGGGCACCACGAGCAGATCCAACGAATCCCCGGTGAGAAGAAGATCGTTCACCGGGATCCCGGTCGAGCCGTCTGCGCGGTTGCCCGTACGCGAAATTTGCGGTTGCGCGACAGAGTTGCCCGGCGACCCGGGTGGTTGCGCGGCCCCCACGGGGTCGTAGACAAACTCCGGCTCGCGCAGCTTGTACCTGCCTCCAGGAACAAGACGGTCCACCTCCGCGACCGAATGCACTTGGAGGAAATGGAGACAAGCCTTTTGGCGTGGGTGACGTTGAGGGTCGTCGAACAGCGAGAGATCGGTGATTCTGGGCAAATACACCCTCTTTCCTTTGCAAATGGCGTCCTCAAGAATCCCGTTGGTGCTCACTTCGGAATGGGGCATGGCCAGATACAGGCCAATAGAGCGCGCAGTGCGGTACTGGGGCAGTGCGATGACTGCGCGGGCCAGCGTCTCGGACTGCACGGCGAGTGACTCAGCAGGAATTGCCGCCAGCCGGTGTTTAATGGCCTTGCGCACGCCCGCCTTGAACGTGTGCGCCGTCATAATTGTTGGGTCTGGCCGGGAAACACCAGGCCCGCTCACAGCAAACCGCGGTCTTCTTATCCAGACCCAACCGAGCTTCGGCCCGTGAAAATTTTTCTTCGCCACAAAATGTTACATCACTGCATATGCATGAATTCGTGAGGCCTGCGCACATCTTTCATCATCGGGTCTGCGTTATTGTTCTACTCCAGCTGTCAAAGACGTCTATTGTTTGCGGTGTCTTCTTCGTTGGGCTGCGGCTCATTTCCTGCAAGATTAGCACCCAGATGTTACACTCAGCCGCACTAATTACACCCCAATGATTACGAATCACGACTGCGACTACAGCTTATATATTCAAAGTCACACTGCTGCAAATTGTTGGGCCTAGAAAGCCATATATAAACCGGGTGAAAGCCGATGTTGTTACGGATGCTAAGAGCAACTGCCAGACCCGCCAGCAGTCCTGCTACACGTCGATTACACAGCTCCAACGGAACCATGGGAATCAGCAACATCATCCGTTACGAACACGAACACGAGCACGACAGCGACAAACAGCGGCAACAGCCGCCGAACCTGGAGGAGTCTGCTTTTTCGCCTTCAGAGATGTCGATTTCGTCCTCTGTTTCCTCCTCCTCTTCTCGTCTGGGTTCCAGCGACTCTCCGTTCACGCTCTCAAAAGAATCTACCATCCATGACATTTTACAGGCCAACAAGGTGGCTACCGACATCCTCAGAAACAACAATCCCCAGGTTATAGAAAAAAGCGGGAAAGGCCAATCACCACACACGTTATGGATCGGTTGTTCCGACTCGCGAGTCAACGAATACACAGCTTTGGGTTGTGTTCCTGGCGAGATATTCACGCTACGAAACATCGCCAATCTCATTTCCTACCAGGATTTCTCGTCCATGTCGGCGCTACAATTTGCGATCGAGATCCTCAAGGTTGAAAGGATCGTCGTGTGCGGTCACACAGATTGCGGTGGTGTGTGGGCATCGCTCTCGTCAAAGAAGGTAGGCGGTGTGTTGGACAACTGGCTGTCCCCGATCAGGCAGATCCGCGCACAGAATCTGAGTCTGCTCAAGTCGATCGAAGATCCTTTTGAAAGATGCACCAAGCTCAGTGAGCTCAACATTTTAAACTCGATCGATCAGATCAGAAAACATCCCAGCTTCCTGCACGCTTTCAAAAGCCGCGGTCTTCAGATCTACGCCGTCATTTACGACGTCAAGACTGGGTATCTGAGAGAATTGAAGATCCCAGACAACTTCGATAACGACGACGATTTCCACGACGTTTTTCATCTGAGTGAGACGGGCTCTGAGCACGGACCGCATTGACGGCTGCCAGCGTCCGCCGTAAAGTCTCACGATTAACACAAGCATATAACGAACACTCCGGCTTCAGAAGCCGGTTTTAATAGAAAATAGTAATGACGGTATAGTATGGGAATTGAAAATGTCTAATAGAGTGGATTGTCTCCGTGTAGTCGGACCGTGTAGTCAGCGTAGTTGGTTCCACTTTTTGTCCTCCTACACAGGAAATCGCATGTAGCAAGTAGGTATTTTTTCATTGAATACTGAAAAACATCCCGTGCTTGTATGCACATATCGCTCAAACACTCATTTCTTCCTGTCGGCTTGCGGGTCGTACTCCACCTTGTAGGTGTCCACAGTGACCCCGTATACGCTTCCAACAACATACCGTTCCACCGGTTTGCTTTCAACCAGCTCGAAACCCGCCTTGCGGAGAATCTTTGCATCAAACGTCTCAAAAGAATAAAGTTCGATCGAACAGGACCCTTTTTTTTTGGTCTTGGCCAGCTGTTTTTTGACCCATTCGGCCAGGTCAAAAAGAACCTGCGACTTAATGTACACTCTTCTGACTCCGAGGCCAGTAATCCGGTAGTTATTTTCGTCCTCGTGTCGCCAGACAATGAACGCGATCGGGTTTTCCCGGTACAAAACCACGTACGAATCCTTCTTCATTTTTGCAACCAATTCTTTTTCAGCCGCATCCAATTTTTTAACCTCCTTCTTTTTTTCCGCCTCCACAGACGGCAACTTGAGTTTCGAGTATTCCTTGAGATCCACGCCAAAGTAGTCGATCATTTGCTGTGGAACAGCCTCTGATTGGTCCTTGAGAAAATTGGTTTGTATCCAGAGGTAGAAAAGAGAAGCAGAAAGCACCAGAGAAACTGTTGTTGTAAGCCACAGGACGTCCTCAAAGAAATGCACGCCTTTGGAGATGTTTTTCAGACCATCGACAAACCCGTTGCGAAAATTGTACGCCGTTAGATACGGTTCGAATCGCGAGTAAGCAGTAGCTGAAAATGCTGCCGTGGTCAACGACGTGGTCAATTTAGAACCAAACAGACGGCGAACCAACAGCGACTTTCTGTGCAGCAGGTAGTCCATCTGCAAATTCAAAACTGGCTCGGCCAATTCCGGCAGAATCGGGCTTGTCCGAATAGTTTGGGGTAATTCCTGGGGAATTGGGTTTCGAAGGTCAACAAATTTGGCGGACATTGTTGGTGGGGGAAATAAATCTGGTTTATTTTGGAGAAAGTCTGCTATCAATCATATAAATATATATTGTATGTATATCTGATCTGAAAAAATTCGAGATATAAAAATTGTCTCCAAATCGGGAAATTAAGCACGTGCGACGTAATTTGGAGAAATACACGGGGATTTGGGATAATAAATAGCAATTAGTGAGGGGAGGTGATCAGGGAGCTTGAGCCTGCTTTATTGTTTCGATCAGGTTGTTACGATGTCCGCAAAAGGATAGAGAAATTGACTCTTTGAAATGGAGCGATTCAACGGAAAATAATAAATGCTGAAACTTGATTTAGTGAGGTAAAAATATTTAAACCTGAAGTCAGGTCCAATAGTATATAGTAGGTTCATACCAACAAAAAAACCAACCAGCTGTCACATCCTATAGTTTAGCTCTCAATGTCTTTTGTTGAGAGCTCTTCAGTGCCTAATTGCCATGCATACTAAAAAAACTGAACAAAAGTAAAGCAAAAAAAAAATTGACAGCCGTGGGGTTCGAACCCACGCCTCCGAAGAGACCAGGACCTTAACCTGACGCCTTAGACCACTCGGCCAGGCTGCCAATTGATGATCTTTTTCATGCTTCTTGTTGCGTCGATCGACAATTGTTTCCTGGAAGTACACGACCCGGTTTCTAGGAGAGAAAACAAGAGACAAAAGACAAATAAAGCTTTCCTTCTTGTTATTGTTTCTGCGATTCAATTACGCTTGGCGGAATGAGATCAGAACCCACAATCCTCGAACCGGTGGACGAGAGCGCGTTGCTTGAGTTCTACCAGCTCAAGACGCTGGATCCTACCGATTACGTACAATCTTCTGCGAGATCAAACGTGTACTCGTTTGACGATGACGATGACCTGGAAGAGATCAGCAAGGTTATACCGAAGGACCAATTTCACAAGCTGTTACCCGACAAATACGATGACAAAGGTGACCAGAAATTCAAAACGACAATGAATTGGCAGGATCCACTCGGGTTCCACGAATCTGTGTTGGACGAGCTTATAGACAAGGACGTGATTGACGACTCGCGCGATCCCAAGAGGCTGAAGTATCTCATTGGGTCCAAGTCATTCAACGCGAAGCTATTTCTGACCACCATACACAAGGAAAAGACCTACAGAGACCTGGAACGCTCCGTGACGTTCCTTGAGAGAAGTTTAGATGCCGAAAAACCCAAGTTGCAGAAGCTTATTGGAGAAAATTTCCAGAAGGTGATTGACAACAAGAAGCTTTTGGACGAGATTTACAGCGAGTACTCGTCCAGCAGCATGTCCGCGAACGTGACGGCACTGAGCGACTCCATTGGCCGTGCTAATGCCTCGTCTACCATGCTGCTGAATCCGGTTCTTGAGGGAATGGCACGTGCCAACGAGATTAAGAGTTTCATGTCGCTTATCACAGAAAACAGCGTCTTGCTTGACCTGCCGAAGAACTTGAACAAACTGATACTAGAAAACGATTTTGACTCCATTTTGAAAGAATACGAGGCAGGCAGAAAGATCTACGAGTCTCTCTTGCAATCCAACGCCAGAAACAAGCCGATTCTCAACAAAATCTGGACGCAAGTGGAAGAGATTATGGAAAATTACAAGAAGGACCTCTGGGAGAAGCTTGGCCACACCCACATAGAAAATATCAGCCCTTCTTTCAGCACGCAACTCACCGACTCGTCCAACAGTTTCCTCACAACAATCAGACGGCTTCTTGAGTTGGGAGTCGACGAAAACCCCGTGATGTATTTTCTCGACCTGGAGTACAATTATCTTTTGGAAAGCATAGATGGAAGTCTGACCCAGGTGCAATTAGTGAGATTTCTGAGGTCGAGAGAGGCGGTTCTCAACATGTATGGCAAGCGAGGCGATGATCACGACGAGCTGGCGAACTCTGCTTTGAGTCAGATCTACACCCTTCTCGTGGATCGTTCCAACCAGCTTGTTGACGAATATGACACTGATCTGCTGGATCTGCCATTGGTGATGGATTTGTGGGGTTTCTTGACATCATATGTCAACGAGCTGACTTTGGAGTTTATGAGCAAGAAATTGCTGAAGTTTGCCAACATAATTGACTTTTTCGTGAACGGGAATCTGGAAAAAAACTTGCCGTTGAGGAATAAAAATGCACGAAAAGCGCTCAGATTCGACGAATCGGAACTTCAGACGTTCGAGGGTTACTTCCGCACTCTGATTGGAAAACTATGCAAACGTCTGCATTTTCTGTTTGAAGCATCGGGCGAGGACCTGATGCGTGCCATGAAGGAAACTCAGGCAAAAACTGAGCCCGAATTGCTCAACGAGGCAAAAGATATCAACGTTCCTGAATCCTTCGGTTTCATACCACCACATTCTAACGTTTTGACAACTTTGAACTACTCCATCGCATTACAACACAAGATATTTGAAAACTTTGACAATTTAGGAAAGAGCCCGATGCTGAATTCAGGACCAATTGCTGCGGCCATGAAGTCGACACTAGACCGCATTAACTCGAACTTCATCAACGGTGTTCTTTGTGTATTGATCAGTGACGCCAAAAAAGTCAACAGTGTTGATAACTGGTCGCGCTCGACAGTCTACGAGGGATGTACGAGGTTGCCTGAATTTGTTCTCTCATTCTACCAACTTTTCATTTCAAAACTCAAGAGTTTGACACTGGCTCCCGACCCGGAGCTGTACAAGAACATCCAGAGCCAGTTCCTGAAGTCGTTCAATGTTGTCATCGAAAAACAGTTGCAAAAGGTCTTCATCAAGTCACAAGAGGACCCAGCATTGAAAGACTTTTACTTCACGACGACGTTGAGCAACCTGTCATGTTTGAAGATTAAGATTCTGCCTCGAATTTTGAAGCTGTTCGATAGCAGTTTTGGGACAAGTCTATCAACCTCGGGTTTGGAAATTTACTCGAATCTTGAGAGCTTTGAGTCGAAGATTTACAATGAATATCTGGTGTTGTACAAGACTCAGATAGGAGAGATCATTTCAAGTGGCGTGCGTTCTACAGATTGGTTCCAGTTCCAGTTTTCGTCGTCATTAAATGACGTTCTGGTCTCTAGTTTTACGCTTCGCTCGATCAATCTGATCAATTTGATCAGATCCAAGCTTCTTGGTTTCAGTTCCAACAAGACATACATAATGAAGATCGAGTTGGACTTGATTAACTACTTGGTTTTCAAGTTGATCGAAAGCCTGAAGGAGATCCAGCAGTTTAACTCCAGCGGTCTGCTACAGATCACTGTGGACTTGCGTTTCCTCGTCGAGATTTTCCAGCATTTCAACGAATCCGGAGTGAAGGAAAGAATCAACCTGGACAAGTTATCCAATGTTTCTGAGAGATTTATGAAGAAAAACAGCAAAAACGCAGACCAGATTCTTGAGATCGTTCGGAAAAACCTGCTTGCCAACAAGGCCCAAATGGATTGTTTCTACGGTCTCTGACGAGATGGCTTCATAGTTCATAATATACATTGAAATAAAATACAGAAAGCTCACTGCTTTAAGATAGAGTCCGTCAACTTTAGGAGCTCTTCGATTTTCCTTTGCTTTTTTGGGTTTCCAGCCATCTTAGGCTCTGCGAACTCAAAAGGTCGACTGAAAACCGGGGGCTGTGACGTTGAAAGCAACGACACATCGGCAACAGAATCTGGCGAGAGACTTCTTTTCTGTGGAGTAACTAAGGACCGAATGTAGTCCACTTTGTTCCTGTTTCTTGCATTTTTCTTGATCAACCCGATCAATGAGTTTTCAATAGTGGTGTATCGGGACATTAGAGTTGTTTCGGGGTCAACAATGGGCTCTTGAATGTTTGGCATTTCATAGGACAGTAAACAATTTTTCATCGTTTTCTCAAAGAGTTCTGAGGAGTTTGAGTTCACCAGTTTGACCGTCAGCCATGAGGGCTTTGACTCAAGTGCTAACGTCTGTAGTATTTGAGAGTCAGCAACTGACGAATCACGCAGCAGCAGAACCATTGTCACTGGAATATTCTTGTTGTATGTCGTCAAGTATTCAATCACCCTTTGGACAACCTTTGAGTCGTCTTGCAATTTCTCCAAGTTGGCGTTTTCTATCTTTAACACTAGAAAATTGATTTTTTGAAACAATTTTCTTGACTTGAACCGACTTGGTAGCGAGCTGATTTCCAACACCGAGTTTGCGCTCTCCACCCTGTTAACCAACCGTTTGATCTGCTGGTCTCTCGAGTATCTCAGATTCAGACGTTTACAGAGCCATTCCGAGCCTTTAGTGTTCCAGTCCTCAACAATCACCAGCATTTTCAATCCCATTGGCACGTTGAGCTGGCTCAAAACGCTTTCCAAATCAATTGGTTGGACAACGTCCACGGCTTTTTTTGGTTCCGGCAGGTCTTTCAGTACAGGTCTGTGGAATTTGGGAAAAACAAATGCAGGTCTCACCTTGTTGGTGAAATTCTCGATTTCGCTCACTTTCTCCTTCTTGAGCAAGCGTTTTTTTGACGCTACCTGTGCAACCGACTTCACTCTGCGGATCAGTGTCTTTTGAAGACACTTCTTTCTGAAAAGCTTTGCCTGGAGAGCAAGCGAAGAGATGTACATCTGCTCTTTCATAAAAGCAGCGAACAAGTCCTGCGACAAAGATTGAATGAGATTGCTCCGTTCACGACCTCTCCTTTCTGTCTCACGCTGTAGTTGCAACTGAACAATATTCAAGACCTCTTTCGAGACAACTTCTTTGGTGATCTCGCTAACTAAACTGCTGGCCGCAGCGTCGAAGTTGGACATGTTGACCAGTTTCACCTTCGGCTTCGGAGGCTCCACAGGAGCCAATTTTGGTACCGTGACAGGTTCCGACTTTACTTCCAGAGGAGCCTCAAACGTTGGGACTTGAGTCTTCTGGACAGGCGGTGGAGAAAACGCAGGAATAGAGGGCGTTCGTGCTGAGGGTTGCTGGAAAGAGAATTGTGCCGACTGCGCAACCGGCTGGCTCTGTGTAAAGGAGAACGCTGGCGGCGCCTCCTTCTTCACTTCAACAGCCCCATTGGTCAGAAACGCATTGTTTGGAACGTTGGTGAACCCGCTTGTAGCTGGAGTGAAAACAGGCTCTCGGTTGGTGGCTCCTCCAAATCCAGTGGTTGATCCGCTTCCGGGAGTTGGTAAACGTTCCAAAGTCTCTTCTGCCGTTGTACTCCAGACCCTTGTCAGAGCGTTGGTAGTTGCGACACCTTCACGAAGTCCGAGTTTTGCGACCCGTTCCAGACTCCTGAGCTTGCTGTCCACAATCCCGAGATTGTGATTTGGAATTCCCGAGTTGACGACGCTAGGGAACGACTGATTGGTCACCTTTGAGTCCAATTGCTTTGTGTATGGTGGCTTTTGATATGACTTGTATGGCTGCTTGAAAGAAGTCACCTCGACACGAGCCGTGTTTGTCTCATCGTAGATAACAGGGATCTCGTAGAACTTGCACGTTGCTATGAGCGGCTTTGCGCTGTCGAAACCCAGCCAATGCGCCAGCATGTTTGCCTCGGGCATCTTTTTGGACTTGGAGTGATAAGCCCGGGCCATAGTTTTGAGTGCAGAGTATCTGATCTGATTGAAATGGATCTCCGACAAGCATGCCAGGAGAAATGGAGTGCTTGGATCTAAAATCGCACGGAAAAAGGTACCAAACATCTGGAGACTTCCAATCCCGGAAGTGACCAGTCCACGCAAAAACAGTGCTCGCTGAACAATTCCAGAGTTGAGGATATCCAAGGGAAGCTTCTGGACGTTTCTGTCGAGCTCCGTGTCTCTGAGCTTCGATATCAGCTCGTAAGCCCTGAACTCTGCTTCATTTGGGCACCGTCCACCTCGCGAGCGAACGTCGTCGTACATGTGCGTCAGGGTCTGCAACGAGTTGTTGAACTGTTCAATCTCCTGTTGTTGCTGGTAATCCGGGTCGTTTGCTCCAGCCATGAAATGTGACGACAGAATGTGAATTCGGCAAATCTTCTCGTGACATTCAATAGCCTCTGGACCCGAGTAATTGTTCTGAAACGTGAAATCCTGTCTAATTGAACGAGTTCTATCCCAGATAAACGACTGCGACTCAGGCAGTTTTGGCAACAAATTGTCTATTAGATAGTTCAGCGTGCGAACAAGCGTTGGGGGAGTACGAACATCCGATGGCAGCGAAGGAGGTTGTCCGGAAGGTCTCATGAAAGTCTTCACAGCCAGTTCCCGAGACATTTTCCCGGTATGTGGATCCTTTTCCCACTTGGAAACCTGATTTTTGAACAACCTCTCCACCCTTTCGTAGGTCGGACACATATCTTCGCAACTTCCGCGAAAAATGATTGCATCACTCAATGATTTCTTTGCGTTTTCCACATCAACAAGGTTATTTTCTTCCATTATGCGTCGTTCCTCTCTGCGCAACACCTGGAATTCCTCAAACAACGACTGCGGATCGCCATTGTGGGCCTCTTCTTTCTCCACAAGCATTCTCTGGTTCTGGACATCCCACTCGTTGCGAACATACGAGTCACAGCTAAACAAGACCTGCTCTTTGAGTAGGTATTTTGGTATTGATTGCGGAGGATGTGGCAGCTTCGAGTACCCATACGACTCCGGATTGGCCAGAAGCCCTCCAACAAAATGAGACTCAATTTCCGATGTTTTGTGTGTCGCTACAGGCTTAGAAGCAGCAACAGACTTAGAAATGGGTCGCTGTTGTTCGGTACGATCTGGTTGTTGTGATGTTGGTCGGGTGGATTGTTGTCTATTTGGGCCCGGCTTTCCCCGAAATCGACCTGATATCTTTCTTGTAGCATTAGAAGCATTTGGATTGCCGCTCGTGGCCCTGCTGTCCCGCTTCCCACGGCTATTCCCCCGGTCCTTGTCGTCGCCTCTTGACCCGTGGAAACCTGTTTTTGGGGCCATTTTAGCGCCCAATGCGGCACCGCCCGACGACATTATGCGGAGTCCCTGGAGTACAGCGTATCCACTGTATAAATCCAATGTCTTTGTGGCAAGGCCAACACAGAAGTGGTTGAATTATACAATACAAGAAGAATGTTGTTCCCCTTTTCAAGCTTTTGTTGGTGAAAAACGAAAAAAAAATACTGCTACATCCGTACACCGGAAACACCAAAAAAAATGTCACTGTAGACCGGAGTTGTACGTCCAGTCCAGTCTGCTACCACTGCTCTACAGATTGGTGATTTTGTCCTCAACTATGCGAAACAATACATACAAGATTTGGGCTCCCTTCATCTGAAGAAAACAGAAAAAAAGTCCGCCCTTAAATACTATCCATAACTGTAGAACCTGATACCTTCAAACCAATGTTCTCAGCTTGAACACCAGGTCGTAAACACCCAGCTGAAGAATCCGTCTGTAGAGACTCCACCAGGCTTGGACTTCTCCGAAGATCCAGCCCAACGAAAAACGCTGGTGTTTCTTCGAGATCTCCGACTCCCGATCTTCATAAACGGTTCTTGCACAGTAGGTGGCCATGATGAAAAAGGTTCGTTCCAGACCAAGTGGATTCTGTAAAGACTCATCCAGATGTCTTGTTAGATCGTTAGTTTTCAGAATCAGAAGAACAATCCGCGGAACAGACGCCAACAACGACATTAGATCCAGCAAAACACCGTTGTTCATCAAAGAATCTTTCATTTTTTCGATCTCCGAGTCGTCACGCGGAATGGCCACATCTCCCTGAAGAGCGTGGTCAAAGTCTCTGCCGGTCAGAGCGGCGGCCAACACCGGAAACAGCGAGTCGTCTTCCAGCTTGGAGAATCTGGTGCCGTATTTCTGCATCTCTTGAGGCTTTTTGTCGATCAAGGCGAGCCAGAACTTGGCGTAATCGAGCTTCATGTCCTGCGGTATCGTTCTGTACAGTCCATGATCGTACAGGATTATCTCAAAATTGTGGCCGTTCTTCTTCTTTTCCAGAGCCCTGATGGCCAGGTTTCCGTGATGCGGATCGCAGTGAACAAAGCCGGACTGGAAGATCATGTTGTTGAAGATATGCGACAAACAGCTGGAAACCTCTGATCTCGAGATCCCGTGTCGGTCGAGATATTCCAAGTTATCCAGCCTCGAACCCCCGACAAATTCCATCACCAGAATCCGTCTCTTGGCCTCAAACACCTTGGGGATACGCAGTGCCGTTTGCTTGAGGTACTTCTCAAAATAGCGGGCCGTTTTCTCTGCGTTGCGAGCCTCGTTCCGGAAGTCGAGCTCCACATAGATCGACTCACGCAGCTCGTCTGCCAGCCATGTGAGCGGGTATTGCGGGAAAACCTTGTAAATCAGATCAAAGACGATTCTCGTCAGCTCCACATCGAGCGGAACAAACTTGTCGAGTGCTGGATGCTGCAATTTGACCGCTACTTTCTCTCCGGTCGATCTGAGCCGGGCCACGTGAACCTGTGCCAACGACGCCACACCGATCGGTTTTGGGTCGATTTCCGAGAAATACTCGTCCAATGGCACCCCCACGTCTTTTTCAAACATCTCTGCAATCTCCTCCAGCGACGATTCAGGACACTCCGACTGAAGCGGAACCATCGTATTTGTCCATTCAAACGGCAGTAGATACGTCATTGCCGAGAGATGCTGTCCCAGTTTGATGTAGATACCTCCATTTTTGCGCAATGCAGCAAGGGTCACCTCGGCCGCCTTCTTGTGGGTCTCCGACAACGTCTTGTAGTATTCCTCCTGTGAGTCGTAGTTGCTGTTGAGTGTTTTCAAATACATTCCAAAACATCTGGTCGTGGCCACACCGACCACCCCCGCACGTTCCACCACCATCAGCGTGTCCACAGCGCTCTGGCGGGCGTCCTTGCTGAGCGCGAGCGTGGCAACAGCGACAGCAGCGAGTCCGAAGCCGACATAATGCCCGGTGAATGAGTCCTTTTTCGATCCGCCGTGGCGGGCACAGGCCGGCCGAGTCGTGTGGAAACAGCGCGTTCTTCCGGCCAACAGAGCACTTCCAAAGAGTTTGGGTACTGTCTTGATCATTTTTGTTAGCTGGAACCGGCAAATAAAGGGGAAAAAAAGGGGACAAAGAAGGGAAAAGGAGGAAATTTGAGCGATGATTTATTATTTATTTTTTTTACGCGAAAAAAAAAAAAAATATCAACTAGAGAAATTCTCAGCTTTCTTATTCTTCACGACAAACTTTTATGTAGCAGCACGGAGCTCTTTTCACGCTCAAACAGTCCCTCCCTGGAGCGAACTACAGATATAATGGGCCGGGTCGTCTTCAAATAACTGTTCAACCTCGATTTCGTCATCAAAATAGTCCATTGGCTGCGACCACGCGGAAATCTTGCTAGGAGTCGCACCCTCTGCACCACCATAGAGTCCAAGGTTGTCCTGGGTCAATACGTCAGTCTCTGGGCCCTGGCTAGAAGGAGGCCACAGATTCTGCTCGCCATTCGACTGGAACAGAAAATCAACCCAGAACATGTCGATCTGCTCGTTCGGACGGTACTCGTACGACGGCCGCAACGTAGCGGGAGAATCGCTCGTGCTGACACTGACCCCGTAATCCAGGCTTCCAGAGCGGTTCCCACGGTCGTACTGGAAGTAACGACGATAGTCGGCAATCTCAGAGAGTCGTCTAAAATCCTCGGCGGTGTATCCCTCGAAGACGTTCAACACTCTATCAAACTGCGACGGCTCCAGGAAGAGATCCGACTTCTCCTTGAGAAACTTGAGGATAAACGATTGCGCCTTTGACATGCGCCAAGCGTAGAAGTATCGGCCCGAGATTAGCGTCAAACCCTTCAGATAGTTCTCAACGTTTGGCAGCAGGGCGTTCTGCATGAACTCGTCCATAGCTGCAACCGTTTTTTGGTCCGATGCGTTACCCGATTGGGCGAGGACAGATTTGTAACCGAGAACACGGATCATGAGCGAGAACTGGAACTGGAGCGACTTGTGCATCGCGATCTCGAGACACGGCGTCAGAATGAGATCAAACCCGAGTCCGAGATAGACATGGCTATGTTTGATGAGCTCAATGAACACCACGGTAATTTCCATCACGATCTTGAGGATTCTGCGCATCAGATAGTTGCAAGCCTTTGGGTTCTTGCGGTCCTGGTAATGAAGAAACATGTGGTACATCACCGGATGGATCAGCGACAACGAGCCCAAGAAAGACAGGATTTTGTAAACCTTGCGCACGTTGTCCAGATGGTTTCCGGTGTTGGGCCTGAGCAGCTGTTTGACGTCGCCACAACGCGCAGACGTGTGCTGTTCGAGAACGTCGATCCTGGACAGAATATCCTCGACCAAGAACTGTTCGCGAAGGTTCAGTACTCTAGACGTGATATCCGCAATCAGCGTTTCCAGCTCTCGTTTCTCGGAAAGCATCTCGATCACCACCTTCTCGAGCCCCAGATCGGAGTTATTGCTCAATTTGGAATCAAAGACAGGAAGCAGCGTGTCGTAAAAGTCTGGACGAGTCAGCATCGGATTGCCCAGATGCGACGCCTGGAACGTGTCCATGGAAACCAGCTGCCTCCATATTTTTCTCCACAAATTACCCGATTTGGTAAGCTCTCCGGAGCTTTCGAAGTTTGTCGGGTCTCTGTTCAGACCGATCGAGATGCCCATCTGAATCAGCATTCCAGTAAAGATTTGCGCGTCACCATCGCCATAACCGTCGCAGCCGTCCTCTGGCGCATAGCGACGGTACTCCTTCATCATCAGCGCGCACTGGAAGATCGGGAGCGCACATCTCTTCAGCAACTTGAACTGGTTCAGACAGAGCTGCGCAACGTTGATCACCTCGACTCCAACAGGGTTCTGCAGGAGATACAATTCGTCGTCAGTACGCGTTGGGAAGCTCTCGTCGGGAAGCGCGTTTGAGAGAATGGACAGAAACGACAACCGCAGAACGAGCAGCAGGGTCCCGACAACGGCAAAGTCGAGTCTTTTTTCGAGTTTCAGCGTCTCGATCGACGTCTCCTCAAGACTCCGTGGGCCAATGATCGCCTCGATCTCGCTTCGAAACGTCTCCTCGTCCAGAAACGGCAGGAACGGATAAACGTATCGGAAAAACCTATCAACGAGCAGCCACACCACCTTTCTTTTCGGAAGATGTTTGACGATCTGTGCAACCGTTTTGGCCTCAAGATCGTTTTTGTTGGTGGAGATTCCGAGTGCTGCGTCCTGGCGGTCAATATCCCGCGCTGCTACTGACGTGACATTCTCCTGTTTGATCTTGGTGCTCTGCGAGAACAGCAGCACGTCTGAGACACCCTCCGACTCGAATACACGGGATTTGAACTCGCTCAGCTCGGCAAACCGTTTCTGAGCGACAGGACACTCCGTCAACGGATGGATCTTGTGCTTCTTCTTGTATTCGATGATCTTGAACCACATCGGCCTGAGAAACACGTCCTTTTTGATCATGGTGATCCAAACGAGCGGGCCGTGGTTATTGATGCGGCCGTGCCGAAGATGCATCGGACAGTAGCCGTCGTAAAAGTTGATCTTGTCGCCTGTGGGAAGCGGAGCAGACGACATGGACGACGGCGAGACCGAGTCGCCGAGCCGCGAGGAAACAGACGAGTCCAGCGAGGCGTCATTGGAGTGTTGTTGTTTTGGCGTGGGCTGCAGCGGCATGTTTCTGCGCTCTGGCGCAATGGGAGGCAGATTGTACGACTGTTTTGCGTAATCCTTCCCCGGACTGTTCCAGCCCTGGAGGGGCGGCAGCGAGTAATGCATCACGGGAGGCGGTGGAAGCTGTGTTGGGGGTGTTGGCTGTGGAATGCGCTGGCTGGCTAGATCTGCAACGGCAATGGACGCCTCGATCTGTTTGATCTTGTCCTTGAGAAACTGCAGTTCATTGAGAACGGGCTTGTTGGGGTCGTCAGCGGGAGCTTCTGTGGGAGCCAGAGGTCGAACGGGGCTCAAATTGGACCGTTCGTTCGAGCCTTGGTGACTGACATGCGAGACACTCGACATGTACGGAGACGCGGTGGCAAACGAGCTGAACTTGAACAGGTCTGGAGGGTTTGGCCGCTGGATTTTCTCGGGCCGAAGGGGTGCGGCGGTTTCCGAAGAGCTTGAATCGGGGGATCGCGTGTCGGACCTGACAATTTGTATGTTTTGGCCGTCCGAATTGGCCCATGTTGGCTCCTGATACGAGCACAGGTATGCCATTTTGTACTTTTCGCACACCTGGCAATGGGGGCGTCCGCGGTCGCACTAATGGGGAGTTAGTAAGTGACAAAACAAGCCGGCAAAAACGATAGAACTGGCCGCGGTGGCACGACGCGTTTGCTAGTTACTCACCTTGACTTTGCGCTTGCGACAGATGGTGCAAGACAAGGGCATCCGATTGCGCCGTGTTTTGGGCTTGCCCGTGTTTGTGGTGCCGGGAGACGCACCATTGTTCGTGTGGTCCGGGGCCGGCCTGCCCGCGGTGTTGGCGGCAGCGGTATCCATGGTTTGATGGGGTTGTTGGTGACAAATTGTAGGGTTGCTGAAGGATAACGTCAAAAAAGTTCGATGTTTTTTAATCAGGTTCGGAATTTGCGTTTTCACACGACCCGCCAATACGGGGAGGAATGCCGGGCCGGGGCTCGGATATAGCAGGACCGTTAATCCCGAGCGATCCGGGCCAGGCGCAAATTTCGCGAAGCGCAGCCGAGGAGCAGCCGAGGAGTTGCCGAGGCGCGAGGAGTGGTTGCAAAAGGGAGAAAGAAGAAGAGGAAGAAGCATAGATAGACTATGGATTACCGTGTCGGGAGTTCTTTCGAAGTGCACGTTTGAATGTATTATGGGAAACTACCAACGATCCGTCTAGATGGGGTGATGGGGTTTTTGGGAGAGTAATGGGCAACAACAAAAAAAAAAAAACAAAACAAAAAACCCCCACAAACTAACAAAAAAAAAGACTTGATTTGCTGGGATTACTGTCCTCCCTGGAAATTCAAGTTTCCTAGTCCCCCCTGGAAACCCCCGTCCACGTCGAAACCACCGCCGATGTCGAACGGCGAGCTCAGATCCACGTTTGTGAAGTCGATCTCGTTCAACGGGTTGTAGAACGCCGGTCCCGTCGCCGATAGTCCGCCCAGATGGTCGCCGGCCACGTCGCCATGGCCGCCCAGCATGGCCATCTGCATTTGTAGCTGCTGAGCGTCGGAGCCTGCCATTTCCGGACCGGTTTCCGACGCCAGCGGGTTCTGCACGCCCGCCCCGTTGAGCTCCGACAGCTCGCTGAAGAAGTTGTCGTCGAAAAGATCGCCCAACGGCGCCGTTGGCCGCGAGATGTCGCCGTAAGGGTCGGCGTTGGCCGCCACGGGGTCGTGCTGGCTCGGATACAGAACACCGGGACCCGTGTAGTCGGTGACGGGCGGCAGTTTGGACGTTCCGAACGCGATTTCAAACGCGTTTGTCGGCTCGCGTTTGACGGTCGTTGGCGTCTGGTGCAGCTGGAGCGACTGCGACTGGCGTGGAGTCTGCAGGGTCGGGACGGAGGCAGAGGCAGAGCCGGTTTCGGCGCCGGCAACAGTCTCGTCGCTGCGGTCCTTGACACCCAGATTGAGACTGAACAGCTTGCTGGAGTACGACAGGACGTTGTAGAAGAACTTCACCATCTTCTTGAGTCGCCACGCGTAGTAGTACATTCTGGTGAGGTCCTCGAGCTTGTTGAGGAAGGTCTTGAGATAGTGAAACAGTCTGGCGAGCAGCTCGTCGCGGTCGATGTTGTTTCTGCCGAGAATGTCCATCACGACGGGCGAGTTCTGCTGCAACCGCAGGATCAAAGAGATCAGAAAAGCGTGCGAACGGTGGTTGAGGATCATCAGATACGGGTGGACAACGAGCTCGCAGCCTGCGTTCGGAAAGAACCGGTCTGCGTTGTCAAACACCTGGATGAACAGGTCGTAATTGTCGATTGCCAGCAGCAACGAGCTCTCGAAATACGTGTTGATGTACTCCTTCTGCTTGTCCAGCTTGGCGTACGTGCTGTTTTTGTCCGAGATTAGTCGGTTGAACTTCTGTTCGTGGTTCAAAAAGAGCAGGTAATTGAGTCCAAAAAGCATCGATTTGATCACCAGATGCAATCTCAGTCGGTAAACCCGCACATAAGCGTCGAAACGGCCCCGGTTTCCGAGCGGCCGTTCGCGCGGGGCGTCGGGCCGCAAAAGAGCCGTTGTGTTGAGTCCGAGTTTGGACCGTTCCGAGATCAATTCCAGCAGTTTCCCCATGATCTGGTCCAATTCGCGCGAAGTTGGCGTGCTGTCCATCGAGAAAAGAAGCCGCATTCCGCGATAAAGGGCGTGATGAACCACGATCGAGTCCTTGAAGTTGGTCACCACCAGCTGTTCCTTCTTGAGAAGTCCTCCGTTGAACGATTTCTCCAACACTCCCTGTTCTGCCCCGCCGGGAAGCCGTGTGTCCCAGGTGCGGTTGACGAGTCCGAGAGTCGGGTCCACTTCCAGCTCGATCGGAAGACCCTTCTTGTAGTCGCCGAGCGACAGATTGCTCTCGATGCTCAGTCCAACAAGTGCGTACCAGAGCTTTCGCCAAAGATGCCGCTTTCGAAACAACCGTGCGTTCGAGACCGGGTCGTCCGTGGAAGCGTAGAAGTTCTTGAAGTTGAGCGGGTCGCGGTCCAGACCAATCGTGCGTGCGAGTTGGACCAACATGCTCATGAAGTTGGGCGTGTTCATGTTGGGACTCTCGTTGGTGAGGTCGCCGCTCAGATCGTTGGTGTTGAGAATCGACGTGTTGGTGTTGGAATACGAGTCCTCAAGATCAAACCCGTCCTCGGGCGACATGATGTTGTAGTACTTGAGAAACAGACCCACCTGGAAGATGATCAACGACGGCTTGCTCATGATTTTGGCACTCGAAAAGATCTCCTTCACCATGTCCACCAGAACCATTGTCACGAGGTTCTCGGGCCGCATCAACAGCAGCTCCTCTGCGGTCAGTTCCGGCGTCGTCTTGGACGGCAGCGACAGCCAGCTCAATCGCAAAATGATCAGAAGGAGACAAACGTTCAGAAACTCCTCGCAATACTGCGATCCGATCGCCGTAAGTCGGATCTTCTGCGACCCAACGTCTGCCGTGTCGATTATCGTCGCGATCCGGGCCCGGAAAGACTCCTCGTCCACGTACGGGAGATGGATGTACAGTTTCTCGAAAAAACGGTCCACCAACAGCCACACAACCTTGCGGGTCGGCAGATGTTTCTCTATCACGGCAATCACCTGTTTCGTGTTGTTGTAGTTCAGGTTTTTGATTGCCGACGGCGAGATCGTCTTCATCTTCTTGGCCGCAGGACGTTTGGTTCGTTTCGCAGACGACGGCTCCGAACAGCCCAGCACGGGACACCCGCTGCCGGGCGTTGCTGCGCGCTCCGAAGACGTCCTTGGCGACTCTGCTGCACGCTCGCCGTTTTCGGTGAAATCCGCACTGATCGACGTCACCTTCGGCGACCCTTCCTTTGGCAGGTCTCTGATCGCAGAAACAGACATCTTGGACAGCTTCTCCTTGAAGATCGCACGCGCATCGCCGATCATCAGTGGACAAACCTTGGGGTCCTCGATGTCGTCGTCGTCGTCGCCGAGTCCGGGACCCGGCGTGTGAACCACAGGACATCTGGCGGCCCCAGACGGGCTCATGGCTGTCGCCGCTGCCCCAGCTGACGCAGCTGCCGGCCCTTGAGAGTCCGCAGCTCCCGCCGGACACACTCCCTTCTCTCCCGTCACGGGACACGTCGGCGAGTCGCGGCCGCGGCCCGCGTTCAGAGCCACCGCGGCCTCCAGAAACCGCTTCAGCTTGCTCGTGTGCTCCGAACTCTTGTCGGAAGAAACCACCGACGCCTTGCGATCGGCCCGGATCCGGCTCATCTTGAAGTCGTAGTTAGTGTAGTCGGTCTCCAGACTCTTGGACGCGTCCGCCATCGCGTTCTTGCTGCTGTAGTAATACTCGTAATGCTTGCGAAGCTTGAGAATCTTGAGCCACAGATCGTTCAGATACGAGTCGTTGCGAACAATAAACATCCACGAGAAAACAGAGATCTGGTAGATGATCGGAAAGTTGTATGTGGGTCCCTTTTTGGCCGTAAACAAGATGTTTGAGTTCGAAATGCAGTCAACAAGATCCGAAGTATCGCGAATAATCGCCCGACTCAACCCATGTCCCGCGACAGGAGCCTGTCGCACCCGACGAAGCTCCAAAGTCTCCTGTTCTAGCTCCTTGACTCGCTGTCTGAGCCGCAAAACCTCATCGTTCTCGCTCTCGTCCTCGCTCCGCGGCCGTGAAACAACCGCCCCAGAAAACTTCAGCTCCTCCTCGTCCAACGGCTTCGCCCAGCTCGGCTCCAGATACCGACACAGATGCTGGACTCCGTTCTTGACACAGTTGGTACATTGCGGCTTCTTCTTATCGCACTTGACCTTGCGCCGCCGGCAGATCGTGCACGAGATCGGAACTCTGTTCCTTTTGCGCTGTTTCGTCTGCGCACCGCCTGCTTTCGTCATGATGCAGTCAAATAAACGATGTAGTGCGATCCAGAAACCAGTGGTCGCTCTTTCGTCGCTTGGCTTTTGTCTGTCTCCGTTAAAAAAACAAGTTCCGGTAGTGTGCCCGCTAAAACCGGCGGGGATAGAAAATTATCTAAAAGATCAGTCGTGCAAGGGTGTTTGTTCGCCGGTGACGGAGCGAGACAATAGAACAGGACACAGAGCCGCACAAAATGGAGACCGGGATTCTGCAGGGTACATAGTATCAATCATCCAATCTCCAACTTGAATTTTCACAACGTCTCGGTAAAACACACCTCCAGATCAACACTTACCACTGCAAACATACTTCATCAATATCCTCAAAATTCTCTTAATCACAGGCCCCACTAGAGCTCTCTAAAATACACTATCTACTCTACATCACTCAAAGTCAATCCCCTCGACCTCCCTCTTCACCAGATCCTGGATCTCCGAGATCGAGACGCTCTCCTCGTCGTCACCCTCGCGCTTCTGGACCTCCTTTTCGTCGTGTTTGATGCTCGATGCACCCTCGTCCTCGTCGCTCTTCGTCTCGTCAACCTCACCGCTTTCCAGGTACCCGTTCGACTGGCCCCGGATCAAAATGTCGACAATCTCGATGAACGGCTTCTTCTTGTGTCCATTCACCGTGGCCTTCATCTTCTCGAAACACCGTTTGAAATCAGAGCCAGACCACGCGTTCTTTGGATGCAGCGACGCAAGCGTGTCCCAGTCGATCATCTCGGTGCCCTCGCGGCTCCAGATCTCCCGCAGACGAGCCAACAGCCAGTTCTTCGTGTCCAAGTCGACGCTCCGAGCCCGCTCGTTCGCCTCACGCTTCAGCAGCTTGTTCCACTTGTACCGACACTGGATTCTCGACCGCGTTCCGCCCATCCGCTCGCTCACCTGGGTCCAGTTGATCACCGGCTCCACGTCCAATGGAGACGTGCTGCCCGTCGCAGACTGCTCGTTCAGCATCGAGTGCACCACAGACCGCAGCTTGTTCTCCTCCTCCATCGACCACTTGTGCCGAAGACGGTTCTCACCGCACTTGACATAGTTTCTCCACCGATCGCGGCAATCTTCCGGCATCCGGTTCATCTCCGAACCAATCAGCTTCCACTGACCCTCCTTCTCCGAAGCAAGCTCCGCCAACCGCCGGTCGTCCTCGGGCGTCCATTTTCCTCTCACGTCAAAAATGTGATACGTTCTCCGCACGTGCTTGTACAACGACGCACGCGTTCTCTCGGGTAAAACCTTCTGCAAACTCTCCCAAAAGTCGTCCTTTTTCCTCTCGTTCGACCAGATCCGCTTGCAGATCCCCTCGCGACTCATGTTGTTGATCTTGCGGTACTCTGTGATGAACAGATCAATCGCGTTGGACTCTTCTTTTGAAAAAGACCGTCCCTGCGAGTGCACCGTCACGTGGCTGCGAGCCTTGGCCGCAGCCTCTGCAATCAAAGCCGCCGTCTCTGCGTTCGAGACCGCGTACGCCTCGTGTCCGGAAGATGGCGACCGATGGTGGTGATGCAACTGCTGCTGTTGCTGCTGTCCCCCTTGCTGCTGCGACTCTTGCTGTGGAGGGGGAGTTGGCAAGTGTTTCGTCGTCTCCGGGGAGTCTGGCTTGCCCGGCTGCTTCAAATGCTGACCGTGTAACAACTGGAAAGTAGCGTCGTCTCTCTGTTTGTCTGCTTCGTGGTGGTGATGGTGATGGTGCTGCTGCTGCGCATCGGCCATGGCCTGAACCGCCTCCTGGGCCGCTGCGGCCTGTGCTTGCGCGTGCGCTGCAGCAACGGCCTGATTCACGGCCTGCACGGCTAGATGCTGAACCTCGTCCTCCGCGGACGACTCGTGGTCTCCTTCGGCAGCCTGCCGCAGATATTCGTGGTCGATCGACCCGAGGCTCGCGAGCGTGCGCGCGTCGATCATCGCATCCTGAACAAAAGAAGAGGTGTCCAGGTTCGCCAGTTCCGGATCAACATTCAAACTCTTGTTGGTGTTTCCCGGTCCGCTCGCGTGGTGCGATGGAACTCCCCTGATTTCTCTCCGCGGAACGCGTCTCTGTCTTTTTGCGTCCGCCTGTGCCAACGACGCAATTCCCAGTTGCGCTTGCGACGTGAAGTTGTACCCATCGGGCTCGCCTTCGCCTCCGTCATGACCTCCCTCTTCCAGCTCATCCGCAAGGAAACCGGTCGTCCATTGCTGGAACTCCAGCTGCGACATGTCGTCCTCGTTCGCGTAATTGCGCTTACGCGAGTTGATCTTAACAGACGCGTTGTCGGTCTCCCCAAGCGTGGAACCCACCAGCTTCATCACGTCATCCTCATCGTCCTTTCCGGTCTCATCCTTCTGTTTGGTGCCCAGCTCCAGCAATGCCTGTGCCCCACCAATCTCTTGCTTCTGCTGTTGGTCCTGGCTATGTTGGCCCACGTTGTGAGACTGGGATTGCGGCTGCGACGCGGTGTTTGTCGCGTCAGGATTGGCTCCTTGTGGGTCTTGTTGCGACTGTTGTTGTCCCTGCGGATCGCTGGACCCCTCCGTGACACGCGTATCTAACATGTAAAAAAATGGTGAAGTCCTCTTTTTTTTACCCCACAACCAGATAGGTAAATGTAAACAATACCTTTAAACGAAAACAAAAGGTTTATTTTTTTGCCCTTAAAAGAAAGAGGTTACCCTAAAAAACAGGGTAAATTCGGGTTTTCTGCCAGCCTTTTTATACGTTGCCTTCTGCGCGAATCTCAAGTTGAAGAGAAAAAAAAAAAAAAATTTGCTTGCTCCTGTGTCAGCAATTACGTCAGCGCGGTTGGAAGAAAAAAGTGAGAGTCTTTTATTCACGGACAAGAGAGTATGGAGACCCAAGTTAAAGCATCGAAGCAAAATCCTTTGGCGTGGGAGGCCCTGTAAACCATTTACTTTGTATACTACTGAAGTTCTCTGGCGACAGCCCGTGCACAACAGCCGCTGCGCACGCCCGCACATCTGCTCGCCACAATATTTGCCTAATCAGTTCTATTCACTCAATACAGTACATTACTTAGAACTTGGTGAAAGCCTTGGCCTTACCCTTGGCAGAAGCCACCTTCACAACGTTGAATCTGACGGTCTTGGAGATTGGTCTGCACTGGCCGACAGTGACAATATCACCCTCCTGGACTCTGAAAGCTGGGGAAACGTGAGCAGCCAAGTTCTTGTGTCTCTTCTCGTATCTGTTGTATTTTGGAATGTAGTGCAAGTAGTCTCTTCTGATGATGATAGTTCTGTGCATTTTGGTGGAGACAACAGTACCGGTCAAGATCTTACCTCTGATGGAAACAGTTCCGGTGAATGGACACTTCTTGTCGATGTAGGTACCCTCGATAGCAGCCTTAGGGGTCTTGAATCCAAGACCAACATCCTTATACCATCTCTTGGTTCTCTTGGTAACCTTGGCCTTTGGGTTGGTGAAGATGTGTGGTTGCTAATCACGTTAGTACGAATTCATGAACGACGATAACTTCTGCTCTTCACATACCTTTTGGAAAGCCTTCTCAGACTGGACTGTCAATTCGGTAGCCATCTTTGCTTTCTTAATCAATACCTTGACTTGTAGTACAAACCTTTGATATCAAACTATTAAACTAAATATAAAATTTTTATTCAACCTCAAACTCACCAAACGAAATTCTCGCGAGCTGAAAATTTCCCATTTCCGTTCACCGGGGGAAAATTGCCGGGGAAGGAATCCGCCCAGTGTGCCTCCGGTCAGGGTGTGGGCAGGGGAATTGCACAGGACCCGTGGCGGACGGGCCACGTACTGGGGGGGGGAACGGGAGCGGATCCCGCGAAAGGAGACGTGGAGAGAAACTCGGACGGCGGACAGGTGCGGCGATACTGCAAATTTTTCACAGTCACGACATTGGTTGGTGCAGGGTGTGCAACCCTCAGGGTTATTAAAAATGACGGAACTTTTTTTCGCGGGTCACGAGGTTATGTATCACGTGATGATAAACTACCCGAGGAGCCATTTGAGACTATCTGCTCTGTCACCCACGAGTTGCTGCAGTTCATCCGAGGACTTCATGAATTGGTGATCATCAAACTCGAATCCGGGAACGACGACCTCGCTAATGAGCAGGTGGTCGTCTGCAGATTCCTCAGCGTCTGCTGACAACGGCAACAAGAAAGAGGCTTTGTAGACTCCGCCAGGCACCACCCATTGGGTCACCTCACCGGCAGCAACATTGAATCCCACGACAAAACTCTTGATTGTGCCGTCTGGGTAGATGAGAACGTACTGGCCACGACCGCGCTGCAGAATGTGGATGATGCGCGATTTGTTGAGATGGAGCCGTCCCATTGGCATCTCACAGGTCAAAAGGTAGTGGATCAAGGTTGAGAAATTCCGTGTAGGGGTGTGTTTTTTGGAAGGGTCATCGGGGTTGTCCAGGACCGGTTCATCGGACCCTCCGACTCGTAGCACTTCGTCGGGAGTTCCCTTGTTGTGTCCGGGATAATATGGGTTTTCCATCAAAAACGAAGACCGGTCCGTCTCGTTGAAGTATCCACCCTCCTGGTGTTTGACAAGATTGAGATGTTTGGCCAGTGACAGGATCTCATCGGACGGTTGGATGATTCCCTTTTGCTTGTACGATGGACAATTGATCTCTGGGGCGTTTTTGGCGCTGATGTTGTCGATGGTTGGTGATTTGTACATTGGTTTAACGTGCTATTTCGATGATGAGCAGTACGTAAATAAGTTGGTGAGATGTTTTTTAAATTTTCTGAAAAAATTAGTTATCTGAATTTTTTAAAGCTTATCGGGAATCTCTCAACTTCACCAAATTAGTTCAATACTCTGTTCAAATTTATTTTCACTACTTGCTGGGCGTTCTCGTAGATCCACTAAGAGTTCGATGGAGCATTGATCTTCTCCACCTTCACCGTAGGCCCGGCCCAGGAAGACAGCATTTCCTGGAGCTCGTTATCGGAGTGGAGTTTCATCATCTCATCACAACCGCCTCTACTCAAGCCGTTCACAAACAGATTCGGCACGGTCGACCGTCCGGAAAGCTCTCCAATGTACTTCTGGAGCTCTGCGCCGTTGGCATGCAGATCCAACTCCACCACCTGGGGCTGCGGGGTTATGTCGTAGCTGGTTTCAAGCAGATCCTTTAACTTCTTGGAGTAGGGACAGTAAGACTTGGAGAAAATAACAATAGGCGATAGACCCAAGATCTCCTTGAATACCTTTGCCGCGTCGAAAACAGGAGTATCGGTTGGCGAGACCTCAGAATTAAGAGGTTTTGATCCGGCTTTGACACCAGAATCGGCACCACTCAGCTGCTTAGACGGCTTGGAAGCTCTAGTATTGGTCGAACCTTCTGTTTTGTCTTTCACTTCATTTGCTGCTGGTGCAGCTTGGACCTGTGCAGCAGTACCGGCACCGGCACCGGCAGCTACAGCTGCCAGACCCTTCGATTGCTCCTTATTGGCCACTCCTCCGGCGTTTGGACCCGGTGTAGCCTTGTAACTGGCTGGCGAATGTTTCACGTTGGCAGAATCTCCGCTCGGAGCCTTGACAGGGGGATGTATGTTGGACTTTTCCTCTGCCTGTTTCACCTTGGCCTCGTCGATAACTCCGTCTTTATCCTTCACAAAATTGTTTGCGTTGCTTCCAGCCTGTGAGCTGATTCCTGAACCCCCAGACACGATCAGCGGCGTAGATTCGACACCCTTTGAGGTCTCGCTTTCGTCCTTGTTGGTCAGCGAGATCATAAGCAGGATTGTAAGGAAAAGTGCCGCTATTGCGAGCACTCGCTGCTTTCTGGCATTGAGCGAAATCGATTTCGACATGATGGTGCGCAACTTGTGTACTGAATAGACCGTGATTGCAGGTTTTTCGTCGATGTTTATCAGTTCTGACAGGTCATTCTAGCAGGAATTACACGTACATACCCCAGGCAGAAAAAAAAAAAAAAACACAGGGCATCGGAAACCGGAAACCGGAAACGGAATCGGCTACGCAAAGTACGGAAACACAACCGGCATGGCATGTACGATTACTTTGGATGAAAAGAACGCTACATACATTAGAGGTGATGGGTGACTAGTTGATGTGTGAGAGGGTGACACAATAACATGGGTTTTATGTGTTGGACTGTTTCTGGTCCAGGTTCGGGAAGACACTAGGTGACAAACTTGGGGTGCTGCTTGACAAGACGCCCACGAAAAGAAGCGCTTCATTGCACTCAACGAAAGTCAATTCACTCGCAAGACAGCAACCAGCTACCGAACACACTATGGATCTTTGTCACCTTGGTCTCAACTTCGATAGAGAAGGAGGATTGGAAATTTTTCTCGAGATTACCAAATTGGGAAATATGATAAGCATTTGATAAGCTGGTGATCCCGAACAATCATTTCAACTGTGGCTCGAGATGGACGACATACACTTGCGGACGAGATTTGCATGCGTCGGGCGTTCTCACGAGAACATCGGTGACCATACGACAATTGAAGGGATGATGATGCAAGCCGGTCGCTTCCCGTGTTCTTAATTGAGAGTGTACTCCGACGGTGTATATAATAAAATTAACTTTGGTCCGGAAGACTCACGAAAGTTTCAACCCTCATCACAATTTTCCAATAATGCCCAGAGTTGCAGTGGTTGGAGGCGGCATAGCAGGTCTTACCCTGGCCCTTGCGGCGTATCAAAATGGAGTCAGAGTCGATGTTTTCGAGAGAAACAGCGCTATCACCGAGATAGGTGCGGGATTGGCTCTGGGAGCCAATGCGGTCAAGATCATCGAGGGTCTTGGAATTAAAAACGAATTGCACGAAATCTCGTCGCTTTCGAAAAACAATGTCCAAACTGTCTATCGAAGATATAACACCTCGGAGATTTTCCACGTTGGAAAATATCTCAACTGTGAGCACCATTCAGCTTATTGTCACCGAGCAGATTTCGTCCGAATTTTAGCCGATGCAATCCCCTCGGAGCAAATTCATTTGGGCAAAAAATACCATTCGGCCGAGCAACAAAACGATGTCTTGAAAATTAGGTTTGAAGACGGAACCGAGTTCGAAACAGATGTGCTCATTGGAGCAGATGGGATCCACTCCAAGATTCGTAGACACTTTTTCAAGGACGACATTCCGGTCAATTCAAACCAGGTCATGTATCGTGACGTCATTGGGATGGATAAATTGCAAGGACCGTTTGATATTGATCTCGAGACCACCAATATCTGGCCTGGGCCAGGAAAACGCCACATCGTTACGTTTCCGATCGACCAGGGTAGACGTTTTGCCGCGGCTGCAGTGGTTCCAATCTCGGAGGACAAAAGTGCCGAAGAATCTTGGCTTTTGGAAGGGGATGTTGGTGAACTTCTGGAGAAACTGGATGATTTCGACGAAAATGTGAAGCGAATCTTCCGTTCTTTCGAAAAAATAAAGATATATGGTCTATATGACCGTGAAAAATTGTCCACCTGGGTCAACGGAAACATTGTTATTATCGGGGATGCTGCGCATCCCGGACTTCCGCATCAGGGTGCAAACGCAGGCCAGGCCATTGAAGACGCATTTGCTCTTGCCAAAACACTGGCATTCCCAGAAGGATGAGAACCAGCTGAAAAATCTCAACAGATGGCTCCAAGTGTTTGAACAAGCCCGTAAAGACCACGCAGACGCGGTTGTTCTCACTTCAAGAAGAATGGGGCATGTTTTCAACGAGCTCATTGACAGCGAAAAGGCAGTCAAAATCATCCGGAACAACTTTCGTTGGATTTTCGACGGCGATCCGCAGACTGAACTTGAAAAAGCAATCTTCCAGCAGTTTGGCTACCAAATGGCATTCAACCTAATTGAATAGAGCTTACATAATTTGCAAAAAAAAACGGTCTCTGGTCTGCTGGAATTCCGTCTCGACGTTGTGTTCTTTAAGCCAACCCATCTCCGAAAGCGATCTTCTCAGCCTGGTTGTCCACTCTTCATTGTCTCTGGCCGTGGTCAAATACTTGGCCTTAACCTCTGCATCTATCGTCATTTGTAGCTCAACCCTTTGAAGAAACGGACTTCTGGTCTCGTTATACAGAAATAATGCTTTTCCAAGATTGTTGATACCACACGTCTCGAGACTTCTAAACAACGCCCAGACGTCGTCAAAACCCATCGCCGCTCCTGCCCCATATGCACCCGACGTAGGATGTGCTGCATCACCAACAAAAGCAATTCGATCACCCATTGTCAGCTCTTTCAGCCATGGAGCAGTTTCCAAGGGAAATGCATTAATTTCCGGCATTCTCTCGAGAACTTTCACGATCAACGGATCCCAGTCTCTGTAGTGGTCCAGAAGCCGATTTTTCCCCCAATCCCCGGTCACCTGATTCCATTTGAGACTCGATGCAATTTCTGCAGACTCGGGCAAAATAGCAACCACTCCAAACTTATGCAATCCAAGACGAGACAAAAACATCACCGAGTTTCTCCCGACCCAGCACGAGGTATCGTTGGGGAGCTCTGAAAAATCTGCCACCAAACTTTCGTCAAAGACCGTTCTGTACGCAACAGTTCCCTTGTACAGGACCTTGTCGTTGGTGAATTGACGACGGATCTTGGAATATATTCCGTCCGCAGCCACTATGAGATCTGCCTTGACTGACGGTCTGCTCTCAAAGTGGATTGTTCCTCCAAATTCATCGTGCTCCACTTTCGTCACAGAATGGTTGTACCTGATTAACCCGTCAGGGACATCATTGAGAAGAAATTTGTAGAGCTCTGTTCGCTGTGTTCTCGACTGGTAAAACCGCTCAGGACGCTCCAAAGAGGCAACGTCCCGCTTCAGAACTTCCCCTGTTTTCCAGTGCCGTTTTGTGTAACACCCGTTCAGCTCACCACGGTAAACGATCTTCTGTAGCCGATCAATGTTCACCACTCTGGCCAAAGTTGTGGTGCTCGATTCCGGCAATCCTATCCAAGCCCCTACCTCGCGCGGTTCCCGGGCCCTTTCATAAACTGTGATGACCACATTGGGCAGTTTTGACAGCGTTAATGCGGCAAAGACACCCACCAGTCCGCCGCCTACAATTGCAATTCTCAACGGTTGTTGAGCAGCCATTGCAAATTCGGAGCTCCAGAGTCCGAACGAGAAGCTCATCAGGATCTTAATTGAATCCTTTTTAAATCCGAGATCTAATTGTGGCTGGGATTTGATTTTCGAGCATCCTGCAGCATCCTGCAGGAACATGCATATCGCCGGTGTGGCTCGTCTAAACGTAGTTGAGAAATGGAAAGAAACCTCGAGATGATCGACTGTGGATAACTGGAGTTGGCTATGTGGCTCGTTGTTGAGAAGTCACCGTCGTGGGTCCCAATTTGATTTTATATATTCATCGAATTATCGCAGAAAAGTGACCCTCCATAATATCTTACCAAGCAGACCCCCATGACCGATTTCGAAGAGATCCTGCAGTTTGAACGGCTCCCAAAGTCTTTCAGAAATGCGCTATTTGCAGCATTCTGTGTGGGGATGACTGCATTTGCATGTCCCGGCATCTTTGGGGCACTCAACGGTCTGGGAGCAGGAGGAGGGGCCGATGCTTCAACGAGTAACATCGCCAACGCAATTACGTTTGGGACCATTGCAGTGGGCGGATTTTTGACTGGTAGCATCACCAATCAAATTGGAGTTAAGCAGTCGCTATTGATCGGTACCGCAATGTACTCGCCATATGCAGCCTCGATGTATGTGACAAATTATCATCATGGAAATAAGTGGTTCATGCCGCTTGCAGCTTTTCTGCTAGGGACCTCGGCATCTTTTCTGTGGATAGCTTCTGGAGCTATTTTGCTCGGCTATGCTGATCAGCAAAATAAGGGAAAGGCTGTTTCGATGAAATTCTCTTTACAACACCTTGGTGCCTCCATTGGAGGAATGATTGCCTTGGGAATGAATCACAAAAAAACCTCCTCGAAAAAAATCACAAGAGCAACGTATCTATGTCTGACTTTTGTGATGCTTGTTGGAATTCCCTTTGCTCTTCTGCTTCCAACCCCAAAACAGATCACCCGCAAAGACGGGACTAGTGTGAAAATCACAAAGCAGCCTACAATATGGAAGGAATTTGGAGTTCTGGGGAGATTGCTGAGAAAACCACAGGTTTTGGCTCTGCTCCCAATTTTCCTGTACAACCAATGGTATCTCTCCTACCAATGGTCGTTCAATGCAATGAACTTCACCCTTCGAGGAAGAGCTTTGAACTCCTTTTTGTTCTACACTATTGGAGGGATTTCTGCGTGGTTGACGGGACTCTTCTTGGACAACGATCTCGTCGGTAGGAGGACAAGAGCAAGATATGGTTTTGTGATTGTGAACTTTTTGGCCTCTGCAGCCTGGATTTTGGCCTTGATTGTCGAGAAATACTGGGAGAAAAATCAAGATCTCTATGACTGGGGAACAGGCGGATACGGTTTAGGTTGTTTCCTCTTCTGTCTATGGGGATTTATGGATGCATCTATGAATACGTATATTTACTGGATTCTGGGAAGTTTAACCGACAACATCAGTCAGCTGACTCTTCTTTCCGGAGTTATCAATGGAATTGGGTCACTTGGATCGGCAATGGCTTTTGTTATATCAGCAAAAGATGTTCGTTTCATAGCCCAGTGTGCAATTTGTTTTGGGCTCTATTTCATAAGCGTGCCTCCATTTTTTACAGTTGCATGGAGTACTGAGGATAACAAGACGAAGCTGGACGACAACAACGTCGAGGTTGTTCTTTTGGACGAGGAATCAGAAAAAGACTGAAACAATGGTTGTTTCACCGCTTGTCAAGTTTTTGTTGGAAACATAGAGCTGCTATTTAAGTAGTTCAATTATTTGCTTATCAAGAAAGCTTCAGAAAACTGGTATCAGACCGGCGAAAGAATGCAAAGAGGGGGGTATAAAATGTAGCGGAAGCAGAAGTAAAAAAAAACAGCAACACACACTCGCTAATTGGATAGAATTTCAGCATAAAGCATTCTTTTCAAATCGATCATCTCGAGCTGCTCTTTGCAGTCGTCAAAGAAGAAGAAATCTTTGGAGATCGGGGCTGCCGTGGTTTCCTCTTCTTTAGAGCGGTAGCTGCTGAAATATGGATGTTCCAGAGCATTTTCGACCGTGATCCGTTTTGTCGGGTCAAACTTCAGCATCTTGTCCATCAGATCGATGGCAGCAGGGTTGGCACCGGGGAAGATTTTCTTGAGAGGAATCTTCTTGAAAAACCGCTGAGACCGGATGTATTCTCTGGCTCTTTTGGACTTAATCGAGTGGAAATCCTCTCCCGTCGGAGTTCCCAGAATCTCAAAAATCAGCAGTAATTGGTGCCGGTAGTCCTTTCCCGGCAAAAATGGCTCTCTCAGAAGCATCTCGGCCAGAATACATGCCATTGACCAGATGTCGATCGCTTTCGAATACTGAGACGAAGTCAACATGATTTCCGGCGCTCTATACCATCTGGTAGCCACGTATTCCGTCAAAAAGGAGTCCTTTGACTCGCTCACGTTATTGCCTGACTCGTCTCTTCCAACACGGGCCAGCCCAAAATCGCAGATCTTCAAGTCACAATTGGAGTTCACCAGCAAATTCGCCGGCTTCAGATCCCGGTGAATCACACCGCAAGAATGCAGACATTTGACTCCTTTTAAAGCCTGATACATCAGATATTGAATGTGGTCGTCGCTCAGCGTCTGCGACCGGATGACGTGATGCAAATCGGTCTCCATGAACTCCTGGACAATGTAGACCTCTCTAAAATTCTCAAAATCCCGGGGTTTTTGCACGTCTAGTATGCTGATTATGTTTTCATGGTTGAAGTGCTTGAGAAGCTTGATCTCCCTCAGGGTTCTCAGACAAAAAAGCTCTCTTTCGAACGGCTCGATCTTCTTGATGGCCACCGTGGTGCCCGATCTGCGGTGTACTCCGAGTGCAACCACTCCATAAGCTCCTTCTCCAAGGATGTCTCTAACCTCATAGTCTCTCAAGTTGAACACAAATTGCTTGGCCTGCATTTTGGTGGTGAAAGTTGAGAAAAAAAAGTATGCCTCTCTAGAGAAATCTGGCCGTATTTATGATTTGTCTCAGCGATCTATTGAAATTTCCAATTCTGATACAGCCCGGATCGACAGCAGGAAACAACAAACGCCTAAAGTCTTCCTTCAACGGGTTTGCACCTGTGCATGCATATTACCGCGTATCTAAGTTCCAATTTGCGGGTCATGAAGCCAATAGTGGTTTCAAAAACCCCTCTAATCCGTCTGGATGCACGAATTTTTCACCGTTACATATGTTTCGGATCCTGAACGTGCAGCCCCCAAAACATCCCAGCTGCACTCACCACAAACTTTGCTATTGATCGCTCCCCGCAAAACAATTTATGCCCGGCTTGGCCGCCCTCCAACTTGAAACATCCTGGCTATTGTTCGATCCCCCCTGTGGTGACGGCGTCTTGAGACCGAACAAACCCAAATTGGGGGCCTTCAAACAGCCATTTCTGGTCATCTTGCAAAGCCCGTGACCAGACCTGCCAATTGTGAGCCCGAGCCGCTGATATCAGGAAGGGGACTGGCATCCTGGAGGCTCAGATTCGTCGCAGAATGCCACAAAAAAAGTTACCAACGGCTCTGCGGCACCGCGGCTCATGCACTACTTTCTTGCAGCGCACCGGGGTCCACATCCTTACACCGGCAATATTTTTTCAGATCAAGAAAAAAAAAAATGCAAGTCTGCCTGTTTTTGGCTCGTTTATCGTTTAGCTTCGCCAGGGCCAACCTCCAATTATATACTTCGACGAACCCGGCAACACAAGAATGCCCGCGCACAAAATTGCCCTCATCACCGGAACAAACAGCAACCTTGGGCTCAACATCGCATACCGTCTGGTTGACGAGCTCCCGGAGGATAACCGTCTCACCATCATCACCACGTCGAGAACGCTGCCGAAAGCCATTGAAGCCATCGAAAAGATCAAGGAATACCAGCAGAAACACAAACCACGCACAGGAATTCTCGAGTTCGACTATGTTCTGGTCGATTTCACCAACATGGTTTCCATTCTGAGCGCGGTTTACGAGCTCAAAAAGACCTACGACAAGCTGGATTACGTGTTTGTGAATGCGGCACAGGGCGTCTATGCGGGTCTGGACTGGATCCAGGCCACAAAAGAGGTTCTTTCGAGTCCAATTCAGGCGTGTACGTATCCAACATACAAGATCCAGCGTGTCGGGGTCCGTTCCCGGGACGGCTTAGGCCTAGTGTTCCAGGCGAACGTTTTTGGACCGTACTACTTCATTCAGCAGATTTCCGAGCCATTGCTGTCGAAATCAGAGGATCCTCGTGTTGTTTGGATCTCGTCGCTCATGTCCAAGCCGTCGTATCTTTCGTTTAACGACCTGCAACTGCTGGAGTCGGAGATCTCGTACGAGGGCTCCAAAAGACTCGTGGACCTGCTGCATCTTTCCACATATGACCAGATGTACCGACAGTACGGAATCAAGCAATATTTGACACACCCGGGAATTTTCACCTCGTTTTCGTTCTTCAAGTTCCTCAATCCGTTCACGTTCTACGGAATGCTGCTCCTCTTCTACATAGCACGGCTCTGCGGGTCGCCGTGGCACAACATCAGCGGCTGGAAGGCCGCCAACGCGCCGATTTTCGCATGTCTCAAGGCCGACCGCGACACAGACTCTCCGGCAGTGAAGTACGGCAGCGCGTGTACGGCTCGGGGAACCGAATATCTGAAAAACACCGAGATCGACGCGACGGGAAAGGACGACGTTCGTGCGTATTTCGAGACTCTTCGCAAGGAATGGGACGACAAACTGAAGGACCAGGTGGCCGACACCCGCCGCGCGTACTAACTACGACAATTCGCTCTCTTTGAGTTCACTCCCGAAGGATATCAACTACAACTTATCTAGGATACAAAACTATCAAGAAAAACCAGAAAACTAGAACCGTCTCTAAGCCTGGAGACTCATCAGCGAGCCCACAAAGGTCAGAATCAGTCTGGATCTCACCTCGTTGATGTCCTCTGGGACCAACCAGATCAGCGCACCGAGCTTTCTGGCAATCGAAATAGCCAGTCTGGCGTTGGCGTACCTCTCCTCCTCCGTGTTTCCTGGGGTCACCAGCGAGTAATCCACGTAACCAGGCTTCATTCCGTTCAAAACGTCCAGCAAATAAACACCCGTGGACAGCGAAGGGTCCTTGAACGAGCGGATCGCCGAGTTCTTGCCACCCTTGGCCACCTCCGCGTTGGCCCATCTCAGAATCTCCGCGTCCGAAACCTCTCTGCCGTTCGACGACAGCTTGAGCAGCGTGTTGTTGATGTTTCTTCTCATCAGCTGCCAAACAAGACCCAGAGTCAACACCTTGTTGCCGTCCACAATGTCCGAGCCCTCGATTCCCACAAGCGAGAACCGGTTCGCCTTTCCAATCTCCACCGCGTAATTGGTGTTCTCCAGAGCCTTGAACCGCATCAGCTCGTTCCCGTTCTCGGGCTTCTTGTTGATGTGGCGCATGCTCACCGAGCCCGGCATCACCTTGTCGAACGCCTGCAACAGAACCGTTCCGTCCTTCAGATCCTCGAAAAGCGACACGATTGGCGGATCAACCTCCAGCGAGTTCAGCCACAGAGTGAAAACACGCGCCTCTCTCTCACCCTCCGCGTCAAACTCCTCGATCTCCGGCCGCTCGTCCTCCTCAATAGGGTCCAGACCAGGATATGTGTTGAACAAATGCGCCACAAACGCAAGGTTCAACTTAGGGTTTCCAGCCACCAGAGCCGTCGGAGTCAGGTACTTTCTCACGCCGATCTTCTCTGCGTTCGCCAGAACCTGCTCTGCACGTTGCAGCAGATTCTGTGTCTGCAACGGAGCACGCGAACAGTGTTCCGGTTGCAATTGGTTCAAAAGAACCGTGTAATTCTCTCCGTTGCTCACGTCCGACGAGAAGTTGGTGACCCGTTTGTCCCAATTGGCCGCCTTAAGGTGGTAGTTGAACCATCTCAGCAAAATTTGTTCAGGAGGCAGCCGCAGGAACTGCTCCAGAGTCTCGTCGTCCTCCAACAACCGGTACAACTCTGGGTGCAACTTGATGTCGATCTTGCTCAGCAAACCACGTCTGATGATCTGCCAAATCAGACCCAAAATCAGATGCTCCTTGCCCTCGATGATGTCCTCCGAGTGCACGTTCACAACCACACATCCAATAGCCTTGGCCGAGTTCAAAACAATGTTGTTGTTCTCCAACATCGTGAAATTGTTCAACTTCTTGCCCTTCTTTGGAATGTTCAACACACGCGTGTCAATTGTGTCCGGAACAGAGTCGTTGATCAGTTTCGACAGAACAAGACCGTCCGTGCACTCGTCAAAGATCTGGAACGTGTCCAGAGAGAACGGAAGACGGTCCCCGACGTCCGGGTCGCCGGCCAAAACAGAGTTGATGTGCCGGGTAAACTCCACACGCTCCTCGTCGTTAATCGTGTGCGTTGTTCCGCTTCTTCCAGTCACCACGACCTTCGCAGACGAGCCCGTTCCCTTGTGGACAAACCCGGCACCGGAAGCAGACCCGGCCGTCAGGTTCGAAGATGCCGTCAAATTCGACGACGAAGACGCAGGAGGCGCCTGCTTGCTCTCCTTCAACTTGGCGTGCAACTCCACATAGTCCTCGAGCTCCACGTGGCCAGAAGCATCCACACTCACCTGCTTCAGAGCTTCTCTCACGTCGTCATACGAGCCCTTTCCCTCCTTGGAAACCGTCTCGATCACGTGCTTTTTGTCAACCCAGCCCTTGTCATCCAGGTCAATCTTGCGGAAATCCTCAATGATACTGAACAAGTCCTGCTGTTGCAGGACTGGAAACTTCTTCTACATCGTGTTAGTAGTCGGCCAGGCCGGAACAACAGCAAAACGGTACGAGAATTGAACAATTCTTTTCTGGCAACGCCTTTTCGCCACAAGTACTTACCTGTAACTTGATAACGTTCATTGGACGTTTGTAGTACAGTAATTGTCGGTGGAACAGAGTAGTATACCAGGGTTTCATTTAAATTAATTGACAACTTTCTCGAGTCGCAGTGGCAATTCTTGCAGAGTGGCGGTGCGCGTGGCGGTGCGCGCGGCGCAGCAAACACAGCCCCCCGTCATTTTTTTTTTTTTTTTTTTTTGTATTCCCTAAAATCGTATTAAACCAGCCTCCATAGGAGTGTGCAATTATCGATTCTACATCGCGTTCTATGCATCGCTCGGAATAACCTGGCTAGCCCGCGTGCTCGTGCACAGCAAATCGTCCAGAAACTAAACAGCCAACAGACAATCACCGTCGGTGACAGCCTGTGTAGAACACTAGCAAGATCAGACGGGAATAACCGGCCCCATCTCGTCCTTAACATCCTAACTATTCTTCACTCGGCGCCGCAGCCTGTCGTATATCATCGCAGACAACTCCGGCGTGATCATCCGCTGCAACGACTCTAACGGCGTGTCCAAAAGACTGATCCCACCAGGCCCGGGTCCTGCCCGGTCGCTGCCACTGGAGCTCACGGCACCCCTCTCGTCGGCCTCTACAGTCTCCATCTCCTTCTCAAACTCCTCGTTCATCAGCTCCCAGAACTCCAGCTCCTGCAAGTCCATGTCCTTCAAAAACCGCGGACTGGTTTGGAAAACCCGGCTCAGCTGCGAGCGCCGCAGTTTCTTCGCCACGAGTTGTTCCTCAGTAACTGGTCTCAGTGCATTCTTCATTATCTTTAGTCGCTTGTCCGTTGAAACAAACGGATCCCCATCCTCCTCTCCTTCATCGTCGAAAATGTCCTCCATTATCCGGTCCTCGCTCCCGGTCTCGCGCACTAACTCCCGAGTCTCTCGCACAGAAAGCCCGGGAATTTGAACCAGTATCGCGTCATCGTCGTTCCCGGCTTCCTCTTCTTCCTCCTCGTCCTTCGAAAAATACACCTGCGACGCCATCTCCGCCTGCTCAAACGCTCGTATCTTCGACATCCGCAGCGGGTGATTCGTGCTGAACGTCTTGTAGTCGTATTGGTCCACACTCGGCTCTGTAGGACGTCGTATAATCACATTGTCTGTCGTTCTCGTGGTGTTCGCACCCGCAGAGTTCGTCATGGTGCTCGATGAAGAGTACGTGCTGCCCGGCGTGATGTTCACAGCACTGGATTTCGATACCAGCTTCGGCGTGATCATATTTCTTTTCAACAAGCTTCTTTTGCTCTTCGACGGTGGCGCCACAGAACCCTCAGCCCCGGGCAGAGACAACAACTGCTGCTGTTGCTGCGAACTTTGAACCGTTGGACCGGAAACCCCGCCACCCGCGGCCATTCCAGGCGTTCCTGGAACCTCCTTTATCTGCGGAGTTTGCTGAACAACATGACAAGGCGAGCCTTGAACGCCCTGTTCTTTGCGCTCATCTCGCCCTCCATATGCGTTGTAGTTGTGAGACGAGATTCTTGTTGTAATCCCTCGGAAAAGCTGTCTTCTGACGTCATGGCTCGACCTGTTGGACATGTCTGAGCACGGTAGTAGTGATAGTGGTGTAAAATAATCGACTCAGTAGGGTTTATTGCTGGCTGTTGCCCTCAAAGATACATCCTTTTTTTTTTGTTTAATTTCGTACTTGTTTTTATCATTTTCTCAAAACAGGCGGTTCGTCGCGGTACACGACATTTTACGTCTCAAGGAGAAACCAAAAAAAAAAAAGTACATCCGTACACCAGGAACAAACACACACTTTCGCGCAAATCAACATTTCCGGAGTTATAGAAATTTTATTTTTCAAGGGTCCTCCTGCTTCTTCAGGGTCCAGCTTCTTCAATAGTCCAGCTCCCTCAGCTTTTGCTCCACGCAATGGCATCCACAGCCGCTCGGACACTCTGTCATTTGCTCGTGCTCCCACCAGTCTAAAGCACATTCGGCGTGCAAAAGATGGTTGCAAACTGTACAAACAACCAGTCTTTTCATCACCAGTAATCCGCAGATGTGGCACTGTCTTTGGGTCTTGATCCGCGCCCAGCCGTCCTCAAATCCGCCCGTCTCATTGCTAGTTAGCCATCCAATCTCGCCACGATGCTCTTTGTGCAAATCTGAGTTTTTCATCTCCGGATAGTTGAACTTGAGAATCTTGGCACGACTCACCGGCAATCCCCAACAAAAGAGAAGCTCAGCATATTCGGTTCGATACATCTCAAGTTTTCTCGAGTCAAACATGTCCAGCAGCTTCATCGAGTAAACTTGCTCAAACAGATCCAGCTCCTCCTGATGGAACAGTTGTACTTGGACTTGCGGAACGGCATTCCCTCGAGACGACCGGCCGTTTTCCATGGCCGCCAGCGATTTCTGGAACGCATGGCTAAACACATTCCCCGATGATGACATAGAAGATGGCGAAACTGCGCTTGGCGACCGCTCCAAATGCCACGAAAACGAGTCTGCGTGTCCCGCATGTAATTGAATCTTCTGCGGCCGGATCCCCCGGCGGTTGGAAGCGTAGTATTCACCCGGTGAAGAAACAGCAGGCCCACTCGCTGCATAATCAGCAATCGATGCGGTGCTCACCGACGAAAGACGGTTCTGCGATTTGAATTGCGCCCGCTGGTACGGGTTCATTGGACTGTTGCTGGGACTGACGATCGATCTCGAATAGCGTGTGTCGAACGAGACATTATGCGATGGAACAACGGAAAAGGAGCTGTCTCGTCTTGAACGGTGGCTCATGTGCAGATCGTGTGGAATCTGTGAGCTCTGTCTGCTCTGTCCACCTTGCGAGCCATGAGAACCTTGTCCGAACTCGGGTATCTGGGCGTTGGGATGCGTTGCCCTCATCTCCGGAAGAGCATAAGGCGTATTGATTGGCACATTCGACTTCTCTTTGTTAACCATATGCTCGTGCATAACACAGGATAACATCGCAACCATCTGTATATCTCCCAGTCTCTCGTAATACTTTATGATCTCTTTCGCCAGCCATCGAGCACCAAATGGATGTGCACCCCAGTAAAAGCGGTAGTTCCGTGCTAAATCAGACTCAGTCTTTGGGCTGGAAAACTTGCTCAAAAGCTCGCTTTGCAGAACTGGATTCAACCCCGCATTCTCAATCATGCTCTCGTCAAGTTTGACGTCTTTCACCAAAACAATCGAAAGCAAATTCCAACAATCAGCAAGGTTGCGATACCCAAACTTCTCTGCAACAGCAGCGTTGTGTTTCGCCAGACTTTCAGGGGTGTCTCCTAAGACTCTGTACTCGTAAGCCAACTCCATTTTGGCCGGAATCAGGTCTCTAAAGTCGTAGATCTTCACAATGTTCTTGCTTGTCTTTGCTTTCGAGTTATGCGTTCCCTGAGACCTATCCGTGTAAGCAGATTGCGCGTGTCCACCTTGCGTGCCACTCTTCCCTGCAACCGAAACCTGCCGCGCACCAATTGCTGAATCTCTCAGCAAGACAGGCACTTTGGTCCGGTAAAGTCTCTCGTACTGGAGAATGTCCAAATCGTTAGAAAAACTCCCCTCTGAGCTCAGCGAACTGGTGTCACTGTCAGAACCGTCATCTTCGGCGTCCCGACGCTTTCCTTCAACACTCAGTTCCAACCCATTTTCAACTTTCTTATTTTTCAATCCATTAACAAGACTGAACCCTTGCTGGCCAAATCTAAACACCTGCGGCTGCTCCTTCTTGTCCTCTTTAGGTATGAAAAAGCAGACAAGATGACCACTCGAAGTCCAAACAGCCCCACAACCTTTTGGAACAGGCGTGCTGTCGAATGCAGGTTTGTTTCGCGTTTCGGCCGCAGGGGCAATTTCGTCATCAACATCTGAATCAGTAGACGCAACGCTTACCTGTCCAGATATAGAGGACATGTTGCTGCCGTCTTCTTCGTCACTAGTCACCAAATCATTTGCCTCTTCATACGGAATAGAGTATGGATCCAAGGTCAAATCATCCTCTTGCTGAAAATCCAAACTAATCTTCTCACCCAGAAGAAATCGCAAACAGTATTCCAGACAAAACCGTCGAGCCGTACAACACTTAGTGGATATCTCCTCCAAGTTGGCCATAATTTCCTTCCGTTTCTCATCATTCAGTTCGTGCGTTTCCTCGATCTTGAATTTGGGAATTCCCTCGGCCGAAGGATACTCCTTGGGGAAGTTTATCTCGACTCGGATGAAAATTAAATCGTCTTTGTTCTCCGGATGCCAAGGCCCATTCAAAGAGATCACAAGGTTACCCGTGGAAACCGAAATTCTCTCGAACCGCAGCTTTGGAAACTTGTGTCCAGCATTGCTCACTTCCTCACCAAGATTTGCAGGTTGTGTGTCGTCAGAACCCTCATTAATGCCGTTCAAATTGGTGCTGTCCACCTGTTGGAACGCTGATTGGCCAATTTTGATTCCGGCAATCCAATTTAGATGGTTGAACTGATCATTATGCATTGTGAAGCTTCCCCTGCTCGAGACCACGTCGTTCTTGCGTCTTCTGCGTATGATGAGACTGTCTTCCAAGTTGACTTCCGGCTCTTGACGGTAAGATTTGTACTCAAAATCGATCAGTTTTCTTCCCTCCGGAACGGGCCGATTCTTTGCGTAATTGAAATTTTCGTAAATGTCATCGTTGATAGGCCATAGTCGCAGGTCACAGTCTGCCGACCACGTCACCAGCTGGAATTCTCTATCGTCTATCTTTGTGTTTGGAGAATGTCGTGTTCTCCATAAAAAGTCTTTAACAGGTTCTGTATGTCCTTTGAAAATATAGCTGGGTTTCAATTTGCCTTCTCCCACCTCGTCCTTGTATTTCACAATGTAAATGGAGTTCTGTCCTCCCCGGGCAGGCATAATTCCGCAACAATGGTCACCGAAAGGAACATGACGGGCTCTGCTGACAGGAAAATCCGTATGTATCGTGTATTGGGCATCCTCAGGTTTCTGATAGTTCCAGAATTTCACGGTCATGTCGTTGGAACAAGTGATTATCTCGTGCTCATCTTCTCTGCTCCAGTCTATTCCATTGATTCGTCCGTTATGTGCATCGATTTTCTGCAGAGGAATAGCACCCTTTCTGATATCCCAGATCAACAAGTAATGGTCATGAGAAGAGGCCAGAACGTTTGCATTTTGATAATTCCACTTCACCTGCGATGCAGAGGCTCTCCAGTCGGCCCACTGGTTGATGGGTTTCTTTGGAGACCGCAGGTCCCACGACAGAACAGTGGTATCCACCGAACATGTGGCGAGCAATTCCGGGTGATTTGGGTGGAAATTGATATCGGTGATTGCCCGAGTGTGCGAGTGGAGAACGTGCTCAATTGCGTTGTGCGAAGGCCTTGCCAGGTTCCAAACCATCGCCTTCTGGTTGGACGTGGAAACCACCCACGACGGTTTTGACCGATGTGGCGACCATTGGACGTCAGCAACCTCCCAGGACGTTTCGTGATGGAGCCATCGAGGAGCAGCAAATGGGTCGTCAAGATCGATGACAAAAAGCCCTCTTCTACCGGCCAGAACGGCGTCTCTCCCGCTGGGGGCTATCGACATGGTGGACAGAAAGTTGCCGTCCACCCGCAAAGACAGGGTGTTTCCAAACGTGATGGAGTCATACGGCGACTCGCTTGTCTCCAACATGTTGGGAAAGGACCGTTGGGATATTTTTCGTGGAGTTTCTTGGGGAAACAAGAGTACAAGGAAAGAACAAAAGATAATCGATATTTTTTTTGTTTTGTACATTCTATATTTTTTTTTTTGTAGATTTTTTTTGCATAGTAAAAATGTTTCCTTTTTTTCCTCTCCTTGTTCTTATAAACCTCTTCCCAAACACTATTCTCCGCGTCAATTTTGCCATGACTTCCATTGAATCGGCTGCTTTGACGTCGAAGAAGTCACACACAAAAAGACGGCCCGCTCGCGTGCAGTTAGACCCGTCTTCAGTGACTGCCGACTCCAAGCCAGAGCAAACGGGACAGATTTTCAATCTATGGTACAGCAAATGGTCTGGCGGAGAGGGAAATGGAAACGGACCGGTGGCTCACTCGAAAACGAGATGCCACGTGGCGAAAGACTCGGGTTACACGCGCGCTGACAAACACACCGAGCCGGACGCCGTCAATAGAACCAAGTACATCTGTCTTTACTTCGCTAGAGGATATTGCTGCAACGGGAAAAACTGCGATTATCTTCACAGATTGCCCGGTGAAATGGATTTCTATCCGTCAACGGTTGACTGCTTCGGGCGGGAGAAATTCTCCGATTACAGGGATGATATGTCGGGTATTGGATCCTTCAACTCGGTCAACAAGACGCTTTATGTTGGACGGATCCACTCCACCGACGGCAACATTGAGTTGCTGGTGAACAAGAACTTTGGAGAGTTCGGCAGCATTGAACGGACGCGAGTTCTGCGGGAGAAAAAGATTGCTTTTGTTACGTACAAGCTGGAGAGTCAGGCCCAATTTGCCAAAGAGGCCATGCACGGGCAGAGTTTGGTGGAAAGTAACGACAAAGAGGCCCTGAACATCAGATGGGCCAACGAAGATCCCGACCCGGCTGCTCGCAAGAGGCTGCGAGAGGAACTGGATCAGGCAGCATTGGAAACGGCCAAGAAACTGCTGGTGAAGCTGCAGACAGCAGAGCAGGAACAAGAGTACAAGAGACAGAGAGTCGTGGAAGAGCCTGAGGAGGAAGAGCTGGAGAAAACCGAGCAGAAAGTAAAGGCGATCGAGGCAGCTCCTGCCAAAAATCTAATCAACAACGGCTCACTGGATGTTCTGAGAAGACTGCAGCAGAAGCGGGCGAACGAGGCCAAGAAAAAAGAAGTGGTTGGTTTGCAGACCATGATTGGTGGCTACGATAGCGATGACGAATGAGCAACAGAGATATCGCAAAATTACGAGATCAGACAAAAATGGCGAGCGAACTTTTATCAATTAACGTTTGGTCTGCTTGTGATGCAAAAGATGAGAAACCGATCAATTATCGATGTTCTTGACAATTCTTCGTTGAGCTCCCTCGCTCTTCCGAAGATCTTCGGGACACTTACTCACAGGGCTCTTCATCAACATCTGTTTCAACTGGTACAAAACCTCCTTGTCCTCCTGTGGATGCCAAAAAGTGATGGCTGTTCCCCGTTTACCGGCTCTTCCTGTTCTACCAATTCGATGCGTGTAATCCTCGATTGTCCGTGCCATCTGGTAGTTCACCACCAACGAAACATCCGGAATATCGATACCTCTTCCTGCGACGTCGGTGGCGACTAGGATCTCGCAAGCACCCGATTTGACCTGCTGGATCGAGCTTTCTCTTTGTTCCTGCGTTTTGGAACCATGCATGGTGACCGCGCTGAAGCCGAGATCCGAGAGGTATTCAGCGACCGTTTCACACGTTTTCTTGAAGTTGACAAAGACAATCATCGGCGGATGGAAATTCCGACGAGAAAGAATACTCTGGAGTAGTTTGAGTCTCTTGTCTTCATCGTCAGACACTTGAATCGCTTCCTGTCTAACTGTGTCGACGGCACTTCCAACTTCTCCAATCATGACCACTCCAGGGTTTTGAAGATACTTTGAGGAGATCTTTTGGATGGCAGGCGGCATGGTTGCAGTGAACATCATTGTGGTTCTTTTAGGCTTATCTTTGCCGAAATAATACGGGTTGGCGGTGCCCTCAGGCAGACTTTCCAACACCTTGTTCACGTCTGTCTCGAACCCCATGTCCACCATCCTGTCTGCCTCGTCCATCACGAGGAAGTAGCATTTGTTCAGAACCATGATTTCTTTCTCCAGACAATCGACAAGTCTTCCTGGAGTTCCAATGACAACTTCCACTCCCTTGGCAAACTTGGCGATGTTCTCGTCGTACGAGTGTCCTCCGATCAGCGAAGCAACATCGAAACCCAAACTTTGGAACTTTTGGAACTCCTTTTCAATTTGCAACGCCAGCTCTCTCGTGGGGACCATGATCAAGACATACGGACCCTCATAGCTCTCCAGTCTTGGAAGCTTCAAAATGTAATTTATAATTGGAATCAAAAATGCCAACGTTTTACCAGACCCAGTTTCGGCAATACCAACAGTATCCCTGCCTGTCAAACCCATTGGAATGGCCGCTCGTTGGATCGAAGTCGGTTCATGATACCCCAGAGATTCCAATTTTTCTACAATCAGAGGAGAAATCTCACTCTCTCTCCAATCTCTAAGCGGGTTAGGAATTTTTCCTCCTTTGGAGCTAATGTTGTAGTCCTCTCTCATAATTCTCCAGTCACGGTCTGTCATTTGTTCGAGCGATTTCTCTGACCAATGAACGTCGTCAAATTCAGGTACCGTGACGTTTGGTTTCTTTGGTAGAGGCTCCACAAGAGGAACGAAATCGCCCGCTGTGTCCTCCTGGAGATCCCAGTCGAAATTAAACTTTCTCTTGCGATCTGCTATGGGCTTTGGTTTCTCAATAAGCGATATCTTTTTGGATTCCGGTGCTTCTCGTTGCCGTTTCAGTTCCTCCTGCATTCGGAGATGTCTTTCGTTTTCCAGTTTCTGCAATTTTCTCTCTTCATCTCTGCGGATCTGCTCTTGTATCTTGAGTTCCTCTCTCTGTCTTTTGGTTAGAAATTTTGTTTTCTGTTTCGGTTGAGCCGTCAATGGCGAGACAGACGTGCTTTTCACAGCCAAAAGCTCATCCAGAGAGAGTGGCTGTCTCGAGGACATGTGGATGGTGCAGAGGGAAGCCGATTCTAGAAGGAAGAAGTGCACAAGGAACAATTTGTATAAAGAAGCGTGAGGAAAAAAAAAAAATAGTGGGGCCAAAATTCCTGATTATCTAATATCTTATTCAGCAGAAACGAATGACAGTACTGGTTCTCAGATCTGAGTTTACAATAGCATTGAAATGTTCGTCATCAATTAATTTATTATGCGTACACAACAGAGAAATCCTACTAGCCAGTTCGGGCTCATCCAGCTGTCAGATATCAGTTCTTTTGACGGAACTTCCGCTTTCCATGGAACTCCTTCACCTTGCTGACTGCCTGGGCAGCAGCCTTGTCCACCGAGTCGTGCAGAGCGAGAATCTGGTTCTTGTCTGGAACTTCCTTTGGCAACTTCATCTCAATGACTTTCTCGATCCTCAAAATCAGCTCCAGATCGTATTGCGTAACCAAAGAGACGGATTTACCCGATCTTCCTGCTCTGGCAGTTCTTCCCACTCTATGAATATAAGCCTTGGAGTCGGTAGGAATATCATAGTTAATCACCAGATCCACAGATGGAATATCAAGACCTCTGGCCGCGACGTCGGTTGCCACAAGAATCGACTTGTCTCCCGACTTGAACTTATTCAGCGCACCCAGACGTTGGGCCTGAGTGAGCTGGCCATGTAGTGGGATAGATGAAAATCCCAGAATCCGGGCCAAAAGAGCCACACGTTGTGCGTGTGCACAGGTTCTCGTGAAGATGATGGTGGACTTCCCGAGATATTCGTTCAAAAGGTATATGAGGTATGTGTTCTTGTAACCATCAGGGACAACCATCAGCGTCTGAATTAAAGTGTCCACGGTGGAGTACTTGTTGTTGACTGCGATCTTGACTGGGTTGGAGAGCGATGCACGCTGCAACTTCTCGATTTTCGAAGTCAATGTGGCGGAGAAAAGATAAGTGTTTCTCTCTTTTGGAATGATTTGCAGGATTTTGTCCAAAACAGGTCCAAACTCCATGTCCAGCAGTCTGTCTGCCTCGTCCATCACCAGGAACTTGAGAGCTTTGAGAGAAAAACCCTTGGTATTTTCCAAGTGGTCCATTAAACGACCCGGAGTGGCCACAATAACGTGAGGCTTACGCATCAGCTCCTTTGCCTGATCCATCATGTCCATTCCACCGACGATTGTGGAACATCTCAGACCCATATTCGAGCCAAGAGCATCAAAAGTCTCCCTGATCTGGTATGCCAGCTCTCTTGTAGGGGCCAAAACACACGCAAAATATGGGGTCTGGGCATCCCAAAGGGCTTGAAGGATCGGGATTGCAAATGCTGCAGTTTTACCAGATCCGGTTTGTGCAATTCCGATCATGTCTCTGCCTTGAAGACTGTGAGGGAGCGACTGGGCTTGAATTGGAGTAGGCTTTGTGAAGTTGAGCTTTTCAATTGCGTCCAAAATGTCCTGCTTGAGTCCGAGCTCAGCAAAGGAGGTGATTTCCGGTTGTTCCTCGTGCTCAGAGTCATAAGATTCTTCTTTTTCTTCTGGTTTCGGCTCCTCCTTCACCTCTTTCGCCGCCTGACTGGCCTTGAGCTTCTGTTTGAGCGCATCGATGTCGATTTTGCTGGATTTGGACGGTTTCGAGACCCGCGAGACGTCTTTCTTGCTGGAAGACTTTTTATAGTCCTTGTGAACGCTGGGAGACATTGGGAACGACAGAGGAATGTATGTTGGAAGAAACAAAGAGAAGGTTAAATCTAATTTTTCTCTCTCCTAAATATTTTCCAGATTTCAGAAAATTTTCAAATTGACTTACGTAATCCGAGACTAAAAAAAAAAAAAAAAAAAAAAAATTCTAAAAAATTAAAAAAAAAAATTAAGAGCTTAAAAATT